>VZSF01005387.1:29735-136218 GCA_013398295.1 Chionis minor
GGGCTGGCCCCGCGCCCCGAGCCTGGGGCTGGGATGCCGAAAAGTTCCCCTCCGGAGAAACCCACCTCTCCCGAGCGCCGCGCCGCGGCGTCCGGCCCAAAAAACCCCCCCCCCGCCCGGTGGGAAGGCGTCTCGGTAGTGATGCTCAGCGCATCCTCGGCGCGGCTCTTTGTTCCCGGCGAGCGGGGCTGGTCCCTGCAGCCGCGGGGGGAGGTGGTGGGGAGCCGGGAGGGTGCTGTCCTGCCCCCTCGGAAAATTTGGGGTGTGTTGGGGGGGGGGGTTTGTTTTTCTCCTCCCGGTGTTGGGGTGATGGATGGGGGGGGGGGGTGGTGGTGTCACCCCCCGTTGTCCCTCTGTCCTGCTGCGGGCCTGGGCTGGAGACATCCCCGGGTGGCTGGTTGCACTTGATTCCTGTGCGTGGCGGGTGGCTGGAGGGGAAGGATGCGCTCCTGGGTCTTTCAGCTCACCTGTAAATATTAAGGCGGATGGAGGGTGGGGTGGGGGATGGATCTGCACCCCACAAGCAGGCGTGCTGGGTGTCATCAAGCCTTGAGCCATCCCTAATCCCATTCCCTGCCCAACAAGCAGGTTCTACCCAAAGCGGAAAGGGCCCGACAAAGTGTATTTAATCTGGTTTTAAACCTTGGGCTGCGGGGACTCACGGTCCTCCAGGAGATCTGCTGCATGGTGTTGCTGCCTGCGCTGGGTGAGGCGCTGAAATTTCAGAGCGTTTCCTGTTCATTGGAATCTGAATGTTACCACTCTGTTCCCAGTTAGTCTGGAGAGCGGCTTTTCCATCCTTCTGGTGTTTGAAAACTGCTACACCCTCTGGCCTCATTCTTAACCCCCCCTTCCTCCTCCCAATCTTTTTAATCCCTCAGGAATTTGGTAGACCTCTGACTTCTGTGGTGCCGGCGACCTGGCACGGGTCAGAAGCTGTGAAGAACTATGCGGCTTTTAATTGCAAATCCGAGTAGGGATTTCTGTAGGTGGTCTGTGCTGTTCTGAACAAAGCAAGCCATTGCTTAGTGGTTGAGGGAGTAATGTCTAAAACATGTCATGTCTCTCGCTTTTCAAAGAACTACTGCTGGAACACCAGGGCTGGAAGTGGAGATGACGTATTTTGTATTCAGGTGCTTCACTAAGACTTGTAGGAAGAATCTTAATATCCCATATATTTGCGTGTAAGGACCTGCCCTCAAAGGGGGAGGAAGATGTGTCCCTGTGATGTGTCGTCGTGGCTGCATAGTTTCGCTCATCCAACTTGGGCTGTGTTGGTGTGGAGTCGTGTCACTGTTTGGGATTTCACGGAGAGCTGTTGGAGATGGCTTGACTGGTTCGGGTCTGTTTATCTGAAGTATGTCTACACTTCACTTGGCTGAACTGGCCCAGGACGTGGTGTAAGATGAAATGAAGGCATTTCTCAGCTTGTGTGTAAAAGTAGGAGTTGGAGCTCTGCAGTGTATTATCTGCTGGCTTTTGTATTCAGCGTGGGTAATAAGGCTTGGGTAGCATACATTAGCACTCTGGTAACATAGCATTTGATTGCTGTCAGTTGCTTCACTTGTATGTTTTGGCTAAATCTTCACATTAGAAGATTTGCGGTGGTTTAGTCCATTTCCCTTATCAATCAGCGGGTGAATTGCTGAGCCAAGCCCATCCAGGACTGTTCAGCCAGTCAAAGCTGGCATAATCAAGCTTGTACTTAGAGGTGTGAAAAGCTGCGTTCCGCAAAGACTAGACAGTGATTTTTTTTTCTGAAGCTGACCTGATAATCTCCTGTGCTCGCTGCTCTATGATGCATGCAGCCACTTCAGCTTCAGAGCACAAGTGTCCTCTCTGTGTGGGAGAGGGATTATTCAAAAAGGGTTATTAATTCAAGTGAGCTAAAAGCTGGATGCTTTTGTCTGTTTCAACACTTGGGGGGTGGGGGGTGGAACACAGCCAGAACTTGACAAAGGCAGAAAACAACAGCAAAGGGGTTTCTTGGGTGTTTTCTCCAAGTAAACTGGCTGGGTGAATCCCTAAAAGCCATCCTAGGAAGCAGCGGTATACAACTGAGGCGGAGGGGAGCGTTTCGTCTGTTGTGGGATGTGTCCACAGACCGCTGGTCCGTGTAAGGAACTGCTGTGGAACAAGAGAAACCTGGTCTGCTCTGTGCTTGTCCCCTTCAAGCCTGCTCTGTTGGAGTGACCATAACAGCCTGGTTCCTTCTGAGCTGGTTTTGTCAGACCTCCTGAGAAATGATTATTCAAACAAGTCTCTAAGTCACAGAGGGGGTTAATTGTTTAATAGTTACTGCTAATTTTGTGGAGCAAAGAGGCAGCCTGCTTCAGAAAGATCCAACTGAGTCTGCAAGGCTGCTTTGGCTGGTGACCAATTTGTCTTTATTGTCCCTCAGCTTAATGACTTGTCCACAGTAGTAGATGGTTCTTACTCTGATAGGCAGCTTCTGGAGATGCCTGGTTTTGGCACCTACTTTTAGCCTGGAAGTCCTTTATGCTTCTTCCCAGCCTACCAGGTGTTAAAATAAAACTTAATTTTTTTCCATGCTAAAGATAAGGCTTCTTGGCCATCCGCAGTTGTGCTGCCTTTGCGGCTAGGGGAACTGCATCCCTTGGGATTTGTTGTTAAGTGTAGGGGAAGTAGCTGGTGTTGTCTCTCGTCCTCTGCGCTTCTTATTTGAAGCAAGGATTAGTTTTCCACTCGGAGCCTGGCCAGTGCTTGGCAGCTGTCCTCCAGGGCTTCGGCTTGGAGAATGCCAGGTGAAATCTGGGGACAAGGAGCTCCTGCGGCAGGAAGTACCAAGTTATTCTACAACTTCAAACTAGCAACAGAAAAACCATATGCTTACTATCGGAAGGTGCTTGGTCAGAGCAGCGCGCTCCAGCTTGTTTTTATTGCTTGGCTAAGGCTGTAGAGCAGACTGACTATAAAAATAGCCAGATGGGAGGGTGAATGTATAGCCCAATGCAGCTTGAGTAACAAACTGCTCTGCCGCCAGCTACCTGCTAAAACCTGGATCACTTCTGCCTTAAGTGGAAGTGCCACAGCAAGGTGTCAAACTCTGCTTAAGATGATAGCTGGGTCACGGCTGTTCATACACTGCCTAATCCAGCCTCCTCCTAAAGCTAAGTAGATCTTAAGCTCTGACTAATCTTTGAAGCGTGAACTTGTGTGATTATCCTGCAGCAAGCTCCACGCCACTGTCTCCAGCTTTCATTGAATGTAGAGGTCTAGGTTAGCTTAGCTAACCTTAGTTGTGGATTTCCTGAGCAAATAACACTCCAGCCTTATGGTCACCCTTTACAAATGTGTAACTACATTTAACAGGGCTTTTCAGGCTGGGGGAAACAGTGTGAGGCTGCCCAAAATACCCTGGGAACTCTTGTGTCAGCCTAGTACTGACTGTCCATGTTATCTACTAGCCAGAAGGAGGAAAGGCTCTTAATACTTTTTTTTTTCTTTCACATCTGAATTAATGGATCTCTAAAAGCCAGCCTTCTAGGGAGCAGCTTTCCCTCTTATTCGCTGACAGTCCTGATCCTAGCAGAGATGGAGTAAGCTTGCTGGGGAAGAGAGATTAATGTTCCAGTACCTGTGCTAACCACCTCCTCAATGTCTTGGGCTATTTAAGAACCAGACCTAAAAACCTGCAAGTCTTATATACGTATGCATAATGTATATGACTGCAAGAGAAGTGCTGTGGCTGCCTTTCAAGTGCAGCTGGAGCTTTGTTTAGGTTTAACCACTGCTAAAACTACTTGTGCAGTCTAAAAAGACTCCTTACTTCTAGAGAAACTAGATCCAAACTGTTTTTTACTTTAAAAAAAACCCAAACAAACCAAACCCCCAACTTCTTGATGTTTCAATATGTCTGATCTCAACTGGCACTTGCTATAGGGGTGTGAGGTGAACATAATTTATATTCATCAGCATGGCAAGGCAGATGTGTGTCACTGGGCACTATCAATTTAACCTGAATAATATACTCTTAGTGCTTTTGATTACAAAAGTGCATAAAGGATTAGCCTGGAAGAATAGCTGAACACTGTCAGTTTTCAACTGTTTTCTGGCAGGGAGGGTAGAGATAGAAGGGTGCCCACCCATCCTCCAGAGAAAGGAGAGGCTAAAAATAAAGTGGAAGGTATCTATGCTGTTGCTGGTGAACAGCTTCTTGGTGGCTTCTGTTTGTCCCCGAGCACCTGGTGCATGTGTGTGGCTCGTGATGGGTAATTATTCCAGCAGCTCAAAGTGCTGAGGGCCAGGGCTGCTGGGAGAGTGGAAAAAGTGACTTGGTGTCCCCTGAAGGCTCAAGCAGGTAATGGACCCTGTGGTGGCTGGCTCTGACCTGTGTCTCTCTGAGCAGGTAATGCTGAGGTGGTCTTCTGTGCTGCAGACAGCCCTGCAGATCATAAGGGTCTTCAGCTAGAGAAGTCTTTCTCTCCTGTGTGGAACAATAGAAATACGCATAGCTGTGTGTGAGCACACCACACAATATGAGCTTTCTGGTGTTTCGGTTGTGTTTAGTTGACTGGGCACATACAATAATGCTTTCCAAAAGGAGACAAAAGTACTTGAGCTGCCTGACGCAGAGAGCCTTTGAGTTAGATGGATGACTGCAAATGAGTTGGTGAGATCCCTCTCCGCACAAGAGCGGGTACCCCTTGCACAGCATCACGTGGGTGTGTGAGAAGACATGGAGGAGCGATACACCCCTGTGTAACAAAGCAGTGCTAGGCAGCTTCCTGCTGCACCGTGTGTATACAAATGCAAGTAATGCTTATCTCCATGCTGTTTGGGTGGGGGGAACAAGGCGTCTAGCAAGCTGGGGTACTCATCCTGGTGCCCATGAGCAAGACTGCGGAGGGTGATCTTTGCTCCTCTCTGGAAGACTGAGGGGTGGTTCTGACAAACCCGATCTCTTTCCTTATTAATAGTCACTAGTTCTCTGTCTTGAAGGTAAAAGCAGTTTGCTTATCAAACTGAGAACGTACCAGCCGAAGCAAGTAAAGCTGTTAATGGTTGGAGGCTTCTTGAAGCAGGGCTTGACTGTGCCACTGACGGGCTGCCCCCTGGAACTGGGAGGAGGACCTTGCCCGATGTGCTGTGTGATGGAGGGCTGCTTGTCATGTGCGTGAGGCTTGTGTGACCAGCTGTCCTGCATGTGATGAGCGGGGCCTTGGATGGGATGGTCTTCTGCTGTTGAGTGGTGGTACAGCAAGCCTGGGACTGAGAGGCACCTGTGAAGAGGGAGTGGCTGCTGCTGCAGGGTCCTCTGTCTGTCCAGCAGCCTCTGTTACTGGAGGCAGCAGAGCCTGCCAAGAGCAGGCTGTCAGCTGGCTGGATCGCTGCTGGGCTACTGGTTCAGTGCTCTCTTGGAAACTCTGGAAGCACACGATGATTATACACATGAAACTTTCTGGAAGTGCCTCCATGGTGCAGTGCAGCACAAACACTGTGCTAATGCAGCAGTGCAGCTGCCTGGGCTGTAGCCTTTCTCTATGGGGCCAAGGAGCTTGTGCAGGACACGACACTGATGCAGTCCCAAAGCCTCCTGCATTGTGTTCTATAGACCCACCTTGTTCTCTGTGCAAGTTCCTTGGTGTCCTTCTGTGTCAATGCACAGAACAGGGCTTGCCATAACAGGCCTGAAACTTCAGTCTGTCTGTCCCTGACAAGCATCAGTCCTGGACTTGGTAGAGGACAAACAGGTTGATCCTCATCATATGCTGGCAAATCTGATGGCTGCTGGGTAGAACATAGCACTTCTACCACTGGGGCAAGAGCTTGGCAAGGTCTGTCTTGGACTTCAGATCAAGATTTGGTTTTTGTCTGGAATAAGACTTCAGCCTGGGTATGCTAGCAACAGTGAAGTAGGTAGAGGGATCTGTTTGGGAGGTATAGGAGGAGTCTGCTCAGAACCGGCCATACACTAGCATGCTTGGAACTTGTCACCCAGTTACTTAAGGCCTGGGGTCAATAGATGGTTATGGGTATGAGTAATCTCTGTTGTTGTTTCCCTTTCTAGGTCTTGCACTCTGGACTTGTCAGCCTTGCAGGCTTCTGGGCACATCTCAGCTATGAGTAGGTCAATAGGATTTAACATCTGCGTGGTCACCTGCAGCATCCTGCTCTTCTCCTCCAGTCCACCATGCCTTGCATCTCAGCCACTGGAGGAGGGGGACATGACAAAGGTCCAGCATGGCCCATGGGCAGGAAATGGGGTGGAAGATGAAAGGACAGATGTGCTGAACTGGAAAAATAACGTGGGCCCTTCTGAGCAGACTGTCTCTGAAGAGCCATGTGGAGTGTCAGCAAAGCCATCTGAGATGTCCTTAAGTGAAGCTTTCACTGCAGAAGGGGAACTGCTGCCTGTAAGCCCAAGCCGTGTCATCCCAGGCAGCCAGGGCCTGGGTGCTCACACCTCTGCTGTGCCGGTGGCTGCCATCGATGAGGAGGAGCTTGGTCCCACAAAATCGGAGCTGGAGGAGGATAACACATTCAAGGCCATGCTGACCACAGCTGTGACCACGCTGAGCCCTGCTGTCCAGGAGGAGTCTGTCAGTGGCCCCATTAGGGAGACCACCACGGAGGGTGGTGTTGAAGTAGAGCGCAGCTCTGCTGCCCCCTCGGCAGTCCCCCTTGCTGGGACAGCCATGGAGGAAGAGGAGGCAGAGAGCAACCTGCACCCCTCAGCTGTGCCCCAGCCTACGCTGTACCCCAGCTGGGAAACAGCGAGTGACCACCCTGTCATCCCAACTCCCCAGGCTCATGGTGCCACCTCTGAGGTGGGAGCACCAAGAGCCCGCACAGGGAGCCCTCTGAAGTCCCTGGTTGTGCGAGCATCTGTGGCTGCAAAACGTCCCCTCTTGGTGACCGAGGCCTCCCTCCACCTGGAAGCAGGGATGGGTGTTGGACAAGGAGAGCTGCCTGACATCACTGTCACCAGCCACCCTACGGACACTGTGCCACCTGACTGGGATGACACAAAACTGGGGGACATAAATCAAGGGGGAAGCCTGTCTCACGAGGAGGTGACAGTGGATCTGGGGGCAACAGAACCATCCCAAACTCCACAGGGAGGTGTGGGGGAGGAAGAGGATGCAACCAGAGTGCTGCCATCCCCAGCGTCCCCTCCACCAACTCCAGGGCTTGCCGAGGAGACCAACTGCACAGCGCTGGTGCAAGGGGAGGTGTTGCCAGCAGCTTCCACAGGCAGCGCTGATGCTCTCCACACTGCAAACCTGACAGGTGTGGACATGGCTGATCTCAACTCGCTGGAAAACATAAACGCAGTCACAGCAGAGGAGGGGAAAAGCATCCCACCATCCCAGCCGGAGGCTGCTGTGGTGACAGATACATGGTCTGATCTCTCTCCTATTCTGGGAAGTTCATGGAAAGGTAAAACTTGCCTGTTACATTTGCCTCTAGGGGTAGGCTTGGGAGGGATGTGCTGGGGAATCTGTGCTTCCTTCAGGGAGATAAAGTGGAGAAAGGTGTGATCTTGATACCTGCAATAGAGGTAGGGCACCTCTTCTCCCCAGGAAAGGCTGTGGACCTTTGTGGAGGGGTAGCATCCTAAACAGGTAATTTGCATCCATAAAGTACTGCCTTGCCTTGGCTGTTCCCATACGTGAGGTCCCTGTGTACAGGTTGGCATGGTCTGTTGGGTGGTGCCCTATCCTGACTGTTATGGGAAGCTGCCTCTTCTGTTCCTCCAGCTGAGAGGGTGGCTGTAGTAACAAACAGGAAAGCTGAGACTGGAAAGGCTGTGGCAGCTGAGTCTGGGGTTGAAGGGTGTGTTTGAGTATGGAGGTCTCTGTAGAGAATTGGGGTCTTGTCAGCAGAGACTTGGTGCTAGTTAAAAAAAAAAACCAACAAAAAAACAAGTTAACTTGGTGCACCACACATGTATAACTTCACTACCAAAGCAGGGGCTTCAGTTTTGGTGTTCACATAGCAGTTGAGGGGGACAGGGGTGGTTGATTGTAGGCATCTTGCTTCAACCGGAGATGTAAGTCTTCTTTGAATAGCCCTCTGGTATGACTCTCCAGGGACTAGGAAGCCCAGCCTCTGACTAGCTGGTTAAGCACTTAGTTTCAAGGAGGATAACGCTCCCCCAAGTATCCCTTTTGATACGGCAAATGTGAGGAGCCAGAGGTGGTCTTTGCATTAGCTCACCCTGAAGCCCTGCAAAACAGAGGGGGAGAATTCCTGGGGGCCTAAATGAATTGGCATCAGGGATCACTTGACTGTCAACTGCTAGCTATGGACGCTTGCAGTCAGTGCAGAAGATGCAGAGACAATGGACGGCTGTAAATGCTTCCTAAATCCAGGAATGGATGAACTTTCTCAATAGCCTGGGAATGACTGGCATCTTCTATGACTTTAGAAGGATACTTAGATCCAATGATCTTTCTGGAGCTCTGTACTGTCCTTTGTAGCAAAAACTCCTGGTGTTGTCTCCCCACCTTGGAGTGGACAGTCACATCCTGGCCACAGCTTCAGGGTTTTGTGCTATCTCTGACCGGTGGGCAGAAGTCGTCTTCCTAGACAGTCTGCCACAGGCTGATGTTGTCACCCTGTACTGGATTTACCTGCGGAGATGACAGCTTCATCCCACTGACAATGTTTCTGCTCAGCCTAAAATATAGGGGGAATGCCAAAAAAAACAAAGTCTGGTTAGGCGTTGGGCAATGACGTATTCCTAGGTTGATGAGGAACACGAGCTGGGGTTTAGGACTTAATTGCTGGGCATCTTTAATCTTAGCTCTTAGGCTGCAGAAGCACAACTTCCCCTCGCTGCATCCAAAAGATCTAGGTTTTGCTCTAAGGAAGAAAAGCTAATTGCAAGCTGGTGCTGAAACCTGACTGACTAATTCTTAGGTTAATTTATAAGCACTTGACTTGTCAGCAGGCTCCCTCTCTGCTGCTTCCCAGATGTTGGGGAAACAACACTATCAATAAGACTTGTACAACAAAAATAAACCCTTCTACAAAGCTGGAGTCTCATAGCCATGAGAGCTGGTCACTAAAAGCACTGCTCCAGTAGCCTCCCTCGCTTTGAATGGTATTTCACACCACCAGCCTGCAGTGCTGTGCTCCCATGGTGTTGCTCCCTGGCAGACCCACGTGTCCCTAAAGGTGCAATTAAGAAAATGAGGACTGATTCTGCTGCTTTCATTCCTGTTATGGATGTTTGCACATCTGGCTTCGTGCTGCACTGCCCTAATGATGCTTGGCTGGACTTGCTGTTTGCTTTGTAGCTCTAGAAATGTTAATGTGTGGAGTTACAGTCCCTCAAACCTCTGCTTTGTGGCTGTCAGCTGTCCTGTGAGTTGGTACTGACACGTGTTCTTGCTGTAGGTGTTACTCAGGAGGTGACAACAGTTGCCCAGGAGTCTGATGCTGCTCTGTCAGTTGTGACACCGGTGCCTGGTGCTACGCAGGGAACAGGAGCTGGAAGCCTTCTGCAGGAAAACAGTGGGGAGGACACCCAGATGACGACTGCTTCTAGTGCCACCCAGGTGCTGGTGGCAACTGGTACTTCCTCTATGGCCAACACTCCAGATGTAGAAGGTAGGGTTCTGCTTCAAGGGCTGTGGGTTCATTTCCCCATGAGATGGTACATCCAAAACAAATTATCAGTGCTTGGGTGCTGAAGTCTCAACCCACAGCATCTGTATTCTGTGTGACTTTTTCTAGCCTTCTGCAGGCTGCCACTGCTTTCTGCCCATGCTACCAGATCTACCATGTTGAAATATGCCAGTATATGGGTTTTTTTTTACCCCACATAGCAATGGAGTAGAGATAATTTTTTTTAAAAAAACCAACAAGTTGCTGCAGAACAAACAAAGCTTTCACACCTATCCGTGCTAGCAAGCTGACCTTTAGCCTTAGACATTTAAGCCACTTTTTATTTATGGGGGGAGAGCTCTTACTTCTGTAGCCGAAGGCAGTCACTGATGCTCAGTCCAAAGAACAAACATCAGGGCAACCTGGGAGTGGTGGAAAGTGGGGCAAGGGCAAGTTGTGTGGTGTGTGTGACCCTTTTACAAGAGTCCAGCAATCCTTTGGGTGCAGGAGCCTGCACTGATACTCACTTCCACTGAGGACTGGAGAGGAGTTCTCAGGTTGATGTAGCTTGTACAGAAAATGCTTTAAGCAGTTGTGTTCCTCCAGCTGCTGGCTCGAGGTCACCTTGGCAGGAACATGTAGGAGCCTGTCTCCTTAACAGGAGTGTAGCAAGGCTTCCCTTAGCACAAGGCTGACTCTGAGATTGAGTGTGTTTCTGTAGTTGTAGGTACCACTAATGAAACTGCTGCCGGGCAGCTTTTCTGGCAATTCTTATAATTCAGGGCATCAAAAGAAAAAACGTATTTGCATTGTATCTCTTAATTTAAGGCCCTACTTTAGGGTGAGAGAAGGCTGTTCTGGCAGTTCCTGCTAATTAATTTGCTTCTGGGATTTAATTATAAATTCAACTAATTTTTATCTTTGCAATAAACAATTAGATCTGTCACTTGGTTCAGATCTCTACCAGCGTCTCGGTGCTCCGATCTTGCTATGGGGTGGTGACTAGCAGCCCTCAAAGCAATGGGAGTAAAACCTGGCTGAGTTCTCATTAAGGGGAACCTCCTCCTCCTGTGCTGGCTGTCCCAGAGGAGAAGTTTTCATCACAGCAGAGCCACTGACACATCTTGAAAGAGGCAAGAGTTTAATAACTTCTTCCACTCTGAGTTAAGTTTTCATTAAGGGGAATCCTTAAATGGTGGGGTTTTAAATATTGTTGTGCCAAACTGGTGCTGCTTTGTGTCTTCTGCAGATCTTACAGATGCGGTCCTGGTCACCAGTGAGAAGGCTGTTCCAGCCCCCGGTGGGTTGTCTGCTACCCAGTCTGGGCAGACAGAGGAGTCATCCAGCAGAACTGTGGTCCTGGTGACTCCGGCATCAATGGCCTCTTCTGTCAGGAGGACAGCTCTTCCATCTGTGAGGAAGATCAGTACCGCTGTGACCTATGGGCTGGACCGCCTGGAGTCAGAAGGTACCACTGACAGCAAGGCTAAGAGACCAGCAGTTTCATGTAGAGTGACCCACTTGCCTTGACACTGAGCTCCCCAGCTTGTTTGTTCGGTGTGCAGCTATGTGCATATGTTATTGTTGCTAATAAACAACCTGTCCCCTTCCAGGAGGTACAGGAAGCAAGCAGTGAACAGTGTCACGGAGGATGCTTGAAACTCAAGCAGCTGTGGTGGGGTTTTCCCTTGGAGAGGGAGCAGCAGTGGTATTGCTGTTGCAGTAGAGTCTGGCTCTGTGCACCTGTAGCTGTTGGGGTGTGTGTGTCCATTGCAGAGCCTCTGTACCGCACAACACTTATGGGGAACCTGCTCAGAAAGCTGGAGAGCCCTTGCTGCCCTGTTGCTGAAATCCTCACTGTGTGCAGTGCAGGGTTATGTTCAGCATGAGATGTCTATCTTGGTGTCCAGCTGGCTGAAACCTTGCTGGAAAAAGTGATGCCCTGTCTACACTCCCTATGTGACACCGCTGGGAGCAGCAAATGATGCATCCCCCTTTGAGATGGCCTTCCAGCTCAAAGCTAACTGCTAAGCTGCTGTCCCGTCACTGGCTCCTCCAGCCTTGCCTCACCATGGGGCTCCCTTCTCTTAAACTACTTTTGCCCACTGCCAGCCTTGGAGTCTCTGCTCCCTGGCTGTCTTCAGGCAGTTGAAACACAGTAATGCAAACACCCATCAAGAGAGGTTTAGATGAATTGGATTCTGCTCTGGATTGGTCTGCAGCTCAGATCGGCTTACGTCTTCAGCTCGTCCATGATTTTCCTGCAGAGAATTGCTTTACTCCTGCTTCCTGCTCTTTCTCCTACTTAAAACTCTTCTCTGCTTGCTCATCCATCCAGTTTTGTACTCCAGTGTCTGGACTGACACCACCTGGCAAGGATTAATCTTTCTGCCTGTTTTGCTCCTATTCCTTTATCCTGACCTTCTCTTGCCTTCGTATTTTACTGCAAAGGTTGGCAGCCCTCCAGGGGTGGCATGCCAGATGGTATTTTTCTTCTGATTAGAGGTGGGGTGCCATAGACAACAGCTAATCAGCATCTTTTCTCAGCGTGAAGCAATAACTCCCGCTCCCGTGAAGTTTAGAGGGCAGCAGAAGCTGGGAGCCCTCCCCGCTGCATGTGTGAGGTGCTGTGGCTCCTGCCCTCTCTCAGGCTTGCGCCTTGCTTTGAAGCCTGCCGTGAGCTCTCTGGGCTTCCAGCTACAGCGCTCGCCCCTTCCCGGGATGGATCTTGCATGTATCTGGTGGCACTGATGGTGGGAGAGCGGCAGCAGGGGCAGGAGGAAGGGCATGTGTTGGGGGCGGGGGGGGAACCTGATCTTTCGGGCTGGGAAATAAGGTCTCTGCTTAGCAAGAGCAGTATGATTCAGGAGGCTAAACTGTTTCTGAGCCCCCTGGGATCTCCTTTGGAAGCCTGGTTTTCTGCACAGGAAGATAAGAGGGATTTCCGTTTCAACTGAGCATTGATTTCTCCCTATTTAATGAGACTTTCTGCTCTGACATAGGGCTGCTGTGACTTTCTTGGGTTCCTGCTGAGCTCTCTTGTGCAACCACAGGCTTGTTTTCTCTGCTGTTGAATAACCTCTGAGCTCCTCTAAGGGCAAAAGTGGGCTGTAGCTAGGACCAGCTTTCCTAAATGATGATGACTCAACCAGAAGGTTGTTGGTTTCTTGGCTCTGGGGTGTAACTCTGCAGGTGCCTGTCCCCCAAGGGACATGGTGCCCTCTGGTGCATTGTGTGGTTTTTGACAACTGGCATGGCTTTTGTGGTCTAAATCGCTTCAGATCAACCCAGACCTTAATGCGGTGAGCCAGAACTTTCCCTGGCGTTTAGGGATCACCAACCCACGTCTTGTAAAATGGGACAAATACCACTTGGGGATAGGCTTTCTGCCTGGGGGTGCTACTGCCCCAGTTAAGCAAAAAGGAAGCTTTTGGGCTGCAGCTCTGCTTTCTAATATATTTTTCTCCATGTGATGGCAATCAGGGGGTACTGCATCCTCATGGTGGAGTGGCACTTGGAAGCTTGCTTTCCATTCCTCCAGAACTGCAGTTCCTAGTGCTTAATCTCAGAATATCTAGATGCTGTCAGATGCAGGACGTTTGGGAGCGTTTTCCCGAAAAGCTATACCGAGCTCCAGCCCAGGGTGCTCAGGCTCTTGCGGGATGCAAGGTCAGATGTCACCACTGTTGCAGGCTTGTCCCTGGGTCCCTGATGAGGGATCTTGGGTCTTTTCAGGGAGACTGTGCCTTGCTCACCAGTGGAAAAAATGGAAGGAGCTGAGTGAGCTCAGCTGGTCTCCACTGTCTTCACTGGGGTGTGCTCACTTGCCTTGCCGTGGGCCTGGCTCATCATTAAATACAAACCCCTGCTGTTCAGCTAGCTCTGTTTCTTGGGGACCATCTGTGCTAAACTGCCTGCAGTTAATTGCATTGGTATATTCACCTACCTGGCTTGAATGCAAACCCATCTTAAAATTCAAATTGCGCAGACAAACATGAGGTGCTTTGAATATGTCTGTAGATGAGCTTATCCTTCTTTCCAGTGGGCTCTGGAGAGATTAGCTAGGTAACAAATATTCTCCTACCTTGACTCTGTGGTGAGACTGGTTCTACTTGCCCTTCCTAGCTAGAGAAATCCTTTAAAGGGATTATAGGGAATGGGACACAGCAGAGGATGAGGCTTACTTCTCTGGGAGATCAAGTTATGTATTTTGTTCCTGTGCCTGGAATTTGTGTCTCTAGCAAGCTAGACACTGCAGCTTTCTCTCTAGGGCTCCTAGGTTCCAAATGTATGATCTAGCTCAGCTTGGCTATTCAGGACCACTGTGTAAGCCTCCCAACACATTTTGAAAAGTGGCTTTTTTTTTGAAAGAAACCGCTCTTCTCTTGGACTAGGCTCCTTTGCCATAAAGTCCACCATAGTAGGTATGGGTAGAGATTGCTGCACTCTGTGTGCATGGTGGCATTTGGCAGGTGTTACTTGCCAATGTGCCAACTAGCTTGCCACCTTCCCTCTTCTGTCCCCCGAGGGACAGAGCACAAGAGCAGCTGGCTCCACTTGGCCGGCCCTCAAGCAGCTCCTGTCACTGCTCTATACGGGATGTGATCCAGGGATGCTTTGAGGCTGAGCAGAAGGTAGGTTAGCACACGTTCTGTGAGGATCTTGAAGGTCACGTCATAGCCTTCCATGCTAATCCTAAACCAGCAGTTAGTACAGAGCTAGCCTGCTGCCAACAGTGGTGCCTTACCCATCACAGCCTGGATAAAAATGGTATGATTTCTTGGTGTTTCTGATTTGCCTATCTTTTTTGCTGTGAANGTGTAAGCCCTCAGGCTGGTTCCTGTTCAGTCACCTAGGCTTCCTTCAAGCTGTAGTTGCTGGGGGTGAGCTGCTTCCATGGTTCAGCCGTCATGCACGCTGCTGGATGTGGAGGGTAGTTGGAGCTTTATGAAAGCAGGAGATGCTCTACCTGTTGTGTGGTGTCAGGAGCAGTCAATAGCTCTGAAAATGGGCAACTTAAACTCAGCTGCTCTAGAGGGAGGAGATGTGAGCCATGGAGCTCTTGAATGTGAAGTGCTCCTCATTAGTCATGCTGGCTCTCAACCCGCAGCTGGCGGAATCCTGGTCTGTAGCGTGGAGGGGCTGGAAAGGCAGTGTTAGATGTCTGCTGCCTAGGGCAGCACAGTGCTGTTTCCAGGACTCTGCTGGGTTAGCTGGCTTGTCCCCACCTAATGCAGCATCTGGCTGTGGAGAAGCCCCTCGAGGGTGCTGAAACACAGCTGGTACTGTCCTTGGGAACAGCGAATCTGGTGTCCTGCAGGCATGGGATGCCATCCCTCTGAGCCTTGGCTGCGACATTTTGCTCTGTCTGCTGTGCTAGGCTTTCTGAACTTATTGTATCTGTGATATTTTAATACCTACTTGTGTCTGGATTTGAACATAGAATCATAGAATCACTTGGGTTGGAAGAGACCTTCAAGATCATCGAGTCCAACCATAAACCTATGCCAAAACCCCCCCTAACCCATGTCCCTCAGCACCACGTCTGCCCGTCTTTTAAATACCTCCAGGGACGGTGATTCCACCACCTCCCTGGGCAGCCTGTTCCAATGTTTGGCAATCCTTTTGGTAAATAAGTTTTTCCTTATATCCAACCTAAACCTCCCCTGGCACAACTTGAGGCCATTTCCTCTTGTCCTGTCGCTTGTTACTTGGGAGAAGAGATTGACCCCCAACAGTTCCTATTGTTCCTTGCAGACCTGCATACTCAAGTTTACCCTGCCAAGGAAACTGCAGCTTAACCAATTTTGATGAGAAGAGCTGTCATAGTCACCTTCTCCATTCGCTTTTATTTCCTTTGCATCCCGCTCTTCTACAGTCATCTAAGCTGCATGTCATACTTCAGAAGCAGAGGCAGTGGTTGCCTTTTTTGAGGAAAATACTCCAGAACTTATAGCAATTTACATGATTTTGTAAAAGACCCTTTTAAATGCTCCTTACAGTTTTCTTCTGAGCTGTGTCATAGTTACCAGGACCCTTCTTTTTTTTGGATGTGAAGAGTGTTTTTGCTGGAACCCAAGTCTCTAACTGGGATTGCTATTTGGACCTTGACTGCATGGATTAAGACCTGCCTCATTAAATCTCTGCAACCCCATTAAAAATTTAAATGAGGTTGCAGGGGTCTAAATAAGACAGGCACTTAGCCCAGCATGGTTAACTAGCCTGATACTGTAGTTCTGTACCAGCAATTTGGATATCAGCTAAATTGGCAAGGACCAGAAGATTTAAAACAGAGGAAAATGAATTAATTAATAAATGTTCTTGGTACACACTCTTGTCTTGAGTCCAGTTTATCCCTCTTGTGCAGATTGGCTTCCCTGTTCTTTACAGTCAGTGGTAGTTCATCCCTGATTCTCCTCCTTTGTAGGGGAAAACTGTAAAAAGGAAAAAAAAAAAAAAAACTGTGACAGAATTTTGCATCAAAACCAAGTGTGTGTGTGTTTTTTTTTTTTTCTTTTCCTGAAAGTGTTTGACCAAAGACAACTCTGGTGGTAACTTGTTTCATGAAATCCCTCAGAGTTGAGGAAGGGAGGGGTGTGGAGGGTGATCAAGCCTTTAATGAGTTGTGAGCTTGCGGGTTACAGCTAAGAGGGTGTTAAGCTAATTAAAGGCTCACTAAGAAGAGGAGTGAGAAAACTCCAGCTGTGTGCTGATCTCAGCCTTGTCTGCACTTCCTTGCAAAGGGAGGCAGAATGTGGTCTGGCCACCCTAATCTGCTATGGATGCACGGGCAGCTCTAACAAATCCTGGACCACATGAGCTCTCCTGTGTGCAGGAATCTCTAGGAATGGTGTAAATCAGCATGGTTTGGGTTGGAAGGGGCCTTAAAGATCATCTAGTTCCAACCCCCCTGCCATGGACAGGGGCACCTCCCACTCGACCAGGTTGCTCCAAGCCCCGTCCAACCTGGCCTTGAACCTTCAGGGATGGGGCAGCCACAGCTTCTCTGGGCAATGTGGGCCAGAGCTCACCACACTCACAGTGAAGAATTTCTTCCTAATATTTATTCTAAATCTCCCCTCTTCCAGTTTGGAGCCATAACCCCTTGTCCTATCACTACATTGTATTGTCTTTCCCAGATGTCTAGGAAGTGGCATGTGCCTGTCCAGCTGCTCTCGGGGTGGAGGTGAGCTGCACATCTGTTTTATTTCTGGTTTTTGGGAGGGGAATGAGACTTCTCTAAGTTACTGTGGTGTTTGTGATATTCTGGCACTGTTCTGCCTCCAGCAGGTTGGATGACATTTCTTAGTCTGACCCACCTTGGTTCCTGTTCTGGCTAGGCTATGCTTGAATTTTTAAGTGTACCTGACTTCTCATTTGTCCAAAAAATTAGTTTGCTTAATTCTTACTTTCATGTTGTAGCTTTCCCATGCTTATCTTTAAGCTTAACCAAAAACAGGAGAAGCCCCCCTACAGTTGCTATTGAAAGGTAATTGGACTGTGTGGGTGAAAGTTTTTAATGAGCTTTTGTTTGTTTTAATCTGGGGATTAAGCAGTTCACCCGTACAGCTCTAGGGAGGTGGATTCAGATAAGCAGGTATGTGGCAGTTTCTTCTGAAGGCTCTGCAAGGAGCATTTTCCTCCAGAGCTGCTGATGGAAGAGGTCCATGTGGGGTTAGTGTTGCTCTGGGCAGCTTTGGGCGTTGGAAACGAGGGCAAACCACCCTGCAGATTGGTTTAGCTCTTTAATTTCTGCTTCCTGCCCTGTGCATGCAGGATGATGTCCCTCTTGTCGATCTGACACAGGACGACTTTTCTTCTGGGAAGAGTCACAGGCTCTCTTTTTTCTTTTTTTTTTTTTTTTAATAACACGCTGTCTTTAAATGAGGTGGGGAGATCTCACGGAGTGTTTCCCAACATCAACGCTTTGTGCCACACTGGTGCAAGGACAGGCCAGCAGTGTCTTTCTGAACTTCTTCATGAAAATATCCTGGGGAGAAGCACTGCTTTTGACAAAGACAGTGATGGCTGCAGAAGGGTGATCAAGGACTTAGAAAGAAGTGTGAGCTCTGACGAGAAGTGAGCTGAGTGGGCTTGCAGTCGTTTTCCCTTTTGGCACCTGATAGGACCTGAGCTAAAACCTCATGGACTGTTGCCCATAATAACAGATCCACCCCCTAATCTACATCATCTGCAATGTCTCCATGCCAGCTTTCTCTAGAAAATGAAGCTTAAATCAAATGTTTTCTTAACTCTTGGACTGTTGGCTGTTCTTTTCCCAGGCAGCGTGGTTGAACTGGATACTTCTGAAGAGACACCATCAAACAGCTTTTTGCAAGAGAAAATGGAATTAATGTCTCTGCTGGGGCTTATTTTTTTGTAATTGGAAAGAAATACTGTGCCCACAGCTCTTTTCTACGTGAAAGCATTTTGTTGAGAGAAGTGAACTCTTTGCCTTCATCTGTCTTGTTCTGCCCTGTCCACTTACAGGTCATGGTCGTTAAAATCTGGACTGATTTGAATGCCCTTACTGGATAAATCATCTCTTTCTTGTCTTGATATTTACACTTACTAGTTCAACAGCTGCATGCCTCAGGTTAGAAGAGCTGTTTTGCAGCAAAATAGGGAGCAAGCTTGTTACAGTCCATACTGTGTATTCTGCAGCTTTTTTTGTTTTTTCCTTTTAAAATAGCCTTGTGTTACTAAACCTACTTTCTATCCTGGCTCAGTGTGAAAGCAATTTTGTGGTGAGTGCTGCTGGAAATGCAGCTCTTAGGAATGATTATTTTCTGGTCTTAATACAGAAGCAGACCTGTGGCCCCTGCTGGAATATGTTTTGCCCTTTTTTCTTTTTCTTTTTTTTTTTTTTTTTCTTTTTCAAAAGCTCTTCAGTGCCTCAGATCCCCTGTGATGGGTGATGAGCCAGGACGATGGAAAAAGCAAGTGTGAGTCCCCTCAGATTTGGGGGGAAGTAGGTGAGGATCAGAATCCAAATCTCTCCTTGTGCTGTCTTTGTAATGTAGAAGAGCACTTTGCTGGGAAGTGTCTTATGCAGCTCTTGAGCTTTGGCACTCAGAAGCTGAAGACTTTCGGCAGCTCAAGCATCAGCTCAGCTCTGCTGCCAGGGGTCTGTTCCCTCTCCTAGATGTGGCAAGGATTTTCCTCTGTTACAGAAAAGCTTGGGAAATGCGATTTCTCTTCTCTTGAAACGTATGTAAGTAGGGTTAGGTTATCTTGCTTTGTGTGGTAGCATCCCACCCAACAGATGTGTTCTTCCCAGTAGTCCCTTTCCTTGGCTCTGTGCAATAGGTCAGATGCTGATACTTCCCATGAGAGGCCGTGGTTGATTTGGCTCCCCTTCCAGAGCCAAAGTCTCATTTAAGACTACATTCATGCAGCGTGGTCAGCAAATACCACATGTAGCTTTGGAGTGAACATGGCTGGGCTTAGCTGGACTCATCAGCATGGGGGTTTTACTCTGATGATTCTGCATAGCTTCTGCACCTGCTGCTTGCTTGGGTATCTCGACCCACCGTGGTACAGTAGTCTGCCCAGAAAGCTGACTGCCCATGATGAGAGCCCATCTATGTTTCTGCCAGCCATCTCCTTCCAGGCTGTCACAAGCATTGTGTTCTTGGCAGCATTTTGGAGACATTGGATGGTGACGTTATTACTGATCATGTGGAAGCAGCAGATTAATAATAAAAGAGAGTTGTCCTAGAAAGGCCTTCCTGCCTTGACAGTCAGCTATGATCATAAAAGCAATGCAGAAAATGAACCTCACTGGAAGAAAGCATTTGGCAGAGACTTCTTACTGCCTCTTCCTCCTGTTCTGGCAAGAGAGGGTAGTCATAGACCCCTCATCCCTAATCTTATCATTGTTTACACTCCTCTGCTTCCTATACTGAATGCACGTGGGTGACCAAGGCTCAATGCTGCTGTACGGGTGTGAAGTGGAAGAAGATAAGCTATGGGGATGCACGGTGGACAAGACACTTCAGTCTGCCCCTCCTGCCTTTTTCCCTTGTGAGTGGCTCCAGTACACACAGGAGGAAAAGAAAGTGCCTCCTTAGTTAAAGCCTTGGTCTATCTGTGAAACGGGTGTTATTCTTCTCACCCTGGTGCAGCATCCCTGGGAGAGGGAGGGACTGATTTCACATCATTCCCGATTTCATACCGTAGGAGAGTTATAGTGGGAGCATAAATTAACATATGGCTGCTCCTGTAGCTTGCTCTATCCAGCCTTTTGAAGTCTGTAATTTAACCCATGAATCCCCTCGCTGTGTTGCACGACAAGACCTGTAGATGGAGGGAAGAGGGGTAGCTTTGACCAAAATGTTGCCCTTAAGAGCCTCCTAGGTGGATGGTTTGGTGCCTGTGGGATTGCTGCAGAGATCAAAGCAGACCCTGAGTCCTCTGTCATGTTTTGGCCAGCCAAAACTTCTTGAAAAGTATAATTTTGCTCAATAGTGTGTGAACCCCGTCACAGCGCAGGTGAGTGTCATCATGCCCCATAGGGCTGCCCTTTCCTTCATGGGCATGTTAAGCAGGTGGGTTCTAGATCTGCGCTGTCTACAGCTGTCACTCAGCTTGCGGGAGCCTTTGCTCAGTGCTTGTACAGGAGAGGTCTTGGCATACTGCATCTCCCTGAACTCATGCGAAGAGTGGGCTCATCGCTGGAAGCCAGTTAGTGCTGGCTGCTGGTTAATCACAACTTACTTGGCACTCATCAGGTGCTGCTAGGCATTCAGACCCTACAGCGCTGGGTACCGTATAAATTGGTGGCTTAGACTCACAAAGCACACAGATGCTCCATGTTACTGTCTAGACATCATTGTCCTCTGAGTTTAGTGTGAGGGAGGCTGGGAAGGGAAAGGACAAAGAAAATCATAGAATAGTTTGGGTTGGACGGCACCTTTAAAAGCCCATCTAGTCCAACCCCCCTGCAATGAGCAGGGACATTTTCAACTAGATCAGGTTGCTCAGAGCCCCATCCAACCTGACCTAGATGTTTCCAGGGATGGGGCATCTCCCACCTCCCTGGCAACCTGTGCCAGTGTCTCACCACCCTCATCATAATAAATTTCTTCCTTATATCTAGTCTCAATCTACCCTCCTTTAGATTAAAACCATTGTCCCCTTGTCCTATTGTAACAGGCCCCGCTAAAAAGTTTGTCCTGAAAATGAGAACTCCAGGTTTTGTCCTGCAACTTTCTCTTTAGTTTTGGGTTTGGTTTTTTTGTTGTTTGCTTTTTTTTTTTTTTTAAGTTTGAATTCAGTTTGTGACTGTGAGCGAATCTGTCACCTTCTGCTGAGAGACACTTGCAGCTCAGGGCACAGCAAGCTATTTTTCTTGCACGCTAAACCTGACAAATGATGGTTTCTTGAATCTTCTGAGGAGTAAAAACCCTTGGAAGCATTAATGGAAAATACCTGAGGATAGAAACATCCCTCTTCATTAAGGTTTCTTCAGCTGAAAACAGAGGCTCCGAAGTAACTCAGTTGCCTTCAGCAAGGTTATGACTGAAGCCATCTATGAGGAATGGGTTGTTGGTACGTTGAGTTGCCAGGAGGAAGAGCTGGCCCTGTGGTCCTCTTCTCTGCAGCACGGGATGGTCCGGAGGGGCCAGGGTGCCTCTTTGCAGTTGATTTGCGAGGACTCTGCTGCCATCGCGGGCTGAGGCTTTTTCTTGCAGGATGCTGGCCGTTGTCCAGCTGCTTCAGACACTGCTGGTTGTGGGTTCCTGCTGGGTCAGGGAAGCGCCTCAGGGAGGAGGTGTGAGTGGTTTCATTTCTCTGTGCTTAGCCACAAAAGTCAACACAGATATGTACAGTTTTGTAGCGGAAAAAACGTTTTTTAAAGCAGGCATAGGGAGCTTTTACCACCCTGAAATAGCAAATCTCACCCTATGGATATCAGCAGTGTTGCTAATGGATCAGTCTGGAGCCCCATGGTAAAGGCCAACCATTAAGAGTTTCTGGTGACTATTAATAAAGCTGGGAACCCCTCAAAACTCCACTAAAAATCTGTTATTTTGTCTCAGACTTGTTTTTTTGGTGCTCTCCTATATCTTCTCCAAACCTGAAAATTTGAATGCCCGTTACGGGTTGTTTAGTCCTTCAAAACTTAAATCTTTGACATGTGAACTGGGCATCTCATTTTCCTGGGGATTCCTGCTGCTTGCATCTTTCTTAGTTTGTACTGTTGTCACAGCAGGGAGGTGTAAAATGTCTTGATTTTTTCCCTTCCCGTTTCAATGAAGGCGAAGAAGAGCCTACTCCACAGAATACAGTGCTATTTTGTCTGTCAAAGAGTGGCAGATTTTGGATTTCTTCACTCTTGGAGATGAGTCTTTAACTCCGCCCTAGACTGCTCTTGCATTGCCCTATCTGCAGTAGAAAATACGGACGTCTGCTTGGACTGTAAGTGTGTCAGTGCTGAAGCCTCCTGGTGTCACCAGGAGAGGAGATAGGATACCATCCCTCCGTGATAGGTCCATGCGGCACGTCACAAGCAAGAGCTAGGATTTGGTGTGTGCAAATAGGATAACGGGGTCAGCTGCGTTTATATGTAACGTACGAAGATCTGTAGAGCAAGGATGGCTCAGCAGAAACTGCTATAGGTGCTGTGTACCTCCTACTTCAGCGAGCGAGGGGCACTTGTGACCACTGTCAGATGTTGGGAAGCGTTCCTACAGCTGGGCTCTAGGTGAATGCCTGATTTGGATAAATTCAGGTCTGTGGCCAAGAAAACATTATACTTGTACTTTTTTTTTTTTTGGTCGGAGACTATTGCCTTGACCCCGAGGCACTAGCATTTCATCATATGTTTTTCTCTTTTTTTGTAAGGTGAACCTTAGCCCAAACTTAAGGGTGTATATATGCATGATACACAAAGTAGTTCACTAAGGGCTGCAAACGCACACGAAAATCCCAGTGCCTTCTGAATCTGCTGGGCTTTGCACCTTCAGTTCTTGCCGCTTTCTGTTTCTTCTATTTCCTTTCTCCAGACCTGCTGCTGAGGCCTCTGAAAGGTCAAAAAGTGCCAGTTTAGGAGGGAAAATGTGAGTTTTGTAAAAGGCTGTTGCGTGAAGCACAAAACTCCAGCTTGAGATTCATCTGTGTGATACTTGCTTCTATTTTCCATCTTACGAGGCTGCCACGTGTTACGCGCACCCTGCCCACGGCTGCCGGGCTCCTGTTGCACCTCGGCTCCTGAAATAATAACAACCTTTGTGAAGTTTGTGATTTTTTGAGACGTGTAGCTTCCTCCTTGTGACCACCAAGTGGTGCTCTGCGCCGCACCTTGCAGCAAGGCAAGCTGTTGGCATTTTGGGATGGGGGGTTAAAAAGCTGTTTGTAGAAGTTGGAATGAGCAGGGGAGGATGAGGGAATGAGTCAAGAGCCTTTTCTTTTCCCCTCGCAGTGGTTTTGCTACAAGGACTACATTATTCACAGCTTTACGCTGTGGCTGCGTGATGATTGATGTAGCTTGGTGATGATGATGAGACATGATAAGTAGTCTTGGCACTTTCAATTTGGGTGTTCAGCTTGGCTGCCTGCTAGACTTCGGAGGTACAGAGATGGCTATCTGCTTGCTTCAAAACTGGAGCCTGGCAGGTGTCTCTGATTTGGCTTGCTAAAATCGCAGGGGGCTTCTGAAAGCCTTGTCCCAAACTGGTTTTTCAGAGAGAAGTATCTGATCAGTGTTTTTTTTTTTCTTGGCTGCTTTTTCACTCAGTCCGTCTAGGGAAAAACCTCTGTTCATGTTCCTCCTCTCTGGTGTTTAGTGTCTTTGCTATTAAAGTCTGGAAATGTTTATAGCTGTATTGCTCTCAGCAGAGGCAAAAGACCTACATTAACTTGTCTTTGCAGGTTTCCTGCAAGCACTCTCCAAGTGCCACTCTCAGGTTTACAGAGGTTGTGTATTTTGTATGGAAGCATGCCGTTTGATAGAGAAAATTCTTATGTTGATTTGAAATGACGGGCGCATTATAAGACAGAAACTGCCTATAAAACATAATGGGAATTTAAGGGGCTAACTGCATCTCTGTAAGCTCCATTAGATGCTCTGTGTGGTATAATGGTTTGCAGGAGTGATCAGTCCTTTCCAGGTACGGAAAGCCACGCTGTAGCAGGATGATGCAGCTAAATCCAAACAGCAGCTCATTTGTATGAAACGCAGGGCTGGAATTGAAAGGTGGCAAGCAGGATTGCCTTGGCTGGTGAGCTGGAAAAAAAACACACGGTGTGATAAAGCAAATCTTTGAATTGGAAGGAAAGGAGACGCCATGTAACAGCACAGTGAACGCCGCGGTTTTATAATGTATACTGATTTCTCTAGATATTCCAGTCTGTGAAGCAGAGGCCAAAGGAGGGAGGCCAGCTCCCCCCAAATTAATTCAAGTCAGATAGCCAACAACTAAATAGCTTCCCCAAAGTTCCCCGGTTTGTTTCTCGGGTGTTTTGTGGAACAACAGCTGTGCCCGAGCACCATCGCATCCCACAGCAGAAGGGAGAAGAGGGAAGTGGTATGTGCAGCCCCTCAGGTGTCCTGCCTCAGCTGCTGCATCGTGCTGCAGTGTCTGTCTCCTATATGAGGTACAACTCCAGCAGAAATAAAGGGATATCTGGATAACAAATGTTGATTCCAGTACTTAAAGGGCCCTTACAGGAAGGATGGGGAAGGACTCCTTATCAGGGAGTGTAGCGAGAGAATGAGGAGTAACAGTTTTGAACTGAAAGAGGTGAGATTTAGGTTAGATATAAGGAAGAAATTCTTTACCCTGAGGGTGGTGAGACACTGGCCCAGGTTGCCCAGAGAAGCTGTGGCTGCCCCATCCCTGGAGGGTCAAGGCCAGGTTGGACGGGGCTTGGAGCAACCTGGTCTAGTGGGAGGTGTCCCTGCCCAGGGCAGGGGGTTGGAACTGGATGGTCTTTAAGGTCCCTTCCAACCCAACCGTTCCATGATTCTGTGATTTTTCTGGATTGTTTGTTTTCAACATGGTCTTAGCCCCCTGGCTATGCTAGCTGCTCAGATGCAGGATGATGGGCTCTCCCAGTCTGGGTACATCAGGAGGGAGGTTTTCTACAGGGCTGAGCAGAGCTTTGTGTAAATTAGATAAATTGGATAAATATTGTTTTAGCTTTTATCTTTGGAAAAAACTAACCATCCGAAATTCAAAGCATGTAATTATTCCAGATACTATCTTTTCGTGATGGGTAGCTCCATTAGTAGCTATTAAATAGCTCAGATGAAAATTCTGGCTCAGGAAGTCCTTGAGTCTTTGACAACTAAAAGCTGGGAAGAGAGACTGTGGGAAGACTGGCTCGGTGCGTGGTCTGCTCTGGTCTTCAACGTCTGCGGCTGGCTGGTCAGAAATAGGATATGGGTAAAAAGGGCACTTAATTTGGTCCAGTATGATTGTTCTTGTGTTGCCATTTTAGATTCTAGCAATGAAATATGGCTTGAATATTTATCTCCATATGTTAACAGTGCGGTCAGCTTTGGAATAAGATCTGCTCTAATGGAGAATCCACGGGGATTTCCTTGGCGTCACATTTATCTGCTGTCATATGAAGTGTTGGCTGCGCTACCTTCTTTCCAACACGGAGCTAAGTCTTCCTTGGTCATACCTTTGGCTGTTGTGACAGGAGTGCCAGTAGGAACCTGCTGAGGATCACTACTGTCACCACTGTTCTCCTGCACCAAGAGCCAGTACGCATCAAAGCGAGATGCTGCTTCTGGAGGAGGGGCCGTATCAGTGTAACTGGGACGGAAAGCAGCAGGTCCTTTCCAGAACTTAATAAAAGTTAAAATTGGAACCAACTTATTGCTGCCTCCAAGGTTGGAAATAAGGAAAATAGCTCTCGCTTGAGCTGAAATTAGTTGAGCAGAGAGCACTGTAGTTATATATGCTCAGGTATTTGTCCACATGCACTGGCTTGTTTGCACTCTGCTATTAGGAAGCAAAATAACAGTATTTCCCACTAATGCATTTGACAGTCTAAGGCAATATCTCATTGTTACTTAGCAGCATCAAACGGCGGTGAGCTCTTCCAAATTAACCCCTTTGGGTGTCGTTCCTGTTAGAACACAGGCACAAGTTCATTCAGCTGGTCTGCCTTTGACAAAGTGGTATCAGCTGGCTGTCTTGGTGCTCACCTGTAGAGATGTATGAACCTTCTATCTTGTGCAATATTTCCTGATGTTGCTTTTGTGTCCCCCTGGGCAGAGGGTGAGGAAGAGGAAGAGGATGAAGAGGAGGAGGAAGAAGAAGAGGAGGAAGAGGAAGATGAGGAGGACAAAGACATAGATTCGATGGATGAAAGCATGGAGGGTGACACGGAGCTGCCAGGTTTCACGCTTCCAGGCGAGACCTCCCAGGAACCCATAGCTGGTCTGGAAAACTCAGTGGCCCAGCTGGCTGGGGTGTCCTACCAGGTTCCCGACACCATCGAGTGGGAGCAGCAGAACCAGGGTCTGGGTAAGAGAAAAAGGCCCTTCTTCCTTTACCCTTCAGAGGACATGTCTCCTGCTCTTCACTTTGCATGGGGCAGCCCCTTGCGCCCGGAAGTCTCACAGGTTGGCTCTCAAACTAAACACGCAGCAGGTTCATTTCTGAGGAAACGTCATCCACCAGTGACAACTGATTGAACTGGGATGGGTCCCAGGTGGTGTGACCTGAGTTTTCATTTTGGGGAGAGCTGCTCTGAATACTCCAGACCTGCTCATTCATTCCCAGAGCTTAGTGTTGTCTTGCTCCAAGAGTGGACAAATAAATAACTTCTCGGGTGAGATTCCTGAGGAAATTTCAGTTCCCTTTGCCTGAGATGGGTTTGTGCAGGGATATACATCCTGTGAGGACAAAGGAAGTTGAGTAGTTGCCGATCAGCACATTTGGTACTTCAGCAGGATTTTTAAGGGGTGTGTGGTCCAGGCATGGGATCCTTTTTTTGGCAGCGTTAAGCAAGACAAACCTGCAAAGCCTCTATAAAGCTTTATACGCTTTACTCCCACTGTACATATAGGCCCTGTGTTTAATGACTGGACTAATTTATTCCACCTATGAATAGCTTATCAGTGGTTGTATGTGTGATGGCCGTCTGATGCAAGTCAAAGCTGGTGTGGGACAAGGTAGAGTTGACAAGGCAACTTGCGCACCGTGACTCAGGGCACTGGGATCATTTCCCAGCATACTCGATTCCAGACCAAGCCCTGTCAAAAGCAGTGGGAACCTTTCACATGAAGTGGTGGGAGCTGAACCACATCTACAGAGAAAGTCTCTGTGTCTGACTGTTAGAGAACTAGCTGGTGTGAGAGGCTCATCAAATAAAAAAACCTCAAAACTCTTTTATATGTTGTGTTATAGGAGCTATCACTTCCCCTGGATGTTAACTTCTGATTTAGCCTGGCAGTTCTTCACCTGTAATGCTGCTTCCAGCCTGCTTTAGGATTGTTAGCTTCCTTTGAATCGAATCAAAGAGCCTATTTCAAGATCTCCATAGGAGGGTTGCTCTTTGAGGGCAGATTGAGTTTGCATCAGGTCTGATATCTCCCTGTCCCACTAACTCTTGCCAGAAAAACATCATATTGGATGCTTTCCCTGTCAGATCTGTTTCATGTGTCCTGTTACCCCATCAGGCTGGACAGGAGCTGTTGCGGGGGAATAATTATAAGTGTTTAATGGCTTTGCGGTTGGCTTTGGCAAGCTGGATTGGAGGTACATGACCGTACTTGGAGGAAAAGTGTGTAAGAAACACAGAGTTATGGGAGTTGCATCAGCAGCTTTGTGTTCTCTTCTTACTCGTTTCCTTGGTGCAGGATCTTTGTGGTGCCTCGAGAGAAAAGGTGAGAGGAGCAGCATATTTTCTGCACTCAAGGGTGCAATGGGCTGGCTCAGTGAGCTCTGTACGACTGCTAGCAATAGCGAGAAGGCAGCATTAAGCTGTTGACCTTCTAAAGCTATTTGCCTGCTTCAGGACCGTAAGTACCAGGATGGGTGGCTTAGCAGAGCTTTGCCTCTGAATCAGTCAATCCTGGCTAAGGGTGCCAGTGCTTTGTAAAGTGTTCAAGAGGGGCAGCGTTTTGCAAACTCCGAGGTGTGTCCACACATACCAGGCATCACGTTGTGCAGCATGAAGAAGGATGGCGCTCATATCTTTTTATTCAACTGCCCCAGCTGGGGTGGTTGATGCAATGTCACCTGGCTTGGATCTCTGGAGGGATCCGATGGAAGCCCAGTTCCCAGAGAAGGGTGCAAGGCAATGGTTAGTTTGTCTGGAAGGCTGCCTAGAAGCTGCTGAAGGTGCTGTTGTATGTGACATAGGTTGTTACCGTGATGTTTGGAGCTATGGAGGAGGTTGTTCTGCATAAGGCATCAGGCACATCTCTGTTCCTAGTTGATGCAGGTCTGAACTGGGGTCACAGCTGCGTTTCCAGCCCTAGCACCTTCACTGCTGGAGGAAAAGGCTCAGGGTAGGAGATACCTATCAGATGCATTGGTAAATGAGGCAGGTGAGAAAGTGTTGACCAGAGGCTGAAGCTGTCCCTGGTGTGCAGTAAACCTCTCTGGCTGGAGAGGCTGTAATAGTTGTGTACAGAAAATAAACACGCCCGGGCTATGAGACAATAGCTTTAATAATAGCTTTAATAATCCTTTCATAATAGCATCTGTTAGGAGGTCCCCTTGCCTTAGGCAGAGCTGTGCTGGAGGATGCACTTTACAGTATCTTTTCCGGAGATCTGCTTCTGAACATACGGGTTCAGTTCTGTGTCTGATGTTCAATACTGCATCATCCTGCAGCCTTCATCCTCCACCACCTTCTCTCTTTCTTAGAACTTGGAAAGGCCACCTGTCTAAAAATTTCAGGCATGGAATAAATCGACTGTGGGGGAGAAGGCAGGATTTTTCTCCCTAACTTACGTTTTACTGACCCTCGTGTACATTGGAGGAGCCCTTGTGAAGTCTGTCAGGGTAGGTCAGCTGCAAAGCACTGAGTCTGGGCACCTGAAGTACTGGGTGGATGTGAATTTCTGTGTTTTCTTGGAAGCATCTGGCTGGGTTAGATGTCACCAGATCCAAAAGGTTTGGATTGCCTTTTATTTTTAAGCTGTGGCAGTCTGTGCAGGCAGCTGTAAGGGAGAGGATGAGGCTGTAGGTGTGCTGAGTTCATCTTTAGGAGTTAGATGGGACTTCTGGGCAGTGGTGTTGTAGGCAAGAAAAGAGGGGATGCGGTGGGATCAGTCTCTCTGCTTGTGACTCACCCCTGTTATTCCACCAGGTAAACACTTATGTAAAGAGCCATTTATTCTTTTTCTGTCTAGACGACCTTAATGGCTCTTTTATATTTCTTCCTTCCACATCTACAATGTGCTGATGCCCACAGTGCTCCTAAGAGGAAGGGAAATTATTTATGTTTTAGAGGCACAAAGAAAACCAAGGGCTTGCATGAGCTCACAGTGAAAGTCTGAGACCAAGGAAGGAGCTGAACCCAGGTCTTTGAAGGGCTCATTTGCTGGGAGTGCGTGGGGAACAGGAGATGCTGTAGCATCTCCGTGGCGGTGCAGGGCTCCTTTTCCCTGAGATGCTACTGCAGTAGTGCAGCCCTTCCCCTCTTTCCCAGTTCTTTCTTCCCAAGAAACTCCCAGCTTGGAGTTTCTTGCCCTGGTTCCCTGGCCCTGGGTGCGTGGGCACACGCTGGGCTACGGCTGTGTCCATACCTAGTCCTCATTACGTGTTTCTTTACGGAGTGTATTAGGGAGAACAGGAAGGGTGGAAAAAGCGTATAGCTTGTGTCAGCAGGAGGAGGATTGTTAAGAACAGAAGAAATCCCCCAAACCTGTCAGGAGGTCAAAAGAACTGCCCACATTGTTCTGCTGGAGCGCCTGGAGAGACCAGGCTCGCTGTGAAGGGCTTGTAAAGCTTTAGATCTGCTGGACATGTGCATGGACTATTTCTCTTTGAAACCCTTTTTCTCTAAGTGCTATTCATCTAAAACTACCTCTTTGAGCCCCATTTTTTCTTCTAAAGCACCCCAGTGTTTTTCTTCTAAAGCTAAAATTAACTTGACTCTAATTTGAAGGCGTAACTGCTGGACGTCCCCAGACACTGGAGGGGGGAGCTGCCATTCTGAATGCCGCTGGCTCAGGGACACCATGCTCTCGCCTGCCTCAGCCTACGGCGTGCGTCTCTGTGCATCCCGGGGAAGAGTTTTGCACTTCCCTCCCTTCGCCAAACAGTGCTGAGATGTGAAAAATTCCCCCTCTTGTGCAACTGAGGTATGGTTTAGAGAGGGAAGTTCTTCTGCTTGACGTGGGATATGGCATAGGAAAGGAAGACTTGAAGAAAAATAACGCTACCCAACGGAGTACAAGATGAGGGTACACCATCTAGGCACCAAACTTTTACACATGGCATTTTCCAGCTTTAAAATACTTTGCACACAGGTCCTTCTCCTGGGGATGCATCTGTCCTCTGGCCTTCAGAATTTTGACATTTAATGCTAAAATCTATAGTACAGAAGAGCCCAGAAGTATTGGAGTAGCTATTCTCAGGTCAGTTATTATTGAGTTTGCTTGGTCTGATGGCTGACACACTGCGAATCCCTAGAGAACAAGTAACTTGATCCACAAACAGCTTGGCAGAGCAAGAGACAGTTTGGATTTTTGTAGTGGTCAGTGAGAAGGTGCTGGAGAAAGAGAATCATTAAAAATGTCAATTCTGGGAAGTCAGATGGTCCTACATTAACTCCAGCTGAAAGCAATTTATATGCACCAGTAATGAGGCTGTCAGTTTTACAGTCCATCAGCTGACTCTCTAACCAGCAATATTTATACAAAAAGTAAAGCAGAAGATGATGTCATCTGTACCCTTATAAAATAGAAATTGATCCTCCAAAAGTGGTTCTGGTGTCCTGCAGCTCTGGAGAGGAAAGGTCTGCATATGCTTTGGGGTCTCTTTTGGTGTCCCATTCGAATGCTTTGTCTTCAGAGGTTGTTGGTGAAGGACGTGGCAGTACTTTGGGACCTCTCTGCATTGTGTATGAGATGGCTTTGATCTTTGTTTACTTGTTTCTTGATTTGTATGTAGGTGGTGTGTGGTAGGCAAACACTAGCTCTTTGGAGAGCATCAGAGTGGCAGGAAACTTGGGCTTTCTGGGAGCGAGTAAAAATACCTAATTTTTCCCTGCTACCTCTTTTGTGATTAAATGTTTATGTGTTACAAGGAGAACTGCAGTTGGTTTAAAAGGGTTCAAACCTACTGAACAGTGTCTGGGTCCTTTAGTTATTCTCGTGACTGTTAAAATAGATGGTCTTTGTTGTACACCTCCATGGAGATCAAGGCCCTCTGCTTCTGTGTTGGTGACGACTACTGGGATTGTCCTCTTCTCCTGCTTATTAAGGGTATTTATTCTCCCAGTGTCTCTAAGACTCCTTATTCTACAGCCCATGAGCGAAGACATAGCAACTTAGCTTGAACTGGTGTGTGAACTTTGTGTTAGAGCATGGAAATGTCCCCAGGCTCCCAAGCCATCTATTAATGCCATAGTGCTTGCCTGTTGTCCATGTCCCAAGGTGAAGAACTCTTGCTGTCCATAGTAAGGTAGCAGCAGGGGGTCTAGGGCAATTTTCTAAGCCTTTAATTTTGCTGCTTTGGGGCATGCAGTAGTTTGCTTGGTCTATTCAAAATGTACGGAGGTGTTTGGAGTGACAGTGACATTTTCATCTTGAGGCATATAGGGTTGTGATGTTTTGAATGTACGGCTCAAGTTGTCAAAGCAGAGGTTGTTATGGTGGACTTTGGTTCTTTAAGGTGCTGACTGCAACCACCAGTTGCTTATCCTAGGCCACTACTAATATGAGATAACAGCAGTAAACAGAGCAGAGACTGATTTGAACCATAAGCCTTAACAGAGGAAACTCCATTGTTATGCTCAAAATCTCATTTTATGGGCAAAGGGGACGCACACATCATATATATATAAAGCCAAGAACTTATTGCTAGTATAATTGAAATCTTAAGAGTCTAATCATTATTAGTCCACCTCTAATTATTAAAGGAAAAGAAATAATAATGGAGTTAGAATTGTTACACGCACACTTCTTAGTTTCTGTGCTTTATTCGATTGCTGTGCTCGTCCATGCTTCTGTGGGTCCTAAGGTTGGTGGTTTCATTTAGGGCTTTGTGGTGGGTCGTCAACATCTGGAGTCATTTGGCAGGAGGAACATGATGTTCACATCAATGGTTTCTTATTTTTCACTTTAGGGTCCACTTGAAGTAATTTTTGTATGTGTGCTAGCATGCTTTTGCACCATGCTCTTTCTTCATTGATCTACAATTCCATATTACATCTAAATTTACTATATATGGTGGCTTTTATGTATGTTAGATACTGGTTTTTGTTCTCTTGTTTACCCTAAACTCATTTTTGTCCAGGTCTACATTTCTTTAACTGACCATTAGTGTGTTGTTTACATCCACCTGCTTATGGAAATGGCAGTACCATATTACAAGGCTACGTGATTATGCCTGTAGCTTCTAAGAAGTCACCTGAGTTGCCTGGTTCTACAACATTCGTTACAGGTTTCCATCTACCCATGGAGGTACTGTACACACTGGAGTTTGAACCATGCCTGTAGATGGGAATTTAAAAAAAAAAAAAAAAAAAAAGGCCGTTTATAAACAAGTTATGAAGTGTGACAATGTAATTCTCAACATGTAGTTTCCAAGATATAGACCATGTCTGCCTTTCATGTATTTTTGTGTGTAGGATCTTAGTCCTTACAATAATGGAAGGTCATATAACTCTCTCACTTAAATAATGACGAGGCATTTGCATAATAAACACACCTTCGGTATGTGATTTTTTTGTAATGGGTAAAAAATATTTGCAGCTCTGAGTAGTTACAGAGAAAGTAGGTCTATCTGTATTGCAGATCTGTCATCACAAATTTTACTGTGTAAACCATACAATGGATGCCACTGGTTAACGATGGTAAGGCAGAGCAGCAGAGGCAGCGTAGTGGAAGGTGATGAATATTTGAAATGTCATTTTTACAGGAAGCTTGGATTAGTGCTTTTAAGGGCAAAACTAACTAGCATTAGGAACACAGAAGCTGAGACTCAGAAGTTAGTAGTATGTGCTTTAATTGTGCCCAAAATGGATCTATTTTAAGTACTCTTACAGCTTGTGCTATTGGAACGTCAGAGTGCCTTTTAGTCTTTAATGCATTTGTCTTCTTAATTACCCTGGAAAGGATATCCATGTTTTACAGGTGGCAGAAAAACCCCATGGAGAGGCCAGGTGACCCTGCTGGTTTCATGAGGGAGCCTTGAGCAGAGTAAGGATTTGAACAAGGTGAATTAAATTAGTGCCTGGGCATTTCCTTTCTCTTGCTGGAGGAAGGATGTGCGCACCTGCATTTCTCCCTGGAAAAGGTGCGAAGGATCACGCAAAAAGTCACCGTACCAAGAGAAGGGGCTGGGTCCATAGAAATCCCAGGTGAGAGACTGGCAGGAGCCAGGATCAGGAGGGGATCCCGCAAAGATTTCTTCCGGACGTGTTCGAAGCACAGCTGCCTGCAGCCCTCCTGCCCTCTGTAGCTTTGCCCCCTATGTGTTTATGGGAGTTTTGTTCCACAAAATGTTGGCCACGCGAGGTCTGTGTTCCAGACGGCTGAAACTGAAATGAGCAATTTCAGTAACATAGATGATTATTTTTCCTGTCTTTCTGGGTGCTCCAAATAATTTATATGGTTCCATATGTTCCTTGCTAGCTCCCCTTCCCTCTCCCAGGCAGTAATAAAGCTCCCATCATCAATCTGTGCCTAAATCAAGTTTCTCTTCCTCATGAGGGATGTGTACTCTGTTTGGAATGACTTCTTTTTTAACTGTTTTAAGAGATTGTTCATGGTTGCATCTTAATCCTGGAGCAGACTCAGAGTTAATCCAGGTTTGCCTTTTCAAAGGAAATTTTGCATTCGCATACCTGTAAACAATAACAATCCCATAACGATGCTCTCTGCCAGCTCAGTGTGACATACGCTATTGTAATGACAGAGCAGCTCCCAGGAGGGAACAATTTGCATCGGAGATGGCTTTTTCCTTTCATCAGGTTTTATTCCAAGATGTTTTGGGGACTATGTTTCTTTCCCCCTTTTTAATATTGCTTCTTTCTTTGACCCGACTTCCTCGTATTTCTGCTCCAAAGACAACGAGCCTTGCAGACCCATCCTGCACAGGCTCTGCAGCGTGATGCTTGGTGGCACGGGGAGAAGCAGCCCTATGCCTTGCATTGGGACCTTGGATGATGGGACCTTCCAGGAGATGCGAAACTTGGGCAAGTCTGCCCTACCACCCTGCTCTTCCCTTTTTCCATCCAGCACAAGACCGCCGTGCCCTCACAAACGAAGCCCATGTGTTTTAAATGGGAGAAGCTGGCAGTGTGTCTGTTCTGCTGTGAACTGGGTTGAGGTGTTCCCAGCCACGGAGTATGAACGGCTAACAGGTTAGAGCCGTGCCCTTCCTTTTGGAAGCACCTCAATTCTTGTCCCCAAAGAAGAAATCAAGACTGAGAGAAGGGAACAGCAATGAGTAAACCAGAAGATTGGAGGGTGTTTTGGCGATACGCAGCTCCGAAAGCAAGCAGCTATCAGGAACAGGTGAAATAAAGCCGTCGCTTGTGGTAAAAAAGTGTGTGCTTGCAATTTGTTGTAGGGAAGGGGAAGACAGCCGGGGCCTTTCTACGTGGAAACCTCCAGCAGGAAGCTTGGGCTGATATTTTAGCCTGACATTTTTGGTGGAGCACACCAAGAAACAGCAGTATGGTAACATCCTTGGATGCATTACTTTGAAATAGCAGCCCCTCCACAAGGTTTTTGTGTCTAGTTAAACCTGTGTCAGAGGACGACTGGCTAAGCCCACTTGTTACCGACCCCGACGTGCTGCCCGCAGGAGCTGGGGGTGGATTTAGCAGCGTTTGGCTCTGCCTTCCCTCTCCCTTCCTGCAAAGAAGGTGGGATCCCGTCAGACAAAGTGTTGAACTGGAGTTACTGGCTATTGCTGTGGGGAATGAAGAGGTCCTGTCCATCCACAGCGTTTCTGCCTCTTTTTCTTCAGTTTGGAGTAAGGTGGTGTGAAGCCACGGAGAACTTGTCTGCTGGTTCGTGGGAAGAGAGAGGGGACCTTGATCGCTGTGGCTGACATGAGAGGTCCCAGCTGAAGTCTGGCCGACCGGGGGATGTTTCTAGTGGATGGTGGGACTCGTGGGTGCCGTCACTCTGCGTGCCCTTGTCCTTGCTACCCTATCGTGCAAAAATCTCCTCCTCTCCTATTTCAGGAGCGGAGGCCCTCCCTCCTGCAAGGAGGGAACAATGGCTTCTGTGGTGGAAATGGCTGTTTCCCCAGCTCGGGGCAGGAGCCTTGGGTGATATTTGTGTGCAGAGAGCGTTGGGGAAGCTTTGCTGAAGGGAACTGAAGTCTGGGCAACCAGTTGCCTATGATTTGCCTGCCAGACCATAGCTGAGCAAATTTCCCCTTCTGGGCTTGCTGGGGAGCAGGGAAAGGCAGCCTGCAGCAGCACCAAGTTCCCAGGCTTTCCCAGCACGGGAAGACCCCTTCTAACAGGATTTTCTCCTTTCACCTCCAGTTGCTCTTGCTGGCCCAAGAAAGCAAAGCTGGAAAACTCAAGCACATGGCTGAGCATTTTTGACCTTCTCCAGCTGTCTGCCTCCATCCATCCATCCATCCATCCATCCATCTGCTGCAGCCTTTAGAGTTAGGATGTGTCTACCTTGGAGCATGGCTTGGCATTTGCTGCTCCAAGTAATTTATCTTGGTATTTTTTTGGCTGGATTGAAGGATAGGGTCCATTAGCCTGCGCAGACCTGCGTGCTGCAAAGGCTGGACTGCATCTGCTAATCCAAGCACCACCTGGAATTCTGCGCAGCGCGGTGAGGCAGGCATCCTTCTAGACTGTCAGCTGCCTTGGCACTGGCTGTCCCCCTGTCTGTCAGCCCTACTGTAATATAAATCATAGTGTCTTCACTCTTTTTAATCTGCAGTAATCCTTTTTTTTCCCCTCATATCTGCAGTTTCAATGTACACATGTATCACATTTCAGCGTGCTTTGCCTCTTCTTCTATCCTTCAGTTTATACGTGTCAGAAAACTTGGCTCCATTTAGACAGAGGAGATGGTTTTCAGCCCTCTCTCCCCTTGGATTTTAGTAATCACTTAGTTTGATTGAAGAACACAGGCAGGACAGTAGCTTTCCCTGGATGAGAGTTATTAATTTTTCCTTTATGTGCTAGTCGGGGTGGCCTTTGCCTTTTAAAAAGAGACTTGTCCTTATGTTGGAGAAATCACATTTATTTTCTAATAGTGATCTATACTACAGTGCAAAAGATCTGTCTGCTTTTATGCCATTTCAGCCCTCCAAAAAAAAAAAAAAAAAGGAAAGAGGGAATGCGAAGGTTCATCGGCCTTGAATTGCCCCTCTCCTTCTGGGGATTTGCGTCAGAGGCTGATCTTTTGGGTTAAAATGTTGTCTCCATTGCAGAGCCGATACGAAAAATAGAGGAATAGAGCTCATTGCGACAAGTAGCAGGGAGAGAGAGGGTAATTTATTGAGAGGATGGTTTTAAAATATTCCTTTCTAATGAGGCTGTAGATACATTTTCTCTCTACTTGGTCAGTGCAAACTACAAATGACTGATGCTAAACGTACCTCCCCTCTGGTGTTTGCTCAGATTAAGACCGCTGGAGGATCAAAGAAGATCCAGGTTCCTTCCCGGAAGGATGGTCTCTTGATACATGTATAAATCCTGCCCTGCCTGACAGTGAGTTAGAAACACGTATTGGAAATAAGTAAATTGCTTAGATTTTGACTGACAATAAAATAATTACCTCAAACCTCAAGCAATTGTTGTTTTGCAAAAATGCTGGGTATCAGCATTAATCACGGAGAGCGGTCGATACGGTGAGAATTACTAGAGGCTTTTGCTTTTTTTTTTTTTTTTGGCCTTGTTTTTGAATAACGCTAATCACAGCCCCATCCAAGCCTTGGATATAATAAAGGGTTTCAGCAAGGCTGTTCCCCGATAGCCTACCATTTATTTTAATATACCGGCAATGCCGTTTGTGCTTGAGGCTTTATTAATGTGAAGTGAGGCCAGGAATTTCTCCGGTTTTGCTTTCCCCACATCCACCCTGTTTCCCTCTGAGCACTCACTTTCTCACCCAGGCTTTTGCACGGTGGGGTTTTGCAGTAGAGGATGCTGAGGCTTGTGCTTGTTTTTAGCAGAGGGGCTGGATGCCGTCGCTGGGGCTGAGCTCTGTCCTCCTGGCCACCCGTTCTGCAGCCACAGCGCGTGTCCCCAGGGGACTCCCCGTTTTGTCTAGCAGTGTCATGTGCTGCACTCCTGTTGCTGTCCCCGTAAGCTGGACGTGCTGTTGCATCCATCATACCAGCTTATGGATGTCCATGCCAAGGCATCTTTCCCATCAGGAACCCAGCCCTGGCATGCGTAGCATCGTGATGGCCCTTCTGGACTTTTGCTGCACATGCAAATGAGCTGGCATTTCTCTTTGCACTCTTGAGGACAGGTCTGACACTAGTAGAGGATTTCAAAGGGCCCTGGATGGTTTCCCCACACCACCCCGCTGACCTGGCACGGGATTGCCCTGCCTTGAGTTGCCTGGATTTTGTTCCTTTTCAACACAGCTGTCCCAAACCCCAGACTTCAGCATGTGCTTTGGTTCAGGATTGAGGAGAGATCTTGGCATCTGCCCTTCCAGTCCGGGCAGAAGCTGTTTCTTCCTGTGAGTAAGCCTTGGGGGTTGGTTGCTTTGCCCTGCTCAGTTTTGGCTTTCCTTGCAACTGTCCATAAGCAAGTTCTGGAATACAGTAAGGTAGGGTTCAGTATAAACATCTTGCCAGAAAAAATGTCTTCCTCTTGGGTTTTGTTACTTTCTGTCTCTGTAAGAACTGGTTAAATACAGTCTCTTTCTATTTTTTGGTTGTAGGGACTGTTGGGTAGAGGGTTGAGTATAGCATTAGACCAAATGAATAGTCTCAATGAAGCAATGCTTTCTGGTTATACGTGCTCTTCCGTAGCCAGAACATGTTCCTGTGAATGCTGTTTGTGAAGGCTAGATTTTATTAAGTGCAAATAATATGTTGTTGATTTAGGAGATGTTTTGGGGTTTAGTGGCCAAAGATGTGGTCCTCCAATAGACACCTACTGCCTGTAAGTGTGCACAGCTGTGTAATATCTAAGCTGGAGGTGGGTTTCTTTGCCAGACAAGATGCAGCTGCACACTTCTGTACCTTCTCTGTCTTTACTGTAGCCAACAAACGTGTTCCTGATTGCAGCCTTCCTGGGAGACTCGTGTGGTCTTGTGCCTCAGGCTTATGTCAAGTTACGGAGTGTCCGCTGAAGCACGGTAGCTGCTTCTGCATGTTGGCTTAATCTGCAGTGACCTCAAGGTGACGTGCCATCGTCTGGCCACAGCCAGACAAGCTGAGCTAGGTCAGAGCACCTCGTGTTTCCCGTCGTTTGGGAATGTGCCTGTGGCTGGTCTACGTGGCTCAGGACTTTTGCGATGACCTCTTAAGTCACAGTTTGCAGTGACTCTGTGGAGAGTCAACCCTCTTCAGCCACACGCATGCTCCAGTATGATTGCAGCATGGAGCAGGAGATGCAGAGAGTTAATTTAACTTCTGCTAGACAGAGGCAAGCCAGGACCATTTTTTGCTAAGGTGCATATCTTAACGGAGCAGATAAAGTCAGAATCCCAGCTAGCAAAACTGAGCATTGTTGTGGTGACTGCTGTGGTGGAGGCTCTTGTCCCACAGCCTTGGAGCTGCTATGAGGTCTGTGAAGACCCATCTCCAGGACCATGTACCATTTTGCTTCGTGCTTCGCAGGACTGCGTCACTGAGCCCTTGTGTTGGACTTCAAACTCTGCATCCTGACAAGCTCAGAGCAAAAGCCAGTGGTTAAGTTTAATTGTTTAATGTCTCAAACCATGCTAGATCACCTCTGATCAAGGAGCATGCGGAAATGCCCTCAGGGGCAGCACAAGGCTTGGGACGCAGCTGCATGACTCCTTCCCAGGGCACTGCAGGGGATCCTGTCCCCAGGGATGTGTCCTGGAGCTGTCACTGCAGCCGGTGGGAGCTCCTGGGACAGTGCATAAACACGGATCGGCACAGGTGCTGCGACACCATCCCTGTGAACCAGAGCTGGCATCCCCGAATTGCAGTCATCTGCTGTAGGGAAAGCACTCTTCAACAGTACTAATTGACAGCAGCAATAATTAGTTATTAAGGTTTGATTAGTCACTACCATGTGGGCTCTGAAGATGAATATGAGGGCGTAAGAAACAGTGGAACTCTTAATTCCTAATATATTCTGAATCTACTTCAAGGCATTGATTATAGCATCCACTCTTGTATCCTGTCCTGAAGATACCAACAACTGCTCAGAGCAGAATTGTGCTGTGGATTCAGTATTTCTGTGGTTCAACCTTGTTCTGCTTGAAGGTAGAAAGAAAGATTTACAAACTGGGGATGAGTGTTCTGCACTGCTTAAAACCAGACTTTATTAATAGGGTTTTCAGGTGATGGGTACTGGACACATCCTACCTTCTCCCAGGCCCTGAGTGGTGATGCAAAGGTTTTCTCCACAGTTACTCTAAACTTGGGGTGGGTGGCTGTTAGTATCCCTGCTGAGTCATGGAAGAATATAGGACTTATTTACATGAGTAGGACACTGTAGATAGTGTTTCTAAAAGAGATCCTGGAGAAAAACCTAGGAACAGTCAAGTTCCAGGGGGAAATTTAGGCTGAGAGTTATTTTTATTGTTAGTTCCGTCACCATAGGAGAGTGAATTTGGATGGCGATCTGAGGAGTCTGTTGGCAAAGAGTAGAAATTAAAGCAAATCCTCTGCTTCAAATCCTTATGAGAGGAAGGGGAGGATGATACATTAGGAACAGTGGTCTGGTGGGATGTGGGGGAACAAAGGAACAGAGAGAAAAATAACAGCCATCATTTTGACCCTGAGTCCTCGTTGCCATTCTGCCCCTCCACCCACCTGGAAAAGATGGGAAAACAGCATCGTGCAGATAGGTGAGGATGATCACAGTTTGTGCATTGGTTTTTGCATTTGGGTGGGCAGTTTCACAGACGAAAAATCCATCCCCATCTTTCAAATGCAGAAATCCTGCATCTGGCTCCACAGCCACAAGGCACCGGGTGCCCGGGGCGGGGATGCGTAAGGGGAGTGTTGTTCCATGATTGTCCTGGTCATAAACCTCTCCTAGGTGGATGCTGTTGGACACTGCCAGCCTTGCTAAGCCAGCCAGACCTTTGGTCTTATCCCCTCTTCTGTTTAATTACTGGCAGTGCTGCTTTTTTCTAACGTGTCCTTGAGCAAATTGCTTACCCATCCTGTGCCTGAGTCCTGGTCTTCATAGATAGGACAGTATCAGTGCTTTTGTGGTGGTTTATTCGTTTAGGTTCTTCTGGGCATATCCTGTCTCTCTTTACATGTTTGTAGAGCATTTATCGCAGGAGTGTGTCATCTCAGATGGCCGTTGAGCTCTCACAATAATAGAAACAGTTAATGAGAAATTCCTTCTCTTCCTCTCTCTATTGTATTTTGCTCATAAAGAAAATGTTGACAGTTGCTGAGACAAAAATATTTTGTTTGAAGCCTGCTGAAGAGGAAAGCTGAGACCCCTGGATCAGCAGTAAATTGCCGCAGGCTGAAGAGTGAGGTAGGGAAGCATCAGCTGTGTGTTTGCCCTGCGTTTAGGCTTTTCTGTGAGCACCCATCTTCAGAGATGGGATGCAGGGCTACGCTGCTCCAGTACAGCCATTCTTACACTCTCTTCCTTTGGAAAAAACTTCCCACAGCAGCCCTTAACCATATTCCAGGAACAGAAGCCCCAGAAACTGTCCGGTTTTGCGCACCGGCAGGGAGATGTGACTCAGGAATTAAAGGTTCCTTCCAAGGCGCAGTGGCTTTCAGATTCACCAGGCTCCCCATAAAACATTTTTATACTGAAATCAGAGGTGTGACCTTGTTGATAATTTAACTCGGGGACCAAAGACTGAGTACAGACACTGGTGTAAGTTTACATCGTCCCCTTCCCTTGCTGAGGACTCGGCACATTTTCTTTTGCGGCCGGTCTGCCCTGCAGTTGTTGTCGCTGGTGGGCTGAATTAATTTCCCGCTTGTGGCACAAGCAGAATCTTTTCTCAGGTGCTCAATGCAGAGAAAGTAATGGCATTTTCAGGAAGGCACCAGATAGGTTTGCTTTGCGCTGTTTTGCAGGGTTTTGTTCGCTGGTCACAGGTATCAGAATGGAAATTTTCTTGTATGCATAAATTGCCTGTGGATTCCCAAAGCTGCCTGGGATATGGGTCCAAGAGCTTATGTGGAAATGTGTGGTTTGTTGCTCTTTTGGCTTTGGCAGATCTGTTTGTTATCTCTTAGAAATGGACTTTGGAAATGAAACTTAAGCTCCTGTATGCCTTCAAATTCAAGTAAATGTGGACAAATCATGTTTCTCAGTCAAGGGACAGATTTATAAATCAGGATGTTGTGATGAACTGGTTTTAGTCAACAGTTCATGTGGTCCGTTGATCAAACTCCTAACTAGGCTTGATCAGTAATTGCCTAAATCTGTGATGCAACATTATAGGATAAGGCTAGTAATTTATCTTCCATGTTTAGGACCAAATGTCAGAAGTACTCTGCTGTTTCACTGTTTTCTGCACCTAAAAAAATTGCAGATTTTTGCTGGCCCATAGAGGTTTTGTTTGTGCTGTGGAAAAGGCAGCGTTTCCCCAGGGGCTTCCTTGTGCAGAATCTTCACAGCTATAAACTAGAAAAATGCACTTTATTCAGGCATAGCGCTCTCCTGACTGATGGCCTGTGTGCGATACTTCAGAAAGAGACAAAAGAAACTTCTGGTTCCCAGCCTTTTCTTGGCTCTGTGTATTTGTGAAATACGCTGTTGGATAACAATTTCCTTCTCAGGGAACGCAATTAGCATTGCTTTTGAGATTAGCGCTTGCTCGCTGTCTTGTTTGCAGGATTTTGTGAGACCTGTTGGAAGATAAGGCACCAGCCCGCTGCTTGAATTCTGTACCTTTCTCCAGGCTGATTACTTTTAGCATGTACCATGGAGATTTATCTGCACACTGGAAGATATAAAACCCTGGCAAAGGTCTCTAAATATTTCATAGTGTCTTCCCTTGTCTTTTTTGACCTCTGTTGCATCCCTTTACCTTGTGGGTGATGCCATGTCCTACAAACCTTCCAGGCTGGAGATGAAAGTCACCTGCAGTGAGTTTGGACTAAGATCTCCCATCTCCCCGTTTGCTTGGGGTGCAAGCTAGTCTCTGTGTGATGGAGCACGTAGCGTGATGGAGCACGTAGCGTGATGGAGCACGTAGCGTGATGGAGCACGTAGCGTGACACGTCCCATCACTTGACAAGAACCTGGAGGTCTCAGGAGTGGTGGCTGCCCCACAGCTGGGCATGGGCCTTGAGGGAAGCTCCCTTTGAGCTCTGCCCCTGGTGCACGTCTCACCTGGTGGGCACGAAGCAGCTGGTCAGTACGGGGTGAACGGCTCCTGCCTGGCGCGTGGGGCCACGAAGGAGGAGAGAGTCTCTAGCACTGGCCTGCTGACATGTAAGGGTCAAGTCATGCTGGGCAGGTGGTCATGAAGAAGAAACCAGGTTGCGTATGGTTGGAAAGCCTGTACACGTGAATTCAGTTCTTCCGTGTACCTGAAGGTCCTTTAAAACCACAGTGAAGTCAGGCCACTATAAAAATGAGTTTTAAAAGTATCCTCTCTTTATTCTTTCCTTGGGGCTTGTCAGTGCCTTCCTTGTCTGCATGTCTATCTCTGCAGATTTTGTCTTCCTAGAGGACATAATACAACACTTGTCAAGTCAACAGGAAACTTTCTGGCCCGTTTCATGGGCTTTGGAAGCTGAGCAGTACAGAGTCGCTGTCAGCATTTAGTTAATAAACATCTACTGCTACTTCAAAAGCAGATTAAGCTCTGAAGCTTTATCCAGATAATTTTGTGGAGGTTCTCGCATGTCAAATCATTTCTTCATTATTTGAACAGATGATGGCAGCAAAATCAGGAGATCATTCAGAGATATTCATATTCTGAAATGTCTCTTAAGGCCGCATCATATCACTATCCTAATCAGAGAGTGGTCTCTGACCAGTTCCAATCAGGGTAATGCCCTTCCAGTGTAAGTAAATTGTTACAGATTATTTTAATCTGCTTGGAGAAGCACCAGATCCATTCATTTCTGAGCGGAAGGATTGGGATGGAGAATGCCGGCCACAGGTGCTCGGGAACAGCAGTAAACCCCACGGGGACTGAAGTCAGCAGACATTAATCTAGCAGGAACAGTGCTCTGTGCCGTATGTGAGATAAATGGAAAATGCAGATAACAGATAATCTGAGGATAGATTAACCCTTTCACTTGCAGGGCCGAGCAGAGCTGTCTGGGAGGTGATGACGCTTTTACAAGGTTCAGTGGTAGCAGCAAACTTCATCAAGATTTTGGGATATTAATTTGCCTGCAAAATTACTATTAAAAGTAACTGTTAATAGGCACTGCAGAGGAAGGAGAGGTTTTGTTTCTCTGTAGCCCCTGAAACAGCCACTCCACAGCAAATAAACTTAATATCTGAGGACCTAGGTTGGAGGTACAAGGTCAGAGGAACGTGGAGGTAGGGCTGGTGCTTGGTTTGGAGTTTAGTCTCTCAAGCCAGGGCACCTCTCTTGGGGGCAGATGAAATCTGAAGGGCTAGATGAAATCTGAGGGGGAACCAGGAGCTGCAGGGGCCGGGTGATGGCCAGGCACTGTACCAGTTTGCTGTGCAGCGCTGAGTCCTGCCAGTATGGTTTCACACCATCAGCCCCATGAAACCAGCCCTGCTTGTCCAGGGGCTGAATTTGGCATCACACTTACCAAAGAAAAGCCGGGTCCTGCCATGGTGCATACCTTGAAGTTGCCAATCTCACCAGTAACCGAAATTGTTCCTTACCTTCAAAGCATTTCCCTTCAGAGACTTTTGTGTTAAAGTGTTTGAAATCAGCCATTTCCCCCTGTGCAAGCTAAAAAGGGAGCTGCCTTCTCCACCTTTTGTCTACCAAATATATTTGTGGCTCCTTCATTTGGAGAGCCCAGCATCAGACTGTCAAGCTCTGCCTCCTAGGAGAGTTTTCGTCTGTCAAACTCACTTTCTCCTCAGCCAGTACAGACTCGATGAAACCATTTTGGTTTGATTGCCATCAGGTGTCTGAGTCATTATTACTGAGAAATACCCACTGGCTTTGAACAGTCGTTGCCTCATGGCCCAACTTTCAATGAGAAGCTTTGCTATTAACTGAATGGGAAGTGTCATCTAGATAATCTCTGTTATGACAGTAAAATAGGACTTTGGGTGAGATTGGCAGAAGAACTCAGCGCTGGTCTGAACCTCTTTGTGAGGAAATGCAAATTCCTCTTAGCTGGAACAGAATCATATCTGTGCTGAAGATACCTGCAGATTTTGCCCCTGCTTTCTCCACTGGCTTTGGGTCTTAGTGCCTCCATTTGGCTGTAATTACATCTCATCAGTGCTTTCAGGTTTGGATTCCCAGTCAATAGATTAAGATAACACTGCTTGCTTATATTAGAGAACTGTTTTGAATGCAATTAATAAAGCTGCAAAGCAGTGGAAGAGCTAAATATCATTACAGAATGAGACCTCATTCGCAGTACATGATGTGAAAAATGATTTCTTGCAAAGAATAATAAATTGCCATGGCTTTTTTGCCTAATTGTAGATGCTTGATTCTAATTTGTTATTTGTCATTTCCATGTTAATGAAGAGTTTTAGATATAATTACTGCATTTATGGCAAACAACACATTATCATTTTCCAATGCTTGCAAAGCACCGGCTTCTTTAGAAATAGAAGAGCTGAATAATTATCCTCGTTGTGCAGCTCCAGGGTAGGCTCTACAAGTAATAGTGTCCGGCTCCCTCTGCAGAAGAGGTTTTGTGCAAGGTGTTTCTTAAAGGCAGCTGATCTCATTAACCCTCTTCTGCATTTGGGGACCTGAGACTCAGAGACATGAAGTAACTTCCCCAGGGCGCTCAGCAGGGCTCCTTGAGCCCCGGATCCCTTCTGGACAGCATCTTCTCTTCATCACTCTCACAACGCAAAAGATGGCCAGAACCACCATTTTGGTTGGTACTAAGTTTCCCAGTTTGTCCTAGTTATTACAGTCAGGGACCTGTTGGAGGCCATGAGGATGATCAGAGGGTTAGGGCATCTCTGCTGTGAGGACAGGCTGAGAGAGTTGGGGGTGTTCAACCTGGAGAAGAGAAGGCTCTGGGGAGACCTTATAGCGGCTTTCCAGAATCTGGAAGGGGCCTACAAGAAAGCTGAAGAGGGACTTTTTACAAGCCATGTAGTGATAGGACAAGGGGTAATGGCTTCAAACTGGAAGAAGGGAGATTTAGGTTGGATCTTGGGAAGATATTTTTCACCATGAGGGTAATGAGGCACTGGAACAGGTTGTCCGGGGAAGCTGTGGAGCTCCCTGGAAGCGTTCAAGGCCAGGTTGGATGGGGTTTTGAGCAACCTCGTCTAGTGGGAGGTTGGGGTTGGAACCCCATGGCAGGGGGTTTGGAACTAGGTGATCTTTAAGGCCTCTTCCAAGTCTGACCCTTCTACAGTTCTATGATCCTCGAGCCCCATTCACTGGCAGATTGTAGACATTTTGCTTGATCGAGGCTGGGTTTGAGTCCCATTGGTGGTGATGGGAGAGTTTCACGGGTTTGCTAAGGGTATCTTTTCTAGGGCCTGGAAAGTCTTGATATGATAAGAAGCCCGTAACTGCTGTTTTGCAAACAAGCAGTGTAATATTTGTGAGTTCCCCTGCCCACTGTGATTGTGGATTTCCACTGCGTTAATAGATGTACTAGTTCCTGATCCTCCATTTTTGCTACGTCAGTTGTTGTCCTGCCCCATCCTGGGCTTCTCCCTGTGGGGTGGCAAAAGGCAATTTACCATACCATCCTCTTCCACCGTCGAGCTCCATCTCAGAGCTGCTTCGAGGTTTGGCCAATGCTACGAGAGGAGCCTTGTTGCTCTGATAATGAGAAGCCTTTGGCTTTCCAGTCTCAAGTGTCTATGCTCCCTTTGTCCCTGGACCAACAGGATTATTTAGCTCCTCCTTGCTCCTCTTTGCAGCTCTTCTTCCCGTCCTGGTGCTTGCACACTGGGATCTACTGGAATGCTGTAATGCTGCTCCCTTTCAGCCTTTGCTATAGCCAAGCATCTTCTGCTTTTCCTTTTGAGGTAGTTTCTGGTTTTGCATCCTCGCGCTGAGATAGTCTGAGCACATCTGTTGTGAATATCTCCTGCGTGTGTTTTTTCATTAGCTCTTACAGAAGGTGGATGAAACTCAGACAAAGGTGTTGGGAAACCAGCAACAGGGAGGTGCTTTACAAATACCTTAAGGTTCTGGTAACTAGTGCGGGCCAGAGGCATGCGCTGAGCTTTGGGGACAGACAGGTGTTCCAGTGCTGAGTGCGAGACTATGATTTTCTGTGTTGGAATGTATCATGAATTACAGATCCACCTCCCTCCAACCTCTCAAAATGGGGAAAACTGTTTCTTTTTCACTCAGTGTCCTGGTTTGAGGTAAAACAGAGCCAATTTTCTGTTCATGGTCTCCATACTCTGAGTTCCTCCCTTTCGTAGACCACATGCCCAGGAGATGGCATGGGATGTCTTTGAACTGGAATAAATCAGTAGGCACTGCTTTCAATTATCCCAGCCCAAGCTTGTTCACTGCACAAGGCAGCCTGTGAAATATGGCAGGACTGACAAGTCATGGGCGCTGCCGGAGCGTTAACGCTGATCCGCAGACAGACATCAGCCCGGTGCCTCCGTAAGCAGCCATCCCTGCCTGCGCTGCCCGTGACAGCTCCAGCTACCCTGATTTGGGGAGGCTGAACACGGACCAGGGAGCTGGAGGAGAGCGCTGAAGTGCGCTTCTGCCGGCATGCCGTTGCTTAAATCCTCGAGCCGCTTCTGCAGCTAATGCTTAGAGCCACTTCAGCCCTTTCAGTCAAACACGAGTCGTCCTGGGCTGATAGTTTCAAGCTGGCAAAATTGAAAGCGTTGCCACTCGTCTCACCGTGGTGAGAAAAATACTGCCCCATGACAGTAATGCCATTACTGAGGCTCACGAACACAAAATGGGATAGAGGACCTCCCTCCTGCCCCCATCCCAGCCCTGTCGGGTTGGTGGCTCTGAATTAGTCGCATCTCCATGGCATCCATGGGTTTCCCTGTCTGTCCTGCAGACCTAGATACCCAAGGCAGGACTGAGCAAGGCCATGTGGGTATAGGGTGGGCCAGTGGGAAATGACGCATGCAGTAGTTGGCACTGGCCAAATCTTAGGCAGAGTTGTTGTTTCTTAACACACGCACGCTCCTGGAGAAAGAGGGCTGAGAACAGACTTATGTACTGTGAAACGGTCCCTAAGAGCTCTGCACGAGCTTCAGTGCAACTTTGTGACAGCAGTAGAGAAGGAAGCTCTCTCTCAGTTGTGTTCCTACAGAGATGTTCTCCTGTCACCCAGTTGTGAGTCTCCACCTTCTTGTAATTAAATCATCAGGAGGGAATTGCCCGCAGAGGTGAAGGACTGAACCAGGAGGGACTCAGTTAACTTGAGCCTGGCTCAGCTGTTTCCTTCGTTATGAGATGGGAATAAATCACTGCGGTTCAAATGATGCAGTGATTTCTGCTCAGCTTATACTGGTTTAAGTGAGTTTATATTGGTATAAGCGCGCATTTGCAGTGACAGAAAAATTGCAACTTGTCTCAGAAATGAGCTTAGAAAGACTATTTAGGGCTTATCAGCTTTTCAGCTTTTCTGGGACCAGATCTTTCCTTACATCTACCTAGTGTTGGATGGGAACATCCCTAAGCGCCTCTGTGGACTTCACCATCAGGAAGACCTGTCCTATGGCCAGCCCAGCCTGGAGGAGAACAGGAAGAAGTCTTCTCCCTTTTTACTCCTCGGCAGTGTGGTAGAGCACCTAGAAGCCAGCTGAGAGTGGCACCTCACCATACGAGTGCTGGGGGACAGTCAAAGCAGCCTCTTCCCTCTCTGCCCCATGTCCCCATAGCCCTCCGTGCTGTCACTGGCAGTGTTTTCTCCCCGTTGCAAGGTTCTTCTTCCTTACTGCATCATCCTCTCGCTACAGTTGTGAGTTTGCATTCACCAGCAAACCACAGCATGGTCAAGAGCCTTGATGGAGAAGTGTTGCCTGCTTTTCCTTGTGCTCACTCCGCTGCTACCCATGGCTCATACGGGCCTGAGAAACAGGAGGGAAGTGCAGATTCCTAAACATCTAGCAGTGCAGCACATCAGTATTATGTTTTCAAGCACCCTGTCAAAGAGCAACAATAAAAATAGAGACATCGAGGTGCTGGAGCGTGTACAGAGAAGGGCAACAAAGCTGGTGAGCGGTCTAGAGAACAAGTCTTATGAGGAGCAGCTGAAGGAACTGGGATTATTTAGCCTGGAGAAGAGAAGATTGAGGGGAGACCTTATCACTCTCTACAACCACCTGAAAGGAGGTTATAGCGAGGTGGGGGTCAATCTCTTCTCCCAAGTAACAAGCAATAGGACAAGAGGAAATGACCTCAAGTTGTGCCAGGGGAGGTTTAGATTGGATATAAGGAAAAACTTATTTACCGAAAGGGTTATCAAGCATTGGAATAGGCTGCCCAGGGAGGTGGTGGAATCGCCGTCCCTGGAGGTATTTAAAAGATGGGCAGACGTGGTGCTGAGGGACATGGGTTAGGGGTGGTTTTGGCAGTGTAGGTTTATGGTTGGACTTGATGATCTTGAAGGTCTCTTCCAACCCAAGTGATTCTATGATTCTATGAATAATAGTGCAGAAGAAGACAAGCTAGACACTGCCACGTCTGAAACACCACCCCCCAAAATGCCATTGCTTCACTGTTCCTGGACTGTTTGGCTGATAGAATCAGTCAAACAGCTTGCAAGCTTGGTGCCGAGGAGTGGGAGGTGTACCTGCTGCTCGTTCAGAGCTTGTAGATCTTGGGGGAAAGCGGGTGATGGATCAAATCAGGATTTTCTACTACTTCACTACAAATCCCTTATATTTAACTGCAGCCTGACAACGTGGATCACAAACGTGGTCCATCATAACTGACTGGGTGTCTTGCCGTTGAGCTGGGATTTGGAGCACGGTGCTGGGAAACAAAACTGCTTTAGTTGCAGTGGACAACCTATACTGGATGTGTGTTGGGGCTCGCTGAATATGTGCATGCCCAGAGGCACTGTCCATCCAGTGGCTGTCTGAGGTCTGGTGGGGTGGACCAGCCAGCTGGCTGGACGTGCACCTCCCCAAGCACACCGTGGTGTGACCAGGGTGGCTCCTTAAGAGTGTGGTGTCTGCAGCTCTCCTCTGGCCCAGAGACGGCATCTAAAGGGGAGGTGGTGATATGATGCGAATGATTCAAGCATTTTTGGCCTGAATGAAAGCTCAGCCCACGCTCGGCATCATCCCATGATACTGTTCTGTGCCTTGGCCTGTCAGAGCAGCAATGGGATTTCTGTTATAATCTGGTGGCACCTTATAAGTTTATCTTGCTGCCGCCAAGCACTGACTCTCCAAGCAAGCCAGACCTCTGCTGTCCCAGGAGCTGCCTTTACCCTTGCTCAGTTTCCAAGCTCTGGAGTCAGAAGACAGGAGTTTCTGACCGAGGAGGCTGCACAGCATCTGATGTGAAACCCCACCACCAGCTTGGGATGAGACCACATTTATGTTGTGACAAAGAACCAAAGAGCGTAGCGTCCCACAGAGACAGCAGTCCCCAGTCAGAAAAGAGCTACAAGATGCCACCATGTCAAAAAAGAAAAGAGACTTGTAGCGGTGACCTTCATCCCATCCCTGGCACTGTGCTCCTCAGACCTTCAGGCTGCTGCAGCGTTGGGTACAGCATATGATGAAGGACAAAGCCTTTGCCCTCGGAGTGACCATTCAACTCGGAAATCATCTCAAAATGTTCCTTAACCTGAGCTGCTTTTCCTGGGAAATCATTTTAAGACGGCTACCAGACTCCACATGTGGCTTGCCAGCTGCTGGGAGCAAAGCATGTTCCCAGCAGAGGGGCTGATTTCTGCTGCAAATGGATTCATCACCCTGGTTCCTGTGGATGGATGATGGCTCGTGGTCACTCTGGTTCCTGTAGGCACCAAGCAGCCTGGGACAACAAGAATTACTCTTCTGGATTATTTTTCATTTTAGCTGGTGCCGTAGTAACGCTTTTTAATGCATCAGATCCTGTCGCGTGGTTTCTAGTGTAGCCTGGTCCTACATGACTTCATGGGATGTACACGGAAGACTTTTCCCTCCTCTACTTCGTATGCTATAAATTTAGGGGGGTGGTGTTGATTCAGACTGCGTTACAGCAAGTAGGTGGCATCATTCACGCTGCCTTGGCATGATGCTGTGTGTCGTTACCTCCCCGTCTGCCTCACTTCCAGGCATGAAGTATTTTTATGCCATCACTTTCCTGGAGCTCAGAGTCTAATCAGCTCTCCTATGACCTTCTCAGCGACCTGCCACCCGAAGAGTGCTGCAATTTCTGGAGTTTTTCTGATTTTTAGGGGATAAAATCTGCCAGTGACAGAGGCCATTTGTAGCCAGCAGGAATAAATCACTGGGAAGTGTAAGCACAGTGGAAAATCACCACACTACTAGTAAGATCTTGCTGTTTCCATGTTCTCTCCCCATTGTTTTGCTTTGCTCATTGCTCATTCCCTTCCCCCTCTTTGTGATTTAGGGCCCATTCCCATAGGTCTACTGTGAACAGTACAGGTGGCTAGGAGAGTTTTGGGGAAAACCCATTCACTTTCTTCACCTGCCTAATGAAACTGTTACATTTTTCTTCTCTTCTTCCCCGGATAAGGATGCTTTGCTTCACAGATTTTCAGCCTTCACAGTTGTGAATTTTACCGTAAGTGGAGATGGGTGTTGACCATTTTGGGTTTAATATAGCGTATTCGAGTCTTCGGTCAGGTTCATGTCATCGTTAGTGGACAGTAGTTAAGGCCTTATGTGAAATAAAGGAAACAGCATCTTTTCGTGAACCCTTCATTAGCACCGAGTATGAAGTCCAGGCAGCCACAGGTTGATGAGTAGCCCTTGGGTACCACCTCCTCCCTGGAGCCGGGCTTCTCCTGGCAGCACGCACAATTTTCCTTATGTTATTGGAGGTATCAATGGATACTACAGGTGTATAATGTGACAGTGTGCCTGGGCAGGACACATCCTAGGGTGGAAATGGTGGAAGTTAGTGGAGGTTCACCACGTAGGGAGAGGCTGAGTTTGGTTTCTTGACCCACGTTTCGTGTTCCTTCCTGGAGCAGGCGTAAAGTCAGGTTCAATGTCTGTCACAAATCCATGCTCAGAGCGGCTTTCTGAGCAGCAGAATTCTTCCCTTGTAGGTCCTGTATTTATTTTACAATTTGCTTCTCCTTGCAAACATTCATTAAAAGCTTTTCTGCATGTTCAGTCCGTAAGAAAGGTAATACAGTCTGAGTGGATGCTAATGAGGGTAGGGAAAGAAGAATATGTTTGTTTTTCCTTAGCACCCTAGATACTTTGATACTGAAAATAATGGCTTCCTAAAGAGCATTTGTTTCTGAATAAAACCCTTTTACCATGATTTAATATACGTACTATATTAGCTTCTAGAACATCACATTCAGATGGAGATGTTACAGCAGGGGCTACTAAAATATGTGGGAAAAGGCTCTGATACAAGCAACTCACAAGAGAAACAGAAAAGACAGGCTAAATATTATGTATTATACCCTTAATATTCTCATGGTAAGGATAGGAAATGGAATAAGAGAGATTAATTTACTTGCCTGTGGTTGTACAAGAAGTCAATTGCAAGGCTATCGAACCAGCATCAGGAACCTTAAGTTCCCATTTGGTGTTTCATCACAGGAGCATCGAATCACGGTGGGAATCGATGTTCAATTCTGGATGGAAGAGGAATGTGGGATCAGACTTCTTCTCTTAGCAAATAGAAGCAAGTGCATTTTACCTGTGCAACTTAACACTGGACAGTGCTCAGTCTGCTCATGTTCCTAAGTATTTGCATGAAAATGAATCTGTGAGATAATCAGATTTTATTTCTAGCATCTAATCAATGCTCAGGGCTTTGTGGCTTAATTACTAGAATAATTATTTGCTGAAAAACACGGTTCAATATCTATTTTTTCCTTTAAAGGTCAACTCCATCATTTTAATTTCCAGCCATTTAGTACTTTATTGATCTTTATGTCATCTCATGATGAGCGCTGCGTCTTGCCAGCCAAAATAAAGGCCAAAACTTGAAATAAGAAAAATGCATTCTTTTTCTTAAATACAAAAAGTGGAAAATATCCTATTTCAGCCATGCTCCCTGCAGGCAAGTCCTTCACACAGTGTCCCCAGGAAAAATGATTCTGAAAATTACATTTGCTCTTTATGGAAGAAAAAGCAAACCAAGAATCTTTTCAGAGCCTGATTAATATCAGACATAAACTGAAGCACGGGAAGAAATTTTGCAGTTTAACTGCTGATCCTTTAAAGTAGATAAGGATGCGAGCTCTGTCAGGAGGACGTGAAGGTCGATGTGGCTTGCATTTAGAGAGGGCGGAATGACTGGGTTGAGTAGCCGCATGGAGAAATGCCCTCTCCTCTCTGTAGCGGGGAAAATCACATGGCTTCAGAGATTTGGAAAGCATTTAGTCAAATAACAGCAACCATTGTTTTGCTGCAGCAGAAACGAGATGCTGTTTATCAGAGGGATGTGTGACGCACTCTCCATCTGCAGCTTCTCTGGCTTTTTCACTCCCCCCCCCATCACAGCGACTTGACATTTAGTTTTAATTTGTGAAAAATGTATCTGTCTCTCCCAGGTTATGGGAAAGGGTGCTGGGTTACGGAGCGGAAAATAGGCTTGCTGAAAAATGGGCATTAAAAGGTAGCATGGGACCAGTTTCCGTTCCATGTTCTTTTTCTACAAATATAGAGGGTCAAATCCCCCAGTCGTAGCTCGGGCAAAACCACTGGTGATTTCAGGGGGACTTGGTGCCAGAAAGAGCTATAAGATTGGCTTAGTGTAAGTGCAAAGACCCCAAACCGTTGCTGCGGCTCGGCTCTTGGCATTGGTGTCATCAGATGGCACAGCTTCCCCACCGCCGCACAGCGGCTCCGCACCGTTATTTATCGCGCTTTGTTTTCTCTAATCCCCAAGATGACTTGGGCAGATTGCAAACACAACACAGAGCTCACTGACAGTAGGAAGAATTTATGTTTTAGGGACACGTCCTCAGCTGCTGTAAATCTGGAAACAGCCAACTTAGGATCTCAGTGTACCTTAAAGCATTTTAAAAAACCTGTCATTAAGGTTGAGATGCGCTTCCTGTGATAATGTGCCCCTATTAAGGTATCGCCCTGTAAATCTGCACATGCGTGTGGCTTGCCTGGCAGTTACAGCCATGCCAGTCCTTACATTTGTTGGATTTATATTTTGTTGTATTATCAAGAACTGTCTGGATAACTTTACCAAATTTTAACTGTTTTGACCAAATTTTTTCCATGGTGCTTGCCCCAGACTTTTAAAGAAAATTTTAGCTAAAGGAGTTCACCTGCTCCAGTGTATGAAGAGAGGGGGAAAATAAACCATCGAGAATTCTTTTTCTGGAGACCCCTGAGAAAGAAATAATGGGCAATTAGAAGTGGTATCCTGCTGAACATGCAAAATGCAGTGTTTCTTTACTCATGAGTCTTGACTTTGCATCTTTTATAACCCTTTTAAGATAGCTTTTGTGTGCCATTTATTTACATACCACTATCCAAATATTACTCTGTAAAAGCCGCAATCGAAGAGCCACGTGTCCTATGAAGAAAAGCCTTCATGGACTTTTTCAGTGCTTTTTCCATGGCACTAATATATCTCTTCTTGAGTTTTTGCTAATCCCTCCACTCTGAATTCTTGTAAAATTTTGTGGTACAGACGTCTTACTCTGCCACCCAGCTGAAGTGCCTCTGCAGGTGCTCCCTCTCCAGCCCAAATCATGCTGGGCTGGGCTGGGCTGGGCTGGGCTTGACTTGACTTGACTTGACTTGACTTGACTTGACTTGACTTGACTTGACTTGACTTGTGCAGGTGCCCTCATTGCTGGCTGTAATGACCAGCTGAGTCATATTAACCCTCACTCCTGTGACCCAGAGAGGGGATTAAAAATCTCCAAAGACCAATAAGAGGAACCCAAAACTGCTGTGAAAATGCTGCCCTGCTTTGTGCATGCTGCTTCCCTTGCAGGGGTGATGAAGAAAGGTGGTGTGAAGACCTTCTGGCAAGCTTGGAAGCCCTTGAGACCCAAACCAGGGTTTGCTGTCTGTTGTGTTTCAGCCATGGGTACCCAGAGGTTGGAGTTTTGAGTGGAGTTTTTCACCATTGAGACCATGCTGTGTTTGCTTTCAGCCTCAGGATATTAGATCTTGCAGTTGTGGCACATTTATGTTGTAGAGTGGCCATTGCATTGTAGGTCTTTTTAGGGTATTTCTCTTTCTCTCCTTGGTTCAGTGAGACTAATGGTACAACGGCTGGACTACAGAGGGAGGGACAGAAGATAATATCACAGTCAGAGCAGGAATCAGGCAGCTTCTATGTGTAAGAAATCACAATATTTGTCAATAGTAGCATTATGTGTGCTCTGTTCCAGGTCCTCTGCCTTCATTGCACTTGTTCTTCCTCCTTCACCCATCTTTGGGTAAAGCATCATGCTTTGTACTTCTCCCAAGTGAAACTTTCTGTTTGAAAACATCCAGGCCGTTTGGTGCAGGAGGCTCCCCTCTAAGTGAAGCATCAGAGTTGCTCATGTATCTGTATCCAGCAGAAGAGAAGGGCTTCTTCAGAGGAAAAATCAGACCTAGAGTGGCGTGGGTGACACTGTGCAGGTGCCAGTCTCTTCCTTGGTGACTCTGGTAGTTGAAGGTAGATAGACTTCTAATTTGGGCATCTCAGATAAGTGCCTGAAGTTTGATGGGATATACCTCAAGTCTCGCAAACAGTTTTTTTCCTTTCAGGTGGTGATGTGCGTTTTTCAGAGGCGGAGGGCCAGGGCAGAGCTAGCTGGCAAGTAAGGCAACCCAACTCAATTTTTAGGACTTATGTTCCCGATAAGGACACAGTGACAGCTTTCATGATGAAAGCTGGTGACTATGAACATTTTAGCATACGAGAAAACCGATTAGCTAAAGCAGGGTGGGTTCTTGCTGCTGGTAGAGTCCGTGTGTTGCTCCAGGAGCTGTGCCAGGGCGGAGTGGTGGAGAACCTGGTCAAGTGTGTGTTCCGGTGGAGGCGTTGCCATTTCCATAAGCAAGGTTTGGATTTCCTCTCCCAGAGCACCAGCAGCTTTTGGACACGGTGCAATGCAGTAAATGTTTAATCGTGACAGCCAGTAAATTGTGACAGCCAGTTCACAGCAACGTCCTGTTGATGCCTTTTACTCTCGGGATACTGAGAGGTTTTCTACCTTGGCTTTGTTTTAACATCTTATGCCTGTCTGGGATCACTTAGGGAGAAACAAATAGTTTGTCTATGCCAGAGGTGTTTTGAAGGCACTGCAGAAGAACTGAGTTTACAGAGAAAGGCAAAGACAGAAGCTCAGCAAGTGGCTGCTCGGTGTGGGCAGATCAGGAAGGAAAACAGCTTAAAAAGTGCAAGGGAAGAGCAAAAGGAGAAACCAGACCCAATGCCACGGGGAAGGCAGTGTCAAAATGCTTGATAAGGTCAGGGAAGGAATTAAGAAGCCCTTTTTAGTTTCTGCTTTCTTGGTGAGCATGGCGAGTTGTCCTCCCGCATCCCCCTTCCCTTCTGCAGAGGTTTGGGTAGGTGGTGGCAGGCGGTAGTGTGCAGCCAGGCTTGGGTTGCAGCTAGATGGAGGGGGAAAAGGCTGTCGTCAGTACAGCTAACAAACTAGACAGTTGCATGGTATCTATTAAAGTTCCCTTTGTTAATTCAAAGTTCATCCAACCAAACTTTTTTCTGAAAACATAAACGGTAATTGTCAGTTTGACATTTGTTTGATTCTCCGTCTGTTCAAGTCTTCTTGAGTTGGGCATGGGGGGAAATGCATTCATGAAAATTCCCATCAAGTAGGTATAGTTTTTCTTCTGGAATTAAAAATGCGCTCCCTTCCAGCCAAATGCCATTTTCTGTCTTATTTATTTTTGCTAGTAAGTAAATTGGCAATTGTGTTTTTTAAGGAAAAGGAGCCAATGCAGCCTTGTGCCATTAACTTGTCAGAGCTGAGCAGATGAAGCACGGAGCATTTCTGCAAAATTGTTCTCACTAGTCTCATTTAAAAGAAAGCCTTACCTGCAAGAGAAAGAGATACAATCTGTAATATAATAGGGCAGATTGCCTGGTGTAGACAGACTGATTTAAAGTAATCGATCTTCTCTTTATTTTTTTTTACACTTTATCCAGCTCTCCTTTGCTGGAACAAGGAATACAGCGTGGAAATTGTGCATGTAAGTGAGAGAAGAGGGGAACTAACTATAGCAAATCTCTTGCTCTGGTGTACGTAACGGAGACTGAAGAGGCACTTCAGAGGACAGTAACGTCCCGTTTTCTCACTGCAGAGGCTTACACAGGTAGCTGCTCTGGCAGCGGGGTCTCTAGCAAGGTCTAACTGTTAAGGATGAAGTTTACTCCTCCTGACTACCACCAGTTGCTAGCTGTAACCAGCCAAACCCACCCATTTCATGATGAGGAAGTGGAAGAGCAGGGTAGCAGCCAGGCATGGAAGAGCTGAATGAATTTGTTCTTGGAAAATTGTCCTTGGGGGAAAAAGGTGATGGCAGAGCCGTGCTGAGCTTCACCAGCTGCGAGGTGCAGTTACGTTTCACTGTACTATGACTTACACAAAGCCTCCTTCCTACATATTTACAATTTCCACACTCCTGCAAACATGCCAAACCGTCCATTTTCCTGCCTTACAACAACCACAGCCGTGGGTGGGATGAAGATGTCCTGGCCAGAGGAAGGCAGAGCAAGCCCAACATCTGCGGCAGGCATTGCCAGTGCTCAAAAAGACATAATCCATTTGCTCCTTGGCTCCATCCGTCTTTGCCTCCTGCATCTTGTGTGACGCACAGATCACTTACGGTGGGGACTGTCATCTGCTGCAGTGGGGGCCTTGTCCTTAAACAGCTTCTCTGGTTCCTGAGGTAGGGATATCTCTGATTTCAGTCAGATGTGGAGGCGATAAGCAGTAGCTGTTAGATCAAAATCTTTTCATGCCCTGAGCATATTGGGGTGACTGATATTTTCTGGTTTCTCAGAATGAAGCTTGGTGCAGCTCTCTCAGCCTATTGCATTTAAAGAATTACAGATGCAATGGTCGGGTTGGGTTGCCTGAGCTCCAGTTTAACCATAAAAGCATCCTTCAGCCCTTTTCTCTGCCCTCTGGGGACTGCATAGGAGCTTGGGTGCCGCGTTTTTCACCACTGGTCTGGTGGTCACAGTGGAGAATTGTTAAAAGAGAAGGTGCTGGATGTACCTTCATTAGTATCAAGATGAAGTTCTGGAATGAAGATGTAAATCTGGATTTGAAAATACAACCAGATGCACAGGGCAGCAGGATAGTGTGCTGGTTTTGCCATGGAAAAACAGCATTGCTTTAGATGATGATTTAAAAAGGGAATATGATTAAAACAAGCTGATAAGGTGAAACTGAAGTGACAAGATAAAGCATCAGTGCATCCAAGAGGGGAAGGGAGAGGCAGAACTGATGGCAGGAGGGCATGAATTATTGATCGAAATCTCCACCAGAAGGTAAAGTCTTTGCATTTTCTTATCTGAGAAGGGAGAGTATGAATGAGAAGTGAACAGAATTATTAAGCAGCTTTATCATTGCATTCGAGTGGATAATTAGGCAATTAGGATTACTAAAAGTTGGCAAAGCATGAAGCCCAGAGGACTCGTGCTCCTGATTTCAGAGGGGGGTGGTGAGGGAAGCAGGGAAAACCCTTTGGCGAGAGATTTGATGGTGTGTTATGGTGAGGCTTAAAGGCAGAGCCTGGCGCTGGCACCCAGCACCCTACAGCTTCCAGAACAAAAGGGGGTTTGAGAGACCCGACCAGTAAAGAAGAACTTCTTTGAAGGTGAACAGTTCTCTGAACAGCAACAAGAAGAGAGATGATGAGTGAAGGAGCCTGATAAGGGTTCAAGGAAGGAGCACAGATAAAAACGGTACATGTGGACCCACTTATTTTTGTTGTAGAGATGCAGAGTAGCCATGGGAGTTAGTAAATGTTTTGTGTGCTCTTTCCATGTCTTTGTCCTCTGTTAACACACCCTGTCTTTTCAGGTGAGTTGTTAGCAGCAATACTTTGCAAGACCGTAAGCTGAGGGTGCTGTGAGATCCCTGAGCAGAGCACCAAGAGGTCAAACTCCTCCCTAGGAGGACAGTTATCAAACTGTGGTTTAGACTTGCAGTGAATATGGTCTGTCATGCTACCTTAGTTTAATTTTCTTTGGTCAGAAGTGACAAAGACTGGATTTTCCCCTGATGTGAATCGTGCAAATGCTTTGTTGTCAGAGGGTCTTTCCAGCTGAACTTGGAGGGAGCTTCCAAAACTCTTCCACTTTGATTCTCCGTTGTAAATTATATCTGATCACCCCCTTTGTAAAGAGGAGCTCCGTAAAAAAACAGGTGAGCAGCTGGGGTAAGCTGGCTGAGTCTATTCTTGTAGGGGATGCAAAGGTGTAGGACGCAGTAGAAAGGAGAGGGATGGGAACACAAGAGCCGTCTCTCAGGAGGGTTTATTTGGATTTATAACACTGAAGAGTTCGGTGGTGAAAGGAGATGTTGAGCCACCCAGTGCATGTACTACAGACCCTCAAATGTCACCTGTTGTCCCTCTTGTGAGCCTTCAGCCTGCATCTGGTAAAACCCAAACTTTCAGGAAGTTTTTGCTCATGGAGCTCTTTGACCGTCCCTTTGGACCAGGTTCCTCCAAGGAAGGGCCAGGTGGGCACCGCAGGCTGCTGCTTGCCTCTGCAAATTAGCCAAACTTCTGTAGTTGGCGCCGGGGCTGCTTAATAGCTGGCTGCACATTTTCAAGGGGAAAGCTGGGTAAAAATGACTAAAAATAGCACGATGCATCTGTAACTGTCTGAATTCATCCTGGGCTGCTGTGACGCCAATGCCAGACAACCGTGCCCCTCCTCTGTGCTCCTGACCTGCTTAATCTTAAGCTATATGTTATTTAAAATTAATTGGCAGAGCTGCAGATGTTATATAATTCACTGAGGAAATGTCAGATTATGTGTGTAATTTTTGAAGTGCTCCACACTCGTCTAACTCGGCTCCCCATGAAACTAAGGGATCAAAATTAAGCCAAGGCAGAGAGTTTGGACTAGTCACCATCCTTCAAATGCCATGGAAGACGAGCCAGCGCTGCAGACACTTGTTAGTAATTTCACACCCAGAGACTGTTGTCATTCATTCAGGACATCCAGTGATCAGGGAAGGAAAAAACAAAGGGGGATGAAAAATATATGGACTCGAGTATTTGTTACTATTTATTTGCTTGGCCTCCTTGTCAAGTCACCTAGTGTTTTTGGAGGGTGTTGCATTTTTATGAGAAGGTGCCATCTGCAATCTACCTTTTCCAAGACCAAGTTCAGAATATTAATTACGCATAATAATGCATAATTAGTCTGAATTCCAGAATTAATTGATGGTAGCCATTTAGCACAGATATCAATTCTAACTTGAAAAAGTGCTTTATCTCCTACCCATACCCCGTAGTGTCCGCATATGTGTAAATAACTGAAGCAGTAAGGGCTCGGTTTAATGACACAGTGTCTTGTTGTTTCCTCAAAGGTGTTGAAAGAGTTTTGTGCGTTAGTGACATTAAAAGCGTTTGTAATTCATGGTAATCCGGTGGTCCTTGACTTGTCACGGCCCCAGCCTGACCGGCAGCAGAGCTGGGAGGTCCAGGACCATGGCTGTGGCTGCTCCGTGCTCTCCACTCCTGCCCAGGAGATCTGGACCTGCTGCTGCTGCACACTGGTGCAGTCCTGCCCAGACATTGACCCGACCTCCTTCTGCCTTAATTTCCTGAATTTGGCGCCATTATTTTCCTGTAGCTCAGGTCAGGGACTTTCACTCAGCCAGGTTGTGGCTGCATTAGAGCATCCCTCGGAGAGGCGTCCAGTCTGGAGGAGAAATCACTGCGTGTCGTTTTTTCTGTGGTTTAGGCCGATTCACGAAGGCGTCTGGCGTGCTCTACATGCCTGAAAACAAGATTGGTTTTAATAATAAGCAACTGTGCAAATAAAGATTTGTACTGTAGCTTCTGTGGGTCCCAATGGACGTGCTGCTCTCGTTTTGTGGAGCAGAGGGGAACGAAGCCAGAATTTGTGTTCGTTGAAAATAGTAGGCTATTATTAGATCAACCCCTGCCTCTGACTTGTCAGAAATACTCCGGAGTTAATTGCTGCTTTAGAGACACTGTTGTTCAGCTGCAAGAAAGTGGATCAACTATTGATGAGATCACTGATCCTGCATAATTATTGTGAAAGACGTGTAAAAATAGGGTTTGTGCTTAGCTTGGGTTAGGGGCAGCTCAGCCTGACGGTAGCTCCAAGTGGCCGTGTGCACACACCGTGTGTACGTGTGTAGCTGTCTGGATGCGCGTGGAGAATGTCGTTCCAAAGCTTCAAAATGTGTTTTTGAAGCTGTGGCTGTTAGTGTGTGACTGTGAGTCACTATTACCACTCCTCCTGGGAGCCTGGAATAAAGCACAGTAGCATCCTTAAACGTGAGAGTCACGAGAAGGCTCTTTGGCAAGAATTTTGGGATGAATTCCTTTGGTTTGCAATATTTGTGGTTTTAAGTGAATTTTCCTGGTGTTTGGTGCCTCCCATGCCTGTCGGCAAAGCAGCAGTGTAGGGGATCCCTTTGAAAGTCTAGGTGACGTTCACAGCCAGTGTTTGTTTTAGCGTTACTTCTAGAAATCCAGCTGAGAAACCTAGCCCAGGGGAGCCATGTGTTTCCTTCCTCTCTGGTATTCCACCGGGAGTGACATTCAAGCCGTTCGGGTTCAGACTGGCAGAGGATAATGGTGATGGCACCTTGATAAATTGAGTTTATTACAGCTTAGACCATGCAGGTTAGGACTAATGGTAGGAAGAGCTGATAAAAGTTCACCTTTTGTCCTCTTCTAGTGCTGTGGGTTTCTGTCTCCTGGATAATTCTTTTCTTTTTCCCTCGTTGCCTGTCAGAGATAAGTGAGTTTGTGTGTAAGCGCCTGTGCCTGTTTACCTCTAGCTAATTTGGCATCCTTCTGTTTGGAAAGTGTTATGTCACTAATAGTTAAAAAGGGAGTATTCAAATCACTTTGAGTTTGTTAGAAATGATGCCGTTTAGTACAGTGATGCTGACGTCTGGGCTGAGGCTTAACTGCCTCCGAGCTGCTGTGCTTCTCCGTGTTGTATCTGAGACATAAAAAGGCCATTTAGGGGGCCCTCCCCGCTCACAGGAAGGCTCTCGTTTCTGTAGGATGGTCACCCTGAGTGGGGTGTGTGTGTCTGTGCCAGCAACAGGCGGCTCCCATACTGCTAGTGCGAGCTTTGAAGGGAGCTTCTATGAGAAAGCAGGCTTGGGAATAGGGTCTCACTCCATAAACGGTGTGTTACATCTGGGATCTAATGTATCCTGGGAGAAATATTCTGCAGATGGACATGGATGCATCCAAGAGTCCCCTTGTGCCTCCTGGAGAAACAGAGATCCTTGACCAGGGCTTAAAACACAGTTGGCATGGCCTGAAAGGAACCAACATCTAACTGTTCACTTGCCTCTTGTCTATGAGCAGGAATATTTGTGGATATCTCAAAGGCTGGGCATTTTGCCTTTGGTGCAGTACAGATGAATCCAGTCGCCTGTGGAGTTAGCGGGTCGTGCACCCACAGAATCACAGAAAATTAAGGGTTGAAAGGGACCTCCAGAGATCATCTGGTCCAACCCCCCTGCCAGAGCAGGTCCACCTACAGCAGGTTGCACAGGATGGCGTCCAGGCGGGTTTTGAATGTCTCTGGAGTCGGAGACTCCGCCACCTCTCTGGGCAGCCTGTGCCAGTGCTCTGCCACCCTCAAAGTAAAGAAGTTTCTCCTCATGTTCAGATGGAACTTCCTATATTCGATTTTATACCCATTGCCCCTTGTATCACTGGGTACTGCTGAAAAAAAGACTGGCCCCCTCCTCCTGGCCCCCTCCCTTTAAGTATAACCTGCTGCTAAATGTTTGCAGTTCTTTGAGATTAACTGAATATTTCATCCCAAAGTACATTCCATTAAAGACTTGTAATTCTCGGCTATCAGGTTTCATGTGACTTGTACTAACTGTTAGGAAACAAAAGTCTCTGTGAGGGCAGTATAAATTTACTTGGTTTAGTAATTTTGCACCTCCAGTGCTATCGCAGCCCTCACATGTTACCTGGTGACTTCTCAGAGCAGGCAGTGGCTGTTTCCAGAAAAGCAAGGGAATAAAAGACAGGGCATTTTTTACATTTAGGCATTTTTACAGGCTATGCCAAATAGAGGGAGGACTATCTATGTGGAGGAGGCCAGTGGAAGGGGACAGCCACGCTCTAAGGTTTTCTCCTTGTGTGACATCCCCCTGTGTGTATGAGAAGTGCTGGTTAAAAACCTGAAATAATTGTTTTTCCATCTTCCTCTTTTAGTCACTCTGAAAATGTGAATTGCACAGGAAAAAGCGAGCTTCTTGCCTGCCAGCTTGCTTGAAGAGTTTCTCTTGTTGATTTGCTGCATTTGCTTTTTTTCATGAATGAGAAGAGAGGAAATCTAATGAAAAGTGTTATCAGCTTGTCAAGTTAATTAGCGTCTATTTTAATGTTATCATTATCATTTGTTACTAATTAATATAACATAAGTAACATGATTACAGCTTTTTTGTCTTATTTTTTCAGTGAGAAGCTGGATGGAGAAGCTGAAAGATAAGGTAGGAGGCTCAGTGTTTCAATTACTTTAAAAGCAAAACCATTTTTACTTGCAGGAACAAACTCTTGTCACTGGAGTTCATCATCTCTACAAAGACAATTGAGAAGAGGCTTAAAATTTTCTCTGGGAGGCAATGAACCAGATGCTGCTGTTGTATATAGTGGTGTAAATCCACGGTACATCCCTGATGAGTAGCAACTAAGAGCAGAAGGAGAGACAGCGGTATTTGATAGACTTCTCTGCACTGGAAAATCACCTTTTTTCAGATTACCTGAGTTACGTTTTTATGTTGCCCTCTAACTTACCTCCACCCCTTTTCTCTAAGTCCTAAGCTTGGTTCTAGATCCAAGTCAAGAGGATCTGGTGATCCTCTCTGGTGAGAGGCTGCGTGCCATGCCACCACCTCTGGATGAGACCTTTCCTGCCTCCACATGCAAGAAGAGCTGCAAATTCCTGGAGGGAAAAAGAGCAAACACAGGAAAACTGAAAAGATAACCGACCCTGATCTTTTCTCCCTGGTGTTACAGGGTGATGGTACATGGAACCAAGCATTGTGCCAGCCACAGGCAGTGATGGCTTTTTAGGCTCTGCTGCCCTAGGGCAAACGTTAACATTTTGAAATGGTTGAGAAACCTTCCAAATGTTGTGTTGATGACAGCAAAGCCATGAAGCTAGAAATGAGGTGACAGTGTTTTAAGACACGAACATTTTGTGTGACTAACAGGGTTTGGAAATTCTTGAACAAGATCAGAGTCAATAGACAAAAAAAAACCACCACAAGGAATAATGACTTGATAGGAAACTCCAGCCCCTGGAAATACTGCTGGATCCCCAGCAAATTTCAGCGGCACCATCAAGTCTGAACAGAGAGATGGGTTCTGGGTGTGTGTTTTCCAGGACTGGGGAGTGGAAGGGTTTAAGATGGGTTCCTGCCCAGCCCTTGTTGAGTTGCTTTTCTGCCTACAATAGGAAGGAGGCATGTCTAGTATGAGCTATGCTCATAGCAGAGCACCTTGGCCTGGGATTCAGCCAGAGCGAATGCTGAAAGGACAGAGAATGGTTTTCCCAACTAAGGTAAAAAGCAGACACCAAGACTGGTTGAGTGCCTGGAGTGAATGTAGCATGCACGGGTCACCTGCTCGCGCCAGACCTACCCTGGCCAGCACAACACGAGTGTGGGGGCATCGGGCATCTTCTCACTGAAGCTGTAGCTTTTCCTTCTTTCCTCTTGACACCTTGTTGGCTACCCCTGTCCTTCCCTGTTGCAGAGAGGGTTGGTGCATGTTCAAGTCCCCAGCAGAGTTGCTCTGTAGAGCCTGAACCTCTTGCAGGTAGATGTTGGACTGCATGGCAGTGCCCAGCACAAGCATTGGTGTAATGGGGGATCTGCTAGTATCCGTTTAGAAGAGAGACTCAGCCCTGAGCCATGTCCCTCCTTTGGGGAATGGCAGATGTGTGCAGACAGATCTTTCACCTTGTTCACATTTTCCCTTAGAAAAGCCCAACAAAAACCACTCCCTGACCCCCAACGAAATGCTGGTAAAGCAAATCACTCCCAAATAAACCTGCTCACTCCTTTTCCCCCTCTTCCCTGTTGAGTTTATCAGCACAAGTCATGATATGTGCCCATCTCATTTGCTGTTGGCAGATCCCTCTCGTCTCTACTTTACAGTCCACCCATCCAGAAGGGTATCCTGGCACACGACAGCCCCATCCCTGAGACATGTGTCCTCCTGTGTCCGTCAGGGCTGTCCTGCTGGGATAGGGAAGGGTGTGGGGAGTGTGGGACCAGGAGCATGGGTCAGTGACAGATTTATGTCCGGTCCCTGCAAACACTGTGGAAATGTTGCATTTGGCATGCTAAATAGCAGACGTGAGGTTCCTCTGAAGTCCTCTGTTGCTATTATCTTGAAGTCCGGTAGAGCTAGGCAGATCATGGTCGTGGTTGTGGATTGGGTGTATTAAAAGCACCCCTAGGACCTGTAAAGAAATTGAGTCTTCCCCGTGGGCAAGGGCTAAAAACATGGCTTTGGAGCTGGCTGTGAAGTGGGGTTTCCTATCAGGCAAGCGCAGAAGCCCTCATGAGTTGGCTTGGATGACACGGAAGGGCGGGGAGAACGGGTCCTGGCGCAGGCTTTTGGGGTAGAAATTGTTGGCCTAGCTGTTGGGGGAAGCCTGTAAAAGGGCCAGGGGTGATAAAAGCTCGTGGACGGGCTCGGGAGTTCATTGTATGAAAACTAGTGATTTCTGATATGGAAATTCAGCTGGGCAGCAGCTAAAAAAGCTATTTCCAGTCTCCCCTCGCCACTCATGCCAGCAGCAAAGTTCCAGAAATAGAAAAACCCACGCTGCACTAATTAGGTCACCAAATTAAGGCACCTTAATTGCCTCTCAGAGATACAGTCTTTTAGCTGTGTTCTCACTAACCTCCTTTTTTGGGAAGTGGGGTGCAGGCACGCAGCCCCCCTCCAAGCGCGTGTGCTGAGCAGGGGGGCTGGGTTTCCTGGGAGGGCATTCAGGGGACCTGCACGATGCAGCTGAAGATCCCTCAAGCCTTGGGATCCAGGCAAAAAAGTGTTACTATTTAAAGTACTGAGCGGGATCCGGAGAGGTTTGGGAGAGCGAAACAGCCCTTGTGAGCATTGTATCTGGCCTAGATCAAAGCGGTTATTTTTGTTCTTCAGGTAAGCACACGCTGAATGCCTTTTTTTATTTTTTCCCCCCACTCGGTGGATTATGGAAGAAAAGCAATTACACTGTAAGCATGTGTTGTTGTGTTGCAGTTTGGGCAAGCAGCTGGAGGTGAGCGGTGGTAAGAAGCGGACTGAGGCTTGCTAAGAGCTGTCTGGTAGTCCTTGGAATTGTGCATGTGTCCCTTGGAAGGTGTAAAATCTCTTCTGGGGGTGCAGATGGTGAAGGGTAAAGCCGTAGTGCCTCAGCAGAGGACTCTGTTGATACAGAGTGAACGAAGGCAGCGCTAATGAGGGAGGGAGCCAGCCTGCACCTGCCTCATCTACTCCATTGAGCCCCCCAGCCTGAATTAGGAGAGGATGCTGGAGCAATCTGGCACTTTTAAACTTAGTTTAATTACCATTTAAAACAGTAAAATATAAAATAACAAGCACTTGGGAGTATTTTCCAAAGGATTAAAAACGTTTAAATGTGTAATTTTTTAATTAGTCGTGCTGTCTGTATTTTTTAAACGGACAATGCAAACGTACAGATCATAGGAATTGAATTAGAGCTGATTTATGATTCCTGTGCTTCTCTTAAGGCCAGCTGAAGGTGTGCGTGCTCTTCCGCTGCATCATTGTCCTGCTCATGCAAGTGGTCCCTTCCTATGCAAAGCAAAAGCATTTGGTTCAAAGACTTTTGAGTAAAAAGCCGAGGAGGCTCAGGCTGGGCTGGGCAGGGAGAGGGCAAACTGCTGCTTCTTCCTGCTACGTGTGAGCACCACCTGCCTTCATACTTCAGCTCCTTCAGAGACCCAGCTGCGGGCGTTGAGGGCAGCTCCTGCTGTCCCCGTGCCGAGACATGGCACTAGTGTCCCAGGGCATTTGCTTTCCCATGCCAGCATGTCTCTGGAAAGCTTAGGAGCTGTGTAATACTCTTTACTGGAGGTCCATTTAGCAGTTTGGCCATGGTAAGACACACTCCAGCAATCATAAGACGAGGGGTAATGGTTTTAAACTGGAAGACGGGAGATTTAGATTAGATCTCAGGAAGAAATTTTTTACCATGAGGGTGGTGAGACACTGGCCCAGGTTGCCCAGAGAAGCTGTGGCTGCCCCATCCCTGGAGGGTCAAGGCCAGGTTGGACGGGGCTTGGAGCAACATGGTCTGGTGGGAGGTGTCCCTGCCCATGGCAGGGGGTTGGAACTGGATGATCTTTAAAGTCACTTCCAACCTAAACCATTCTATGAATGAGAGCTGTCCAGGAGGATGTTAGGTCCCTTTCCCACCCACCTCCCACGATGGAGGCGAGAGCCTTTGCAGCGCAGCCATTCTCTGAAAACAGCTCCTCACCCTTTCTGCTGCTCCCCGGTTGGTGCCGGTCATCTCGTCTGGTGGTGGCTGTTAGGCACTGGTTCTTCTGCCCGCACCTCGCTCTCCTCTGCCTGCGCCTGCTGCCCCAAGGACTGTGGGATGGTGCGAGAGCTGTGGGCAGCAGGATGCTGAGGCGCTCGTCACTGCCCGCTCAGTGCCACGCTGCCAGTCTGGATTGATGCTGAAAAGCAGCTCTTCTCTCTCTGGATTGAGCTCCATTGCATGCGGCCAGACATATCCCTGTGCCTTGATTTGTACTGGTGGTACCTGGGGAGCTCAGAGCAGCATTCAGCCCGTACTCCACAGCGGGTAGTGAAGCTGTTTGGGTCACCACAGGTCTTTTTTGTGGCTCGAGATTGCCTGCCCTTGGCAGTGCAGGTTTTCCTTCACACATGCACTTCTATTGACTCTCTGGCTCTGCTCCAAAGTTGTTCCCTCTGCCAAAGGCAGGGAAACACCGCAGCGTCTCAGCTGTCACAAGGCAGTGTCTATTAGGAAAAGCTGATGGTGAGTGAGCCGTGGTGGTTACCAGCTTGGTCCTGGAGTGGGGCTGGTTGGGGGCTTGCTCAGCGATCCTGGAAGCAGGGCTCATCCTGTGCAGGCGGGTGATAGGGACCCAAATACAACAAACTTTGAGGAAAGCAGCGTAGGGATGTATGGCAGTCCTAGACTGGTGGAAGATGACTCTGAAAGGATGGTCTTGTGAGTGCTGCTCTGCTTCTCTCTTTTCCCCGCAGGCAGGATACATGTCGGGGATGCTGGTTCCTGTAGGAGTCGGGATAGCTGGAGCCCTCTTCATCCTGGGAGCGCTCTACAGCATTAAGATTATGAATCGCCGAAGGAGAAATGGCTCAAAGAGACATAAAAGAAAGGTATGGCAACTGCAAAGGAAAACCCCGATCCCACCCACTCCCTTGTTAACCATTTTGGCTGTAAAGCAAGCGCAGCCTGGTTATGGTTTGTCTGGGTTGAAGTGCCCGGGGCCTCTCGGTTACGGTATGGGGGGGATCGGAAAGCTCTTCGTTTCCTTTTTGCATGTGGAGCTCTTCAATGTTTCTTTTCTTCCCCTAGCAGAGGGAATTTAACAGCATGCAGGACCGAGTCATGCTCTTAGCCGACAGCTCGGAAGATGAATTTTGAATCGAACTTGCAGTGCCCTTGCGATAGCCCGTGACTTTTAAAAGAAGGGATGGGGGAGAAAACGGAACGAGCGACTTTCTGCTGCATCACTGCTCTCCGCCGCCCCGAGCCACCGATCAGTGGTCGGTGCCGCCCCGGCGAAACGGCATGCTATGCTCTACGTGTACCGCGCAGTGGTGTTTGTTTTGATACAGTAGTGAGATTTCACATTCGCACTCGGCGCCTCATTCAGATCCACAGCGCGTCTCGTTACAGCTGGAGCTGATCCATATGGATGATTATTTTCCTATTACCCCGGTGTACTGTTTTGGTCCTGGCTGGCAGTAATCTAATCATAACGATAGCTCTCACCTAGCCTGGGAATGGAAATCTTTACTGTGAATGACTTCTGTCCAATTTGTTAATTTTAAATGTTACATTACCTGAGCTAGAGTTCATTAGTGCTAAGATTAGCTGCTCTGCTTAATTAATGAGTTATACACTTGAACTGTATCCCTTGCCACCTGAGAAGTGCCCAAGTACAGTGTTGTTGATACAGTTGGAAGCACATTTCTGCACTCGGGTCCCCGACTCTCACCCCTTCTTTCTTCCCTCAGCTGTGCTCCACGCTTCTTGGAGACACACAGGAATGGCCTCAACACTTGATTCACAACAGAAATCATGGTCCATTTTCAGCCAGCACTGTCTGTTACAGCACAATAAATACCAGCGCTCACCTGCTGACGGGTAGTCTTGCATGGATCTCTTAGCTTTTGTTCGATGTGCAAGTAGGTAGGAGAAGAGGCAGGTCAGGGGTTTCTTCAGGTTCTGCCTCCTGCTTGAAGGACACTACTTTTTGGTTCATCTCTTTCATAAGGCTGCATTCACACAGGGATGAAAGCAGAGCATCTGTCTACTTTACTCACTGGAAACTGCATTTTCAGCCCCCGAAAGCTGCGGGAACGGCAGCACCTTTGGGGGATCTGGATGGGTCTTGTCTCCAGACCACTAAGTGCAGAGAGGCACCAAACTTTGCGCAGCAGGTGGCTGTCCGTGTTGAGGGGTTTTTGGATAATAGTTGGGAAGCAGCGGCAGCCTCAGCTGGAGAGATGTCTGCTGTGGGTTGGTGAAATGGTCATGCTGGGAACCCTTGGCCATGGGGGGAAAGGTGAGGCTGTAGGACAGATGGCTGCAGAGGGTTGTGGAGGTGAAGCCCAAGGGTGGCATGGGGTGAGGGCAAGCTGCTGTGCTGCCTGGGCTGCTAGCGCTGGGTCGCAGAGGCAGGCAGGCAGCGTCTGAGATGTTACAGGAACCGAGCAGGGAAACCTAATGTTGCTTTGCACAAAAATGCTGTCAAAATTGCTAGAAAAAGGGCTGCGTTACTTTATCTCTGCTTCTGGTTATGAAATGACATCAGTCTGACGCTTATGCAAAACACCCGTGTTTCTGGGGTGGGAATCGCTGTTCGGTGGGAATCATCCTTCATACGAGGAACGGTGACTGTTGCCAGAGGAGACCTGGTTAGACAGATAAGGGCAGACCACACATCTACTGAGATTAAATCTCACCGAGTCCTCAACGATGTGGAAGGGAGGAGAGTTTGAGGAGGGGCACATGCAGGATTTCATTCCTTGTAAAGGTGAAAAGGCCTGTCAGATTGTGAAGGGTAGATGTAGAGGAGGGTGAGCAAATGTCTTGTGGGCACATGAGTGGATTTGCAAGGCAGAGAGGACATTTAGAAGACCCTCCTAAAGCTCACTTCTCTCTTGAGAGGGTCAGAGCCTCATCTGGACATTAAGTCATCAGACGTTATGTTCAACTCCAAGCAAGCCGTGCTCTTCAGAGCGCAGGTACTTTCCTGTAGGCCTTACCCACACATCTACTGAGTCACCTGGAGAAGGACAGAGGGGACAATCTGTATTCAAAATGCTGCTACTGATGCTAGTCTTCCAGTCGAAGAGCTGTGCGTGCTCCCTCACACGTTCATTCCGCTGAGTGCCTGGGAAGCAGGTTGGTGGAGACACAGTAAAATATCAACCTGTTGGGGAGTCTTCGTACCCGAATCCCTCTAGGACAGGCTTTCCCAGCCAGGGCTCCACAGTGCTTCCATCTCTCCCTTTTTGTTCCTGAAAATTTGTCCAGGAGAATTTTGCCTTGCTAAAAGCAGCCCCACGTCTTGACCCGGCACTGACTGGCAGCCTGCTGTCAAGTCCAGGTGCCCCTACCCAAAATTAAAGCCTCTTTCTTCCCTAACAAGTGATCAGTCCAAGCTAAGAAGTTTTCCTTCCTGACTGATCTCTGCCTATTTCCTTCTCTTTCCTAAGTCTCTTGGAGCTTGGAGGTGGTCAGTGCTGCTGGCTTGCCATTTTGGGAATCAGGAAATATTGTCCCTTGGGCTATTTGATGATTTGTTCCTGGCGAGGCTTGATAAGGGTTGCAAAGCGGAATGACTCCTCTGTTCCAGCTTGCTTGAGATCACCTCCAGAAAGTCTCACCTTCTAGGTACAGCACCGGGCAGGCTGGGAACAGACTAAGTAACCAGCTGCAAGATGTTCTTGAAATGCTTTACCCAGGGAGACATGGAGAATAAGCAGTGACAAAGGACACTGGCCTCACTGCAAGTGGGAATCTGTCTTGGAGCAGAAAGGACGGTAGCTGGGCTGGCTGAGTCCTTTGCATGCAACTGTAGCCTGAAAGAGAGACCCAAAATAACCCTGGGAAAGGGGAGCTGCCAGCGATACGGCAGAAGAGAACAGAAGTACCAGCAAGAGCCAGGCAGCTGGAGATCAGCAGGGTTCTGTGCAATAACAGCCTGTGAAGGACAGTCTCCTCTCGCTTTCCTGCTAATGGTACTGTGCCTGCGCAGTGTGTGGTGACGGCACAAGTGGCGTTAAGTAACCAAAAAAACCCGCAGAGCGCGGCTGGGCCAGTCAGGAGGAGGAGGAGGAGGGATGGCTGAGTGAGGCTGCTGGTCTGAGCGAGAGCACTGCAGCTCCGGCAGCGCAGCGAGAGCTTTGTGGATGGATTGTTGGTTTGATGGATGGGGAAGGCTGGTGGGGAAGCGTGGTGGCAGTTTGCTGTGCTAATAAAGCTACAGATTGGGAAACACTGGCTTTCTGCAGTGGCAATCAGTTTCACTGTCTCTCTTCTCCCTCCCCAACGTAATGAACTTAAAAAATTAAAAGTCAGAATGATGAAGGTGGTGTTTTACTGCATCGGCTGGGTGCCCTGGTGTCCTCAAGAGCCTGGCTTCACTCAGCGAGGACATGGTGTGGGTGGCTGGGGTGCTGGAAATGAACAGTGCTGCAAGTGGGCCTGAGAAATGGTTGCGAACATTGGAGTGGTTATGTAGGAGGTATGGTGGGACAAATGGAGCAAGCAGGACAGTTGTAGCCAAAAGGGAGGTCCAGATGAACACGCAGTTCAGTGTTGGCTCTTGGTCTGTGGTGGAGCCAGCCTTGTGGGATAGAAGAGCTGCCCAAAGATTTTAGTTGTGGTCCAGCTTGACTCCCAGGCCTGTCTGTGATTCTGAACACCACCAACTAAGGTGCCTTGGTTGGGAGCTACTGGTTGGCAGAAGACTACCGCTGGCCAGCTTTCTGAGCTGCTCAGCAATGCAGGGAGATCCCAGCCGATGTCGATTTGAACCGGAGGTGTTTGTTGAACAGCTGGGTTTGGCCAGGCAGTCAAAAACAGACCTAGGTTGAAGCTTGTAGGAACCTTTGGAGCACAGACAGGGTTTTCTGCAGTGCCCCTGACATCAGTGCAATTTCTGCAGGTCCTTAAAGCACAAGCATCATTCAGCTCCTTCCCTTCTCATCCAAGGCCAGTAGACTTTGGATTGGGCTCTTAAAAATATTCTCTGTACAACTCCTGGAGTTTGATTCATTCATGTGAAATTACCAGATTGCAGGCAGGGAGGGGAGGAGGGTCTCAGGTGGGAGCTGAAGCCTCTGGTCTCTTTATGCTGTACTGATTTAATCCGTACCTCTGCATTGCCAAACAAGCAGATTCTTTTGAAAGACACAGGACAAGAAAAACAGCCCAGACGGGCCCTCCTCATCCTCCGTGCTGGGTGAACTGCAAGCCCCTGAATGTGGAGGTGGGTCGTGACATGGCTAACGCAGCCTTGGCCCCGTGCAGAGCCATGGCTGCAATGGCGACTTTGCTGCAGCAATAATAACCTCTCGACTCAGCACAAGACGAGTTGCTCGCCTCTGTTTTCCTGTGGATGCCCAGCTTGGGATTTCCCAATAGCACAAGCCAGAATTTACTGTAGGCATCACACAACCGCTTTGGTATCTACAGCCCCATTTCCAACGGGAGGAATCAGCCTGCCTGACATGCAGCTCTTGCCCTGATGAAATGCACCTGCACTCTACAGCTGCTGATTTTTTAAGGTGTCTCTAATGCCAGATGTTCATCCTAGGTGAGGTTTCTCTGGACTGCACTGCTTCCATAGAGTGCTATTAGCAGTCCTTGTGCTTTCTCGTGGTTTTCTATTTTGGACAAGAACAATCCTCATACTGTAACTATGGAATGTAGCACTTTGTTTAATTAAAACATTGGGAAATAAAAAGCTGTCCATCATATCTGACTTTAAGTGCCTCGTCTCCCTGGTCTGTGGTTCGTGGCATTCATGCTCTCTCCGGTAAAGCTGGGAAATGGTTGCCTGGAAGACTCAACCGTTGCCTTTCTTTCTCCGTGCTGTGTGGTCAGTGCAAGGATTCAGGCTGGGCTTGCAGGGGCGATACAAGCAGTGGGGAGCATCAGCCTGGGACTTTTTGGGTAGGATTTACCTGGAGGTAGGTGTCAGCCGTAGGCTGTGGTGAGTAACCCCCCAGATTCCTTCAGCTGGGTTTCCAGTAGCTGTAGTGAACCCAAACACTGACATGTTTACACCATTGATCTTTACATATGGCCAGGTTTCCATGCGTACCATGACATTGCCCTTTCTGTTTTGCCCCATGAGCAAGGGTCTGTGCCCAGATCTTTCAAGACCCTAGTAATATGGCACTGGTGAACCTTGAGTCTCAGTTGTAGGTGCTGCAAATGTTTCATAAAAAGGCAGCCTTGTTGCAGGTGAATATCATAGAATTGTGGAATAGTTTGGGTTGGAAGGAACCTTTAAAGGTTGCCTAGTCAACCCCCCTGCAATAAGCAGAGACATCTTCAGCTAGATCAGGTTCCTTAGGGCCCTGTCCAACCTCACCTGGAATGTTTCCGAGGATGGGGAATATACTACTTTTCTGGGCAACCTGTGCCAGTGTTTCACCACCCTCATTGTACAAAATTTCTTCCTTATATCTAGTCTGAATCTTGCCTCTCTTAGTTTAAAGCCACTACCCCTTGTCCTATCGCAACGGGCCCTGCTAAAAAGTTTGTCCCCATCTTTCCCATAAGCCCCCTTTAAGCACTGAAAGGCTGCAATAAAGTCTTCCCAAAGCCTTCTCTTCTCCAGGCTGAACAACCCCAACTCTCAGCCTGTCCTCACAGCAGAGGGGCTCCAGCCCTTGGATCATCTTCGTGGCCTCCTCTGCATCTGCTCCAACAGGTCCATATCTCTCCTGTGCTGAGGGCTCCAGAGCTGGACACAGTATTCCAGGTGGGAAGAAGAAGAGAGCAGAGGGGCAGAATCCCCTCCGTCGCCCTGCTGGCCACACCGCTTTTGATGCAGCCCAGGACACGGTTGGCTTTCTGGGCAGTAAGTGCACATTGTGGGCTCATGTCCAGCTTTTCGTCCACCAGTACCCCCAAGTCCTTCTCGGCAGGGCTGCTCTCCACCCCTTCGCTCCCCAGCCTGTATTGATACCAGGGTTACCCCGACCCAGGTGCAGGACTCTGCACTTGGCCTTGTTGAACCTCTTGAGGGTCACGTGAGCCCACTTCTCTAGCCTGTTCCGGTCCCTCTGGATGGCATCCTGTCCTTCGGGCATGTCAGCGGCGCTGTTCAGCTTGGTGTCACCTGCAAACCTGCTGAGGGTGCACTCGATCCTGCTGTCTATGTCACTGATGAAGATGTTGAACACTCCTGGTCCCAATACGGACCCCTGAGGGACACCACTTGTCGAACATAATCACGCAAACCTCAATGGACCTGCAATCCAAGCAGAAGAAGCTGAAAGACTTGGGAGTGAGTAAGAGGTGCGTGGGCTGGGTTTATAATTGCTTTCCCGGTCCCGTTCGCAGATGTCCTTGTGGGCGTCGTGCTACTGCGTGCAAGCCCATGGGCTGGGTGCACGTCCTTTGGCTGTACCGTGGAGGTCCTGGTGCGGGTGTGTGAGCCAGGAAGGCACACAGCCAGGCCGTGGTGGCGGCTGCCTGCCCCTCTCCAGGCTTCCTCTGGTAATAAGAGCCAGCAAGAACTATTTGTCCACGTGTGTGTATTTTCTCTAATGAAAAATGGCTTGTTCCAAACAAGAAATTCCCAGGGAAATAGCTGGTTGGGGATTGCGTGAACACATTCTTTGCTAATTGGTAGTTGCCAAAACCAATCTGTATATTCATGAAGCTGTTTGCTGCATTGCTGACTTTTTCCAATGAGAAAACAAAACCTGCAGAGGGAAGATAAACAATGACAATGGGTTTTTTCCATAGGTTTATTTCCTAAGGAAACAACTCTGTGCTCACACTGCCTCGCTGAGAGCCTCTGTCCATCAGCTGGTCTCTTCCTAGTGTCCCTGACTCTGACTCTGCCAGCCACACCATGGGTTTGTGAAAAGAGGGGAGAGGAGAGAGACCATATTAAAACACCCACAAGAAAAACATGTGTGGAGCCATTCTGAGGCCCAGAAAACCCACGTAAGCAAAGAAGGTTATATGTGCCCTGATGGAGGGGACCAGCTGGATGTCCCAGGCACCCGTTGGGGTTGCTGTCCTTGTGGGTTCCCCGGGGCAGATCAAACCGAGAGGTCACTGTCGCACAGGGCTCAGTCTAATTCAATTATGAGCCGGCAATCGGCTGTGAGGCACCGATCCATGCAGAGCAGCGCAGACAGCCCAGCTTGGGGTTGTTTTTAATCAATGTGTTTTGGAAGGACAAACCAAAAGGCATTCCATGCTTGTTCTGGTGGTGAAGCCACCCGTGAGTGGTTGTTGCTGCTGTGCCTGCGCCCACCAGGGTCTGCATTTGGGTTGAGAGTCTGCAGCCAGGCACGAAAATCTTCTTTACTTTGGGGCAAGTCTCACCCTCCACCCGTGCAACCCCCAGTGTATATGTGGGTTATAAGCGCTTTAAGGTTGGACCTCAACGGGCAAAAATTTAGTGCACAAGGATGTTGACTCCCAGCTCACTCAAAGCTTGCAGCGATGCACACAAGGGGTTTCCCCTTTTTTACCCTCAACGGTGATGCTCTCCCAAGGGCTCAGGAGCAGGACAGTCCCCGCCTGGAAGGAAAGGGTTTGGGTCTGGGCCAGCAGTGGAGAATCAGCAGAGATGATGGTGGCATTCCCCAGTAGCAGCGTTTCTACCAGTGAATCTCTTCTTAACGGTAACTGTTGGGCATCCTGTGCTCCGCTGCATTGATAACCAAATGCCTATATGAAGAGCACATTACATCATTAGCATGCATATATGCTAAGATACGTGCACACATGGAAGTTTAACCAGTGGGTTGTATATACCCAGAACCGCATGGTGTTTGCAACACCAATTTTCCACCTGCCAGGCACAGTGGGTCTTTTTGATTTACTCTAAGTCTCTTTGACTTCCGCCTTTTCTCAGTCTGATTTCCTGCAGATTTACCCCATGTCTAACACGAGGCTTATTGCTTGCAGAAATCTACTGGAGGAGATGCAAGAGGGATCCAAAACAGGCACCAGCTGAACTTTACAATTAGGGCCAAAGAGAAGATGCCGGGGAGGAAGGGGATGCTGTGACTGCAGTGGGAACTTTGGAGAAAGCATCCAAAGCAGAACCCAGAGGCAGGATGGTAAATGTTGAACGTCTCTTCCCGGAATGGTGGGAATGTGCCACGCTCTCTGTCCAGCAAAAGGCTTCTCAGCATCCAGATGGCGGGGAAAACCTCCCCAGGGTCCTTGTTGCTGAGTTACAGTTCTGGTGTCCCTGCTTTTACCATCAATGCAGTAAGAGGAGCACACAAACTGTCTTGACAGGTTAGGTGTGATGCCTGACTCACCTCTCGGATGCTTCCAGCACTGTTCTCCCATGCGGAGCTATGAAGCTTCCGCGCAGCATCGAGTCGGGCTCCTGCCTGGAGGGGAGTGGGCAGCGGCATGGGTGCAGCAGGTGGGGGAGTTCAGCATGGCTCACGGGATGGTTAGTCCTTGATGGGGGGCACCCCAAGGACAACCATGGGAAACACAAGGTGTGAGGCATCTCCACATCTGGGGAGGATCGGTGGTTCCCAGTGCTGCCTTCAGCTGACACCAACAATTTCATTCCTGGGCTGAAACGTCACATTCAGCAAAGCCTTGATGTCCAGGCAGGAGTATTCATGGGCAGGTCCACACCTTGCATTGGCAAGTGCATTTTGGCCAAATCTGTGTCCAGATGAAATGGCTCTGACACTAAAAGGTTGCCAGAGACCTAAGCAACCGCTGGCATTGCCCAGCCACTGATGCAGCTTCAACACAGGGGTCTGTGGAGGGACACGGATGGAGTCGAACAGTAGCTCTTGAGTGTCCCTTCTCAAAACTGTCCCCAGAAAGGTCCTGGGTCTTGCACATTGTACAAGAAGAGAAAGCTTGCCCTCTGTGTTGGGGCCAGCTTTTGGGAGTGGAGGCTTACCCGCCCTTCCTGGAGGTTTCCAGGGGCTCCAGTATGACGGATATTGAGGGCACCCTGGGGAAAGATTTGCTCCAAATTCAGTGCTTGGGGGCCAACCCCGACACCAAAGTAATGACGTCAGGCCCAGCCCAGTGTGAGAAGCTCCATTGCACGGGTGTTCCCAGCTCTTGCTCGCAGCATCCTTGTCGTGCAGCCCGTGGGTTTGGCAGGAAATAGATCTCCAGTGGTGGGTCAGAAAGGGACCTTTGCAGTGCCTGGCAAGGCTGCTCAGGCACTGCTGCCGGTGGGGTGTGAGCAAGCGTCACCCGGACCAGCAGCAGTTCTCTGGAGCAAGATTAATTTTCCAAATCTTACACACAAAATGACTCGAAGGCTAAACTGCAGACATTGAGGCTCTTCACTAATGAATTAATTTCATCTGAAGCAGAGGAAATGGAACTGAACGAGAAAAAGACTGATGTTAACAGAGGTTCACTGCACTTCAGTTTTAATCTTTTTTTTTTTTTAATGGAGAACAAATCAGTAATGTGGTAAAAAAAAAAAAAAAGAGGAAAGAAAATCCCTGCATAAATGTGACCTTAATCATATAAAAAGATATTCAGAAATAAATCAAGAATTTCTGCAGGAAAATTAAAACCGCTGCTATTATACAAGCAAAATCTAGATAATCAAATCATTTGCCAGCATCGGGATGTAATTTCACCTGGGATTTTGCAGTCAGAATATTTAAATCACTGGGTTTAATCATACTTTATATCAGGAAGCTGAAAAGCCTTATTGTAAATAATTGATCGACCAGTTATTTTTTCATTTGTAGCTTTTTTTCCAAGGTTCATTCTGACTGGTCAATACGCCCTGTAAAACTCATTGATTCGCCTCTGGAGATTGTCTGCCCATGGAATTGTGCTTTTTTCTTACCATAACTTACTCCGCACTTATTTAAGTAATTTCAGTGCTTCCGGCGTATTTTTTTCAGAGTATTTACATTTTGCATTTTTAATGTTAAAAAACAGTAAACAACATCCTTCCAACCCACTGGCGGGTTGGTTTTGCATTACACTCGGGTCTGGTTAAATCTCACTTGTATGTGGACTGAAATTCAACTGAAACACCCAAAAATTGGATTTTTTGATATAAGAGCGGAAGTGGGGCTGCCACAAGCAGGAGCTGTGCTGCTGTGCAAACGTTCAGGGCTGGTTTGCGGCGACAAGACACTTGCCTGTGGGCACAAGGGGCTGTGGGGTTTGCTGGTGGGGCTGTGGTTTGTGCGACCAAATAACACACCAGCAACCTCGGTCCTCGCGTCCCAGGGGACATTGGAGCTGCCGCCACTTTGGCATGGTTGGGCATGAAGAGCTAACGAGAGGGAAGATCGATATTGTATTTGAGGTGCAACCGTGGCCAAGGAGACCTACATAAAAAATACCCTGGTCTTGGAATTACAACGAAAAGGAGGGAGGTAGTAAAATGCATCACTGGGTCAGGGCTGGAATGAGAGAAATCCGCGCTGTGCGTTAGTGCTGGGCACATGGAAGTTATTTGCAGGCAGGGGGGTGTCAGATCTCCGTCTCCTCTGGACCGTGCCTGTAGGGGGATTTTATCAAAAACGGGTTTGTCGGGGCGTTTTGTTCTTGCTGTAAGTGACAAAAGAGTTTCCAAACCTGCCGTCGCTTGCAGGATCTGGCCGTTAGGCGGGAGGTCGGTGCCGCGGGGCTGGCAGAGAGGGACGCTGTGCAGGCTGCAGTGTCTCCTCCCTGCCGGCTCTGCTCCCGCTTGCCAGCCCAGGGACAACGTTGGCAGTTGGGTCTGCTCGCCCCGACCTCATGCAGCCTTGACTGCTGCTGGAGTAGCCATCTGTTTGTCCGTGTTGTCATGGAAGACACTAGACACTCCTCTTCACAAGAGACAAGAGAAGCTTCACTGATGGATTCCTCCCCTGATATCTGATGCTGCTGAGCATCCCCGTCCGACGGGGAAGCGCCTGTCCTGTCAAGTGTGATGGATCACACAACGCAGCCCTCGATGGAGATACAGCTGCAGGATTTGACACCGGGCTCAGCAAAGGCTCAATAGGGGCCGACGGGACCTCGTCCCATGGGAGCGCTGGGTCTGTGCACCTCCGAGCATGGGCAGGCGAAGGCACCGAAAGCAGCCGCTGGCTGGTTGCAATGTCCACCACTCACCAAACTCCCTGCTCAGTTTTAACTACCATGTGTCAGTGCAGGACAAAAGCACTTTCTCACATGCGGCGCCAAAAGTAATTGTTTTTAACGTCAAACTTAATCCAGAGGATGATATTTAATCTCCTCCACAGGGGATAATGTACTTAGGTGCTAAATGGGTTGCTGGATGTGGCTGCCTTACAGCTCTGGGGTGCTGTTAAGTGAGGAGAAAAATCACAGGGATGACACATCCGTGAGCTTTCATCTCAGAGGTTTCGCTATGCTGATGCATGGGCTGTGCTCCCCACAGTAACGCCAGAGCAACACACCGACTACCTCGTCTCTGCACAGGGACCTTTGGGCCAAGCTCATGGGGCAGAGCTGCTCCTCCAGGGTGGTGGAGACACAGAGTTGGCTGGGGCTGGTCTTGCAGGGTGGGTAACAGACAGCGGGGAAGGTGCTGGTGTGGCTATCGGTGCGAAGGTCAGTGGTGCTGGATCTGCAGGCACAGAGAGAGACGAGAACAGGACAAATTTTGGGAAATGTGTGCACATGGTGGTGCTATAGAGAGGCTCAGCCTCTGCCAGGGGCTAGAGGACTGAGACAGGAGGACCTGTAGTGCAGGAGGCTGGAGGGGACATCCAGGATCAGCCCAGGGAGCTCAGGGCACCCATCATCTCAGCAGCTGACCAAAAGGCGGAAAGATTGGGTCAGAAATTATGAACTCCAATGAATCCTATGGCAGGGAGGCAAATGCTCTTTCCATAGGCAGTTGAAGAGGAAGAGGAAGCTGATTAAAACCCAACCTCTCACTTCATCCAAGTGAAAGTAGAAAGCTGGATCTATCTATGGTGGTGCCCTGGAAAGTGTCATCACATGAATGTCACCTTCATCATCCCTGTAACCTTAATAAAATCAGCAGTGAAGCATTGGTGAGGTCTTTGAGTGGGGAAAGGCTGTGGGACCTGGTGGTAGCCCTAATGCCACCTGGATGGAGGCTGGCTCATGCACGGAGACCACAACTTCTTCGTGGCACAGAGGTCGCTGTGCTTCTAACTTCTCCAGATGTTTGACAACTCTGGCATGTGCCGGGGAGACTTTTCATGTCTAGCGCTAAGTCAAAGGTGACTTCTATAATTTGTAATTGAATTTGTCTTCTGTGAAGAAAAAGAAAAAAAAAGGCCAACAGAAATAACCCAAGTCCACCCTTATTTCCAACAAAGCAGGAGAGAGGGCAGTGAATTGTTGAAGGCTCAATAGGAGTGGATGAGCTGGTGAACACATGCTAGAGAAGACATTCCTCTAAAATGGAAACTGAAGAACGTGATTTAATAGCATTAAAAATAGAAGGCTAATAAAGGGATTTGTCGGCATGCAAGCTGTACAGCATCTATTAAAAATGAGTATTTAATTGGATATTTGGTTTGCAGTCAGCCTACTGAGCTTCAAAATACATGCTATTGCCCTGAAACCTCTAAATCATCACACCTGGGTGTAGGAAGGAGATGAGGGAGTGGGAACACTAAGAAGATACAGGGATTTTTTGGATGGCAGAGCACAGACTTTGAGGAGACAGGAAGCAAGAAAAACATCTTATTATTTAACATTTACCTTATAACAAAACAAAGTGTTCTGAACCAGGCTGGGGCTTGCAGTACTGGATAATATCCACAAGCATGCGATGGCTCAGACTACTTGAAGTGTAAGGTCAAATCTGCAAATGTGCCATGGTCTAGAGAGGGCTTTCAGCACATGTGGTCTGGGAAATTCGTATGGGTCAAACATTGTTAGAGCCTGAGACTCGGCACAGTGACTCTCTTCTAGATACCCGAGTCTGACAGAAATCTGGAGCTCAAATCTTGGAATGAATTGCTTGCAAGCTCCGCTGCCATAGCAAACCTCAAGCCCTTATGCTGGTGCTCACAGAGCTGCACATGGGAAAACCACAGTTTTGGAATTTTCTACAGAAGAGGAATCTCAGCTGACACTATGGAAATAAAATGTCAGTGCTGTTTTATGGACTAAATGTTTGATCTGAAAAACAGTGACATTGGAGGAAGGGGTCTTGCTTGCCTGACCGTCTTTGAGGTGACCCTCATATGGTCACTGCTTGTAAACAAACTTGAAACAATATATGTAATTTTGGATTTAGTCAACATTAAATAAATATAGATGTCATCCAGAATTCGTACAGTGGAGAAAGGAAGTTGTGCAGTAGACAGCCAAGATTTTACTAAGCACTGGAAATACTGCCCAATCCCACTGACTAATTAAAGTCTGCATCCAGCAAAACCAGGACATCGTAATGGAGCTGGCTGGACCTGCGGCGTTTTAGGCAGTGATGGAAACATTTGCACAACCATGTAACTGGAAGAGGCACTACAAGCACAAGTGTTTGAAGCCCAACACAACGTAGCAGAGTGCTACTGCGTGGCCAGATAAGTGTGTGGTGGAGCTAACACTTGGCTTGGGCCAAGCCAGCTTGTGCCCAAATTCATTGTATGTAGATTTAGTAGATGGGGAGGATGTGTCCTTGATAGTACAAGTGCCTGGCAGTGGTTTGCTTCATGGCTGAGCACGCTGGCAGGTCTTGCGCTGCATGGGAGGAGGGAAAGCCATTTTGGGATGGAGAGTTGGCCAAGGCGTATCACCGCTTCTAGGAGAGCAGCAGGGTGTGATGGACCAAGCCCTGGCTGGGGTGCTGGACAATAAGGGTCACATGCCACAAGATTGCTGGGTGATCCACTAGAAAATTAATCTCATCAGCCTTGGTTTCCCCTTTTTAAGAGGGCAAATGGCCCCGTTGAAATGCACATGGCCATCTGACGATGACAGTCACTCTTGCAGGGACAGGCGTTTTTCCTAAGTGGATGCGCAGTGTCAGAAGACAGAAGGGTTTTCTCTGCAGTTTGATTCTTCCTCTCTGATGTATTGAAGTGTCCAACGAGCAAATTGAGCACAGATTATATATTTCTTTTTTGCCTAAAGCTAATAACCAGCTCATCACAGAGAATGTGAAGTGCAGAAAGCAGCACCTTCAGTCCCGCACCTTCCATACAGTGTTTCCTTCTCTGGAAGGAGCTAAAAGAAATAGATGAGACCTGGGCACAGCAAAGCCGGTGATAATTTCTCCAAGACCCTTTGCCCATCTGGCTCTACTCTGCAGATCATTTAGTGTGAAGAAAGCAATTTTTTTTGCCTTTAATACTGAAAGCAGCAAGAAGGGTAATTGGAGCCTGGAAGGTGGGGTAGCTATCGAGCAATCTCAGCCCTCACAGACCTCTGATGTACTGTAAAACTCAAAGGGGAGTTACAATTACTACCCATTGCCCTGGACAATGATTTATCTTGTAGCCACATGAAAGCAAAATCTCTCTGATCTGTTTTCCCCCTTGTCCCCCCGTACCTGATCAGGATGTGACATATCTCAGATTAAAGGGACTTTCTTTTCAAACGCTGGAGGAAAACCTGTGCGTGACATTCGATTATTCTGCCCTTTAAAATAAGAACCCTGATGCGAAGGGAGTTGTGGCAGTGGTGGTGTCCTGAGAAAATGGATGCTGAAGTGGAAACCTGCAATGCCTAATAAAGGAAGACAAATAAAACAGTTTAATGGATCTTTTTAAAGCTCCTTTTGAGGTGGGATGATGATTCAGTTGCTGAGGGCTGACCCGGAACACGGGAGATGATGCTTCAGTTCTTCTTCTTGCTACAGATGCAACAGGAAAATGAGACATTCAATAAAGGAGAACAAATTTAGTAGCCTGGGTGGTGGCCTGAGGAACAGCAAAGCCCTGGGAGCAACCACCCATGGAGGGTACCGCATGCATGATTGCTCGATGATCAAATGCACCTACCTGTGGCGTATGGCGTTTGGTATGACAGAATTTGGGAACTATCATATGAGCTCAGAGCCCTTCACCATCCCCCCCTGGTCCATACAGCCCAACGTGTACCCCAATCAGCAACTGGCACTTTGAGGTGAGATCTGGGGAGCCCTGATGGATGAAATAAGCCAACTGAGGAGCTTCTGCCTTGGTCTGAGATCAGTTTTATTTTGGATCAGATGCCTCCTCAAAAAGCTGGCCTCAGAATTGCTCCTCGGGAGCAGGCAGCAGTCTCCACTGCGTGTCATCTCTGAGCCATAGGAGCATTAATCCCGTGAAAATAGCTGAGACATTCTAAACTTGACATTTTCCCTTCTTTTCATAAAATATAATAGCACATCACAGGCGTAGGCTGCATAAGAAACCCTCCTGGCAAGCGGCTGTTCCACTGACGGGGAGGATCATGCTTGTGATGTCTCTTTGTCTGATGCTCCCCTCTAACTCCCCTCTATTAACAGATGCTTTTCAAGGAAAAAAGAGAGGTTGTGTATAACCCAAACTCCCACTGCTTCAAGGCAAGTGAGACCCCTTTCTTTGCTCGACAGTGTGTTGGAAGTGCAAGTGCATGCTGAGTCTCAGACATGGAGCAGGGAGAGTGGATCTGCCTCTCGCTTCTCCACCGTTCTCTTTGGCAGCTCTCAGGCGGGCATCCCTGTTCCGCTGAAAATGCAGCCAATCTGGGATCCACTGTGGTGCTGAGGTAGTGAGGAGGTGGCGGCCACAGGACCCATTCATGAAACAGCTTTGGGTGGTGACATGGTACCCTCCTGGGCATCTTGTGAGGGAGGAGAAACTGGAGAGGTCTTGGCTGGATTCAGGGGAAAACCATCTAGATCTGTATGGGTAAATTGGTGGATGAATCCACCAGAGTGAGTGGATGAATTGACCCTCAGTTGGCTCAGCCCCACTATTTGGTTGCAGCCCATCAGCTGCCACCCACTTTGGACCCTTTTGCTGGTAACCAGCACCCAACAGGAAGACATGCCTGAAATCAGGTCCTTTGCCCAGCACATGGAAGCTGAAGTCAGTCAATTGATTTCCATCTGCCTTTCAAAAGCCTTCTCAGGCTCAAAACTACAGGGGTACAAACTGCTTGGGCCAGTATCTGCTGCAGCTGTTGGCCTTCCACTGAAGAAGGATGGTAGCTCCAGTCACACTGACATGTTCAAGTGAGTATCATTACTAGAAAGTGATGGTCTCTGCTTGAGAGATGCTTGAGACTATCTGTGGGATGCAGGGGAGGGGAAAGGTCCCAGGAAAAAGGAAGGGGGTTGGCCCAGTCTGGGTTAGAGCATTTGACATATTAGCTATGAGGGAAAGTCCCCCTCTTAGGTAGGAGGAAAAAAAAAAAGTGAGTTTCTTTGAGCAATTTTTGCCTCCAACTAATTTCATTGAAGACGGCTAAATGGAAGAACTTCATTCAGAGACTGGGATAAAAATACTGTTCCCTTAACTCCTTACGTCCACAGATCAATGTTTTGTGCTCAACTGCATCCCACCTCTCTGGTCTCCTGCAGCCACTGGTACATGTGCCAGGGCATTTTCTGCTTTTGCCTCAGCTCCCCCCTGTTCCCAGATGGTAGATAAACAGATGTGCCCTAAATCACCGCTTCTCAGTGCTCACTCCCTCCACCATCACCACCCAAATTGACTTTTCTTCTCTACAGTATGATGCTATGATAGCACACAAGAGCTTCAGCTGTGGACCTGGACACCTTTAGTGTTATTGAGGCCACGAGTGCTGGAGCCTGGCACGTTTTAGGGCACAGAAAACACCCTGGTTCTGAATATAGATCAGAAAATGCTGCTGAGAGCAATACTCTCTTGCTGTCCTGTAGAGGCTCTCATTTGGGACAGGGACACTGCAGCAGGATGTCACCAAATGCTGTTGTGGCTCAGGGCAACCACAGACCCTGTTCACGCTGTCCTTGCAGCACATTTGTCTATTTGTGGTGGCTCTTGGTGAGGCTGGAGTCTGAATCATTACTTTAATGGTTTATTTAAAAGCACTGAGCCCTTAAAAAAAAATAATGGCTGCAAGTGCAATAAGACCGTTGCTTGATACAGACAAAAAGAGGCATATAACTGCCTGTAAAGAACACGATGTCCACCAGTAGCTTTAGATTTTATAGATCAAATGCCGCTGTGACCTACTCTGCTCTGACAGCCGAACATTTCCCTGAGAGCATGCGTATTAATTTTTTAAAATAAATATGACTGTGCCTTCTCTGAAGGCAATTGGATGTTTGCTATTGCTTTTGACAGAAGTAAGATGCTGCCTGCCCATAACCCCTTGCAGAAAGTGTGTAACCCACGAGGGGCGATGTGGATGGTAGGGATGGTGTGCTGGGCAGGACTGGCTGCTAGCACCAGCCTGAGCCTGAGACAGGGCTGCATGTTGCCTGGGGTCTGCGTGGGACAAAGAATGATTTCCACATTAGCTGTTTATCTCTACAGTTCATGAATCTGACGCCATTTATCCAGCAGTCCTGGGCTCTCCTCCATAATTCCCAAGTGCTGGGCTGTCACCAGTGTCCCCTCTGGTTCCCCTGAGCATCCCCTTCAGCTGGGGTAGATGCTGATGGCAACCCAGCCAGATGCAGGCATGGATTTACAGTGGGGCCCTCCTGTCCTGCCCATTCCCACCTCCCAAGAGAACACTCACAGCAGTGGCAGTGCACAGCTTTTTCCCATCCCCTCAGGTGGTTTCCATGTCTGGCTACAAAAAGTCAAATGGACACCAGCTGATGGCTGCTTTGGTACCCTTCAGCACACACATCTAGCTGCATCTTGGATGCAATCCTGGGGGCATCATCCCTTAGGAAAAAAAACCAGAACATCAAAGCTCATCACAACTAAGGCTTATTGATACCTTCACACCTTATTAATGAGCACAGCTTCATCAGCTGTGATGGATCTGACCCAATTCACACCAGCAAAGACCCAGCTGGGTCTTGTTGTCCCAACTGCCTTATGGGCAGATTGTTCTGCCTTCATGCCAGGAAGCCCACTGAACCAACCTTTTACTTTCAGCTGGGCTATTTGTGCAGGCAGGGTGTCCCTGGGGTGGGTTAGAGGAGCATGGATTGATCCATATACCACCACAGGTCTCCTCTACCACAGATGGGTTCCTATGGAAGAGAGTCCCAACAGCGCTTGGTTATGCAAGAGGATGCTCACAGAACCGTGTGACTTCCTGGCTAGTGCAGCCAGTGCTTGTTCTTCCATGAAGAGGAGTTAGAGCTGAATGCTGCTGCCCAAAGCCTTGCTGTCAGCAGAGAACATGGAGATGCTTTGTGCTGCATGTGTGAACCCTGTGCTCCTCAGGATCCATGCCGTGGCGGAGTGGCACAGCACCACCCTGCCACCAGAGCAAAGGAGGCTGTATTGCCCAGTTTGGGCAATAACCATGTGTGAGTGCAGACATGCCTTGAGCTATAGTGCAGCCCAGGAGAGGATCATCTTTTAACTTTATTTTGAGCTTACGCTCACTCCTGTGGCGAGTTCAAGCTCTTCCAGCAAAGACAAGAACAAGACACATCTCTGAGAAGACACTGAAACCAGCTGAAGTTCTCAGCTGATCACAGGACTCTCAGAAACATTCCAAGTATCAGGAGAGTCACCACAATACCCTGAGCACAGGCTTTCTCTGAAGCCAGTAAGTAGTAACATTTCCTGACTTTATTTAGCTGTATCTATGAAACCTATTTGTGCCAAGGAGGATCCATGCAGCTTTCCATAGTTTTCAGTGAATTTTTGGTCAGCCTCTAGAGGATGCATTGGAGAAATAGTCAAGGCAGTAATTGTTGAGCTATGAAAGGACTTTTTGGTCTAGTAGTAACCAATTTTTTTACTGAGAAGCTTTCCTCCTTCCTTTTCATTTTCTTTTTGGTATAGGACTGAGAATCTTGTGCTAGGCACGTGCAAAACAGCCAGTAATGAAGAACCAAAAAAAGCCATAACGAGTGAGAGGGCAAGTAGCTCCTTCCATATTTACTCAAAGCTGTCGTTCCCCAGGCTGCTGGCACTGCTCTGCAGTGACATGAATAATTCACCAAGCATCTAGTCTGGTTCCTAATCTGAGAGGTTATTGGTGATAGCTGGTGATACGTTACTGGGGTAGCTGTGGCAGAGCAGCACTGCTAAATATTACAGATGGCACTCCATCCATGACGCTGCAGCTGTGCATCAAAAATTAATATCCTCCTCCTAAGCTGTGAAGATCCACACATGCATGTGCTGGCACAGTAATTTAATAAAACAGCTAACTTAACTAGGTGTATTTAGGGGATGATCCAAAGCCTGTTTGAATCAGTGTAACTCCCTCTCTTGCACACACACGAATCATCTCTGCTAGCACTTCCAAGTGGCTGTTGGCTCAAGCGTTTATGACTAGCAGTAAGAGGAAGGTCATCTATAAATCTCTGTAGCCAGGTACAGCGCTCAGTTAATGCAGTTTAAATCAGAATGTCTCATGTGTGAGGCACAGGGCTCCTTGGTGATTAAGATACTATTTCTATTAAACATTAAAGACTGCTCTATTTAAAGATTTTACCTGAGATGCACTCTGAAGAGCAATCCCAGGTGACAAACTCCTGTTTCACTTTGTGTAAGTAGGCTCCGTGTTATTAGTCATCCTGTTGCCATTACTGCTCATGGCAAATGTGCCAATCCACCCTGCCTGCCCCTTTGAATAAGTGCTGCTTGGGGTGGCAGGAAAACAAAGTTGATTCCCTGTTTTCTGAAGTTGATAGTGTCTTTCGTAGACACCTTCTTTGGTTGTGATCAAACCCCCAATGAACATTTCCATGCCCATCCCTGTGGTGGCCAGCTTGGGATCAAGGAGGACCTACTGTGCCTGGGAGTGCTTCAATCTGCTTTGGTCAGGGTTTTATATCATCTGTGCAGCTTCCACGTCTGGTTTCTCCCTAGAACAGAGGACCATTTCCAACATTGCCAGCTACAAGTCTCTGTTGGAGCACCTCGAATGGAGGTAATGGACCCTCCACTGCTGTGCATTTGGATTAGGGAATTATCTGGGTAAGAAACAAGCCATCGGCCAACATGAGAGAACTGGGTTTGTGGATTCCCCCCCCCCCCCCCTTGCCTTGGATCTATTGCTAGTCCTTGGATTCAGTGTTGATGGTGATGGCAGGAGGAAAGCCAGGGGGGAATAGGAAGATAGAGTTTGATTCTGCTAAGGAAAGCAACTTCATACCTCCTTGAGCAGTATAAAGGGAGAGAGGAAAGGTGAAGGGTTTATCTCAAGTACCATGAGTGATTCAACAGGACACTTCAGGTGAATAAGGACTACTCTGGGCTGTCCTGGAGGATGCTCTGTGTTACCTCACTTGGAGCTGTGTCCTGTGGATTGTAAACATATTTCTTATCTGAGGTCCATGCCTTCCCCTCTTGCTCTCACCACTAGTCTGTGCCACTCTCCTGGTGCTGGAAGTACTTGCTGGAGGGTCACCCATGGCAGCTCTGCTCACTGCGTGCCCTGGTTTGGGGCACGAGCAGCCCCTGGTCTCTGCGGGTGAAACAAAAGCTCTGTTTTGCACAGAAAACTCAGTCAACGTGCATATTTTCCAAATGCACAGGGCATTGAGACTAGAAACTTTTGGTTTGTCTCTCCAGAAAAGCACCTGGTGCAGACTTTCTAAATGAAGTTTTGTAACAGTAATGGTTAGTGGGCTCTGGAGATATATATTTTTTTTTTTCTGGATGATTGTTGAATAGACCTAGAGAGGAAACTGTGGGGAGGTGGACCTTTGATCAATATTTCCAAAGAAAATGCTGTGCTGGAATCAAAATGACTCAAGTGAGCACTTTTACTCCAGCTCCTCAAATTCTCATCGCACAGTTCTCAAAGGTTACCCTGTCTGCTCAGTGATTAACAGCTCCTCTCTGTAATTGCCTCGGGTGGAGACTGAGTTTAAAATGCTCCTGCTGTGGGAATTTTTGCTTTAGTACTTTCCCTGATTTATGAATGGAGATGGGTACAAAAAGAAGCCCAAACCTGCTCTCTCGGGCTGCAGCTCTGCGCTGGGCGTAGCAAGAGGCTGTGACATCCTTCCCCCTCAGAGTCCCCTCATGCTTCGTGTCGGACAAACTGCTCTTCCCTGCCACAGAGGCTCAGCTTGCGGTGAGGACCTGGGAAGCTGCCGGGGAGATGGCAGCGTTGGCCTTGGCACGCTTGCCCATAACGAGAGCTGTTGCTTCTCTGCCTTTTGTGGGGAGCAATGAGGTGTTTCCAAGAGCTGTAAGTGACAGTCCTCGCCCATCCTTGCTGCATCCACCAGCGCTGCCTTCGCTCCAGCTGGAGCCTTCTGCTTGGTTGTAGAGGCAGACAGCGGCAGCCCTTCAGACAGGGCTCACACAAAGAGTTTCACTGGCTGGTATCTTAAACCAGTGGTCCTCTGCTTTCAAGTTCATGCTCTTGCTTTCTGCAAGAGTTTTGAAGTTCAAGTTTTGAAGGTCCTGGGTCATAACAAGTGTCCTCACCCTTGCATGAATTCCTGGGAACCACAGTTTCTCCAGGTGTCTTTGGGGCAAGGGAGCCAGCACACGCCAGGGCTCCACACCCCAGGAGGGCTTTGGAAGTACGAGGGGATCTTACGAATGGTCGCCAGTGTCTCAGTAGCTTTTGGCAGCATAGCTTCTTTCCACCTAAAGACACTTCTGACTACCTGGGATAATGCGATCTTGAACGGAAAGAAGAAGAGAGGGTTATATTTTCCAGGGGAACTTACGGAAAAACTCAGTTCAGCCAGGGTTGTGCATAGTTGGTCTGTCAGGAGTACCAGAGTGCTCCTCTACCAGTGCTCTCATCAGTGTTGAGCTTCATCCAAGGTGAGAGAACCAAAACGGTCTGTGGCTGTGAGGGCAGTTAATTTAATTGAACCATATTCTGAGGTTGCCTTGAAGTCACTGTCATGGCTGGAGGTGTGCTGGGAGCAGGGTCCTCCTTGCAGGGCTGGGACGGGGTTTTTTTCTGTCCCTGTGGTGGAGAAGGGAGGCTGTGAAGAATGACAAGTTGTTGAGTGAATGTGTTGTAACTTCAAATCACTGCTCTGGAGCCTAAACTTGATTATCATAGCAAGACAGAGCAAGCAGCAATTTTTTACGCAGGATTGTTTTCTGCAAGCTGTAATAATATTTGTGATGCTTTTTTCTTCAGAATGATTGGAGACACAGTCTTTTCTTGTGCTGGGATTTTACCATAATAACTTCACCAAGTTTGCAGCATCACTCGTGATTACTTCAGGTTAGGTAAAAGCAGAGCTGGCTGCAGCACTACCAACACTTTTTCATTAAGCAGCCTTAGGTCTCCATAAGTCAATTCATTATGGAAAGTAATGTCATTATGCAAATTTTATAGATGGAGAAACTGAGTCACATTTTGGTGAAAATCTTGTCAAAGATCATTTGTCAGAGGTGGAAATAGTCTGGTGGTCTAGTTCCAACCCTACAACAGTTAATAGGTGTATAAAGATCAAGAATATAAAAATGATAAACTAGTGTGCAGTAGTATTTCTATACTGAAATTCAAGGAGTCATATCAGTTAAAATTGTTCAAATATCAGCTTTATTCCTATAGTAACTAGAACAGACATACAAACAGGTTTTTAGAAACGTTGTCCGGGGGTGGTTACGTGCTGTGATGATTGATGGATTGAATTCTTAATACTCCCTTTGGGTTTACTATAAGCTGCTCACACTTATTATAGATCTACTATATTTAATTTTGTTACCAAGTTAATTGTATTTTCCCTAAGAGCTCCAGCAACCTGCTGTGTATTACTGTGTCTTTGCCAATGAACTGCTCCACTTATTGGCTAATAACTGACTCTAAGAATTTTCTTTATTGATGCAGTCTCCTTAAATGTTCCTGATAACATGGTCTGCATAAGTATTCTTCTGGCTTCTCTTTTGCTTTACTCTGAGCATAGCCATATTTTCAGTTGCTTAAAGGTTTAGTGCCCCTTTGTCATATTTACTATCTGAACAGTAAATATAAAAATTACTAGTTTGTGAAAGCCACTGTAATTGCTCCCAGATCTCCCTCAGTGCAAGTGAATCTTGAAACAAACGCTTAGAAATACTGGCTTTGTCGAGCTGCACCCCATAGCTAGGGAATAAGTGTGACACTTCTTTAATTCTTTTTTTTTTAAGTTCTTTTTTAAAGGCCTCTAGTAGACTCTCAGCAATGTTTTTTTTTTTTTTTTTTTGACATTGCGGAACGTCTAAGCATTTTATTCACAAATTCAGTGTAGTATTTTCACTAAGCACTCCTGATACACAAACAAGAAACAGTGGGTGTGCTGCGAGTGGTTTGACCTGCTGAAGGCATACCTCCAGTGCTGCCTGGCACAACTGCTGGGTGAGAAGAGGGTGTTGGGGTCCCGTTTGAGGTGTCCAGCCTGTTGCCTTAAGTACCTCATTCAACGATGACTTAACGGTTTCAGTGCAGGCTCGCGTTCTTGCGCTAGTAGAAATTTTGATGCTGATTGCAGAGGGACTCACAAACTCCCTCCATGCACTTTGCTATAATATAGCTCTTTCCTTTCCCATTACTTATGTTTTCCATCATTCCCCAAAACAGTGCTGGGATGTTTTCTTTCATTTAAACACAAAATTCTTTAACTCTACACAGACAGGTTCTGTGGTGGGTTTAATTTGGCGAAGTCACTGTTGGAGAAGCAAGAGGAGCAATAAGCTGGTGCTGGCCGCCCTCTGTATGGAATAACCCTTCCTTTCTCTTAAAAGAAGTAGTTGTCATTTTTATGTCTTCTCACAATTTCTAGATAAAGTCTTTTAGTTCAGATCAGAAACGCACCAAAATTGGAGTCCAGTAAACATTTACTTATCCGTATGTTAGAGCTCCAAGAGAAGTGACTGTCCTAGGGTCATACCACTGTCCTGGTGGTCAAGATGTTCTGCTTTGGACATGGGAAACAGAAGTATAAGCCATCACGTCGGGGAGATGACTTCCATGTCTGAGCCTAATTAACCATCCTCTTGCCTACTTTTGGTATGGAGTTTACTCTCTGCTGGGAGAAACAGATTATTCCCAGGCAGGGAAAGCTCCTATGTGGATTGTGGTTGATCTTTGAGACCAGTTGCTTCGTGTCTTTAATTCAACCCCTTCTTTCCCTTTTGTCTTCCGACCAGTGGAGGTCCTTCGATTTGTCCATACATGAAGTGTACTGCAAAGGCATTAAGTGAAGCTTGCTCAGATAACAGATGCAGCCATATGATGTTGGGCTAATTAGCTTGGGCAAAGTGCTGAACTAATGTGTCTGTCCTGCTTCTGAGACCCAGGCTCACTCAGTCTCTGCACAGCCTTGTGATGTGCATCTGGTTCTGAGCATCCCATCGCTCAGCATCAGCTGTCTCTATACGCTGTGGAGTGATCCTTGGAGCTCTGCACCATAAGGAGGATTTGGGGTGGTGGCAGCATGGCTAGGAGTGAGGTACTGATGGGTCTTTGAGGATCCAGCTCCCACACTCAGTCCAGGGAGCTGCTGGAGCAGAGGCAAGGCTCTGGTTGTAAGCAAAGAAAACTGCCTGGTTGTGTCACACTTTCTGGCACGATCCTGTGATCTTCCCTCGTCTTGTCATGCCATCTTTCAGGTAAGCAGCGCAGCTTCACATCCGTGCCTTGCTGTCTGCGTATCGCCTGATGCAGACAAAACAGAGAGCAGCTCCTGCTGGCAGTGTGACAAGGAAGCTTTGATCACTCAGACAAAATCAGGGTTAAAATGGAGCTCAAAGGCGCCTTCTCCTCCCCTTGCGCAGAGGCAGTGTCTTCGCCAGGGCTGTGGCTGTCTAGTAGTCGAGGCTGTTGTGCCTTGGGCTGCTGGTTTTGATCACCCTGTGCTGCCGTTCGTCTCCCGCTCGCGGGGCACGTCCTGCAGTCAGCAGGCTGGAACTGACAGTCTCTGGCTGCTGATGTTCGTGCTGCTTCGTGGGTTGGCTGCTAGGAGCCTTGGTTGGCACAAGCAAACTTCTTCTTGGGCAATACGAAATGTCAGGTAGACAAGGATCCTTGCTGGAGCTGACCTGGACATCCCCTGTCTGTGAAGCATCATCCTCTGCTGCCCAGGCTGCTGGACCAGAAAGCTTACTCCTTGTAGGTCTGAAATAAAACCTTATAATGAATATAAATTATTCTGTACCCATGCTGCTGGCCATCTCTGCCTTCTAACAGCCCAAACCAAACACTTCTGAATGTAGTGGGTTGGCATGTCTGCCTGTATTGTAGGACTGAGCTATGAATAGAGGGTTCACAAATGATGGCATACCTCTTGAAGGGGCTTTGGATTAAAAAAAAAAAAAAAAATACTGAGCATATTTATAGAGGAAATGCAGAATGCAGCTAGCAGTCACACTTTGTACCTGTAATGTGCACAGGGAATCAGGCTGGGGGGAGTATGTGCCTACAAGGAAAACTGATTAAACTTTGCTGTGCCGCGATTCAGGCCATTTGAAAGGATCTGCAGACCTGCAAGCTATTTCCAAAGGAGAATAAACTTTTAAGGGAGTCTATTAAACTGAGGCTGGTTTGTTGGTGGTATTTGTGGTTTGTGTTGTGTGTGGTTTTTTTTTTTTTTTTCCCACCCGTGGTGGGAGTAACTGTCTATTTGGACAAGTCACTTTAGTATTTCCCATCAGGAAGAAACCTCAGGGGAATGGGGTGTCATCCTAAGAACATGCATGAGCTCTGGCAGCCTGTGAGGCTGAAGGTGGACACGGCTGGGGGAAGTTTGCTGGCCTCCGCCATGTGCTACAAATGCGGCTTTTTTTCACAGCTGAGGAAGCCTGAGGCAAGAGAACCTGAAATTTGGCCTAATGTCACACTGGCAGCTGGATGTTTCCCCTGAGTCGCAAGTCGTGGAAATTACTGTGTTGCTTTTGGAGATTTTTGTTTGGAAATTTTTTTGTTAAATCTTCCTTCAAAGTGCCTGTTGGGATATAATCCTAAAAAGTAAGCATCTATTAAGGGTGTCATCAAGGCTCCTTCTCTTCAGGGTGGTAAAAATGCAGAACAAGTGCAAATGGTAAATAAAGGATCGTTAGATACTAATGAGGTGTTAAAATGTTAGATGACATTCAAAGGTAGTAAATACGGAAGTATATATTCTTGCAAAGCATTCATAAGGACAAGCTCTAAGTTGCCGCTTTCATCCAGAAAAGCAACCTCAAACTGTGGCGACATCTTTGAAGAGACTTCCAGACTCAGCAGTGCTCAAAAAGGAAAACAGCATGGGAGGGATTATTAGGCAGGAATAAATAACAAATCGGAAACTGTCACTGGGCTGTTTCGGCACATCCACAGTGTGTCTGCAGTTACGTTGTGCTGCTCCCCCTGTCTCAAAAAGGACAGGCAGACCTAGAGGAAGGCACAGTGAAGGGCACCAGGGATGGCAAAGATATGGAGCAACTTCTGTATGAGGAAAAGTGAAATAAATAAGACTTCAGCTTGGAACAGAGATTAGCAGGGAGAGACTATGATGGAGGTTTCTAAAAGCTAAGAGTTTGTAGCATGGAGAAGGCTGAAGGGAGGAGCTGAACATTGTAATGAAGAGTCTAAGGGGCACTAACAAAGGGTCAAGTGGGAGGTTTTAAAGTAACAAAACAAATTTCCTTTGATAATATGGATTTTTAATGTGAGGAACTTGTTGCAAGACAGTGTTTATAGAAAAGCCTATAGATATCCAAAAAAATCAGATAAAAAAGTCCTTTCAGATGCAGCTTAGCAATCGCACGGAAAAAGGGCATGCCACCAGCCTGAGGCATCTGGCACCCACAGGAACTAGTTGTCTTTCTCCATTAATTACAACAGGAATGTAAAGGTTCATTTTAGGCTAGATATGTACACGTTGGACAGCTAAAGGAAGGTGTGCTACTTCTTCCCACCCTTTCCGACAAGTTCTCCTTGAAACTGACTTGCACAAGACCTGTAGGACAATCAGTTCTTTCACGTACAAGGTGATAAGCCCAACTTGTGATCAAGTCAGCAAAAAGTCAGCTTCTCTGGCTCAATGCTGGAAAAGCACGGGGACAGCAGTTGGTGTCCTGAAAAGAAGCAGATCCAGAGGGGAGCAGAGCAAGATGGGTGGCCCAGAGTAGAGAGGGGGCAAGAGGAGAGACCATCCAGACTTCTGGTACACAGCTGGTGGGACCTCAGGGTGCAACCAGCACCAATCACTGCTTATGCTGAAAGGGACTTATAAGTGCTGAAAGCCATGAGTGTTCCCTCAGCTGTGATAATAATTCTGCTTATTACAGATTCAACTGGGCTTATTTTGATGTTTTTGTAGTCTCTTAAGTTGCACTTTGAGGCTACTTTCCAAAGTGGTTGCCTGTATTGGTGCCTTGGTTTTGGGGTTTGGTTTGATTTGTGTGTTGGGTTTTGTTTTTTTTAACAGTCATCATGTGCCTTTGTAACGTATCATTTTGCCTCCAGTTTTTCCTCCTGTATCGCACTGAGCAATGCTGTCATGGAGTAAATGCTCTCTCAGGTAGTGCTGCTAAGGAGACTGAGACTCGGTCCAAGAAAGCAAAGCCTTTGTTAACGTTGTCTTCCCAAGCGTGCCATGGCAAGGCAGCCAAAGACCAAGGAGAAACAATGGGCAAGTCTCTTATCCCACATTTTTCCATGTGGTTAGTGATGATCAGTGATTTATTTTGTGAGGTCCACTCAGACACCCCGCTGGGCCTGATTTGGAGATGTCTCGAGCTCTGCAAGATACATCAGAAGCCCCTGCGAGCTGTGCTTTGGACATATAAAGTGCTAAACCACAGCTAAATATCTGGAAAACCAGTGCCTTTGTCTCTGCACCGACTTCCCTGCGTGTAAAATGAGGTCAGCAAGGCCTTTTTGATGTTAGCCGTGTGTTGTGAAGATGAAGTCAGAAAAGTGACTTTTGCACTTTGTTTGCAAAACTCCCAGTTTCTCCTGCGATAAATGTCCCAGAAAAGTCCCACTGGGAATTATTCATGCTCTAGTCAGTGCAGTGGTTTGGAGCTGTGCAGAAAAATAGGGTCTCGGCTCTCGCACAGACTAATGAGTGTGGAAAAAGAGTGACTTGGTGTCTCATCCCCACTGTGTCAGCACCTCCAGGAGGTAAAAGACTTGCAGGAAGAATAATATGCAGCCATTTCATGGAATATGGGCCTGAATCCAGGGGGATAAGTAAAAACTAGCTCTGAGGTTGTGCTACATATTAAGTCCTAGAGATGTCAGAGGAGATGTGTGTGGTAGGAAGAATGGGGATGGCTCTGTGCCCAAGCCAAGGAGTAAGGAGAGGATGAGGAGGAAGAGCTATCCTTTGAACCAGGCATAAATAATAGACCTTTTGGAAGCAGGGTGGCTGTACAGGGAAAGGGGGTTTGCCATAGCCTTTTCATAAGAGCTAGTTTGGTATGGAGCATCTTTTTAAGAGGTGGTTAACACCCCGTCCAGCACAGTCCTGATGGCACGGACAACCTTTAATCTGGCGTTTCTGAACTTTTTAGTGCTTGACTTTGTAACCTTAACGTTAATGCTCTCTGTTTTCCATGTAATAAATTGAGAGGTAGAAACAGAAGTTTCAGATACACATGACATCTCCTTGAAATGGAAACAGTTGATTTATACCACAATCAAATAGCTAGCAGGGAGGTAATTTATTACAAAGAAAGAAAAATGACTGGCAGGCCTTATTCTTCACACCAAATGCTAGGAAATGGTTATTATGGCTCTAAATTTCAATAATATAATAGTCACAGCCTTGGGATTAGTAAATTTATTTCTTTTGGAGGTTATGTTAGCAAATGTGTCAGTTCCATGTTACACTTCAAAAGAAACCTGGCTGCGACAGGAGGTTTCCTGCCCTGCAGCCTGCCTTCTGCTAAATACCATTGGGCTATCATATATATTAAAAAATAAAATAAAGAGCCCTTCTTCTACAGAGCCAGTGCTGTGTGGCACTCTTTCAAGTATATCTCAATGCCATCCCAAGTACCTTTTTGTCATTGAAAACTGATGCTGCCAGCAGTGTTTGAAATGAACCGAGCATTTCTTTTTGAGTAAAGAAAAATACTGGATTCTTGCAAAGATAAAGATCCAAATAGTGCAAGAAGGAGCAGCAGAAAATTAATCACCACCAGACACTGAAAACATTGTTCATGGCCAGTTGTGGTACTTTGGAAAACAGAAAAAACTACTACGATTTAAAAAATTATATTTAGCTAAAGATATTAACAGCTGAATCTGTTCCTGATGAAAGATCTAATGATTTGTGTGATGAATAGCAAATAGTTTTGATGTTATCTGGGTCAGTACTTCAATACAACAGCTTGTTCTGGCTGCAGAATATGTTGGTCTGTGCTGATATTTGACAAGCCCTGCTAGATACAGAAGCCAAACTCTGATTATCTAAATACCATATAGACTGTATTTAAATGCCTTCAATGCAATATGTGAGATTGTTAAAGGAAGAGCCATTTTGCCATTTTCCTTCTGGCCCTATGGGTCACATTTGATTGTATCTTGCGTAATGAAACTGAAGTAACTAGAATTGGAATGGGGCATTGTGATGAAGAGGGAGAAAGGAAATGATTTTATTTCCTTTTTTTTAACAACACAGCATCTAGGACTGATTCATTGGTGCTCTGGGTTGGATGGACTCTCTGTTGTGAGAGTCTTTTTAGGTACAGAGAGGCTACGGGTAGAGCTGATTGTCCAACTCGTGAGGAAGACTTGGCTACAACGACCTCTAGAAATGCTGTTTCAGGTGCAGCTTTCAATGGTTTTCAGATCCCTGCAGCTTTTGAGGATGGGAATAATCCTCTGGCACACTAGTTTCTGGAGATGCACACCTGGTCCAGATCTCTGGAGGAGACATCACCCCACCTGTGCTTAGCCGTAACAGGCAACGTACCTAATTTTCTACCTGATTTTAAAGATGTGTGGCATTTGACAAACATGGGATAAGAGACTTTATTATGAATAAGAATATCAGACTGAAAGGATTGTTAGCAGTCTGGAAAGCTCTTTAAATACAATGCCAATGAGAAGGGGGGTAATGTGATGTGTACACTGGGATCCTACCTCTAGTGGCAGCAGCACTAAAATGAAACAAGCAGCAGGCTAGGTAGTCTTGAAGGAAGACATGGCAGTATGTGTGAATTTTGAAATCCTTTTGGAAGCAGGAAAAAACACCATCAGAAAAGTCTGAGTAGCAGCAGGTACACAGAAATGGACACAAAAATAAATCTCCAAATAGCAGAGCTCAAGCAGAAAATTCAGAGGCAGCCACAAAAGATGCAGAGCCACCTGGGAACAACCTGGATTTAATGAGGAAACTGTTTGCAAAAGCGATCTGTTGTCCCTCCCAAGCTTTCTCCTTGGACTTAGTGATAGAGCTCCAAATAGCAGAGCCAGGTTAGGCGTTGGAAAATAGAACACTCGAACAGCTTTGCTTTGGTACAAAGTAATGACTGAAAAATTGTACCAGCAGAGGGAGCGGGACACCAGGTTTCTTTTTCCTATATATGTACCTAATCCAAGGCGATTCCAGAAAGAAACCACGTGTTAAAAACCAGACTTTGCCCTGTCATCCTTTAGAGAAAGTGTTAGTTGATAAGTTTTCTCCCCTGGCTGTGAAGTAGCTGCAAAGCCAGAAAAATGAAGTCTCCAAATATGCACTGCAGCAAATATGGGAAAAGCTCACACTGTTTTGAGAGTATTGGCCAGACCCTTCCAGGTTTATTTTATGTCCTTTCTCAAGAGATCCCAGATTTGGGGCATATGACAGGAACAGGAGCAAATACTCTGGGTAATGGGGCTGCAATATGCGATGAGCAGGATAAGGAGGCTCGGTGAAGTTCATTGTGTTCTTTGGGGGAAGGTGGCCGGGCTCCTTTGGCAGGATCTTTGGGCGTGATGTGGTGCTGCTGCAGGAGCTACACATGCAGCATCCGCAGCAGAGCACAAGCCCTACATGTCCGCTTGTGGGGCAGAAGAGAGTCCACAGCGCCGGGCTACAAACGTGGCAGGTATGAGCCCGAAGAGGAGGGTGTGTGGAGCTCCAGCCAGATCTGTCACGCGATAAAGGCGCAGAAACGTGACAAACCTGATTGGAAGAAATCCAGGGAATCTGGATTCCTGAGGTCCTTCTGGAGAGGGGTCAGGGATGTCAACGCTGCTTGGCGATATGACAGATTCAGTGTGCTGAGGTTGGGCAGTGAACGGCAATTGCAATCTGCTTGACTTAGCCCAGCACGGTAAACAGATGGAAAGAAAAGGATAAAAGTCAACCTCACCTTCACAGGCAGTTCACGCCATAAAAACCTCGTTCCCAAAAGCAAAAAGGCTCAGCTTGCAGTGGTGCTCCTCCGAAGGGGGTTGTACCCAGCCTCCTGAGGCTAGCAGGGAAAGCAGAGCACAGCTAAAGGGGCTGTGTTCCAAGCCTGGGAGACCTTACGTTCTCCAAATAATTCATCTTTCTGACGGGCCAGCATGTTTTCAAGGGAGATACGCGCACACACGCGCGCTCTTAATCAGCTAATCGGAGTGCTTGCTGTTGGCCTCCGAGTTGTGCTGCCCTTTACCCTCTCAGATGCAATTCAGATAATTCTGAGCATGCAGTCAGCAAATCCATCAGCCTTAGGACGACGCAACAACCTGCTCTTCTGCCTCCTAGAGGTATACGTGGCTCAGGATGAAACATCCCTGCCTTTAGAAGCATCAGGATGACTTCCCCCTCCAAGTAAGTCACACAGTTATTTAGTGGTGAATCTGAGGGCTTGATTTGCACAAAACTTCAAAGCCATTTTGGATGTGTTATGATAAACTTCACAGCTTCTAGCTGCCAGTGGAGAAACGTGCCATCTCCTCACATCCTCTGTCATCCTGGCCAGTGCTCTGCAGTTCCCTCGGATGCTCTGCGGTATCTTAAATGGCACCACATGTTGTTGATGTTCGGTTTAATGAGTTGAGCCCTGGCTCACCTCAAGAAGGGGAGAGGACTCACGCTAAGAAGCCGTCTGGAGTGAAAGTGCGACCTGTGTGTTGGGAGACTGGGCACAAAAGGTCTTTTGCAAGTAGCTGCGAGCTCTTCTCTTGAGAGCTGGGACTGGAGAGTCCTAGGAGCATACGTGGCTGTGTCATCCAGCTGCTCATTCCCGAGCAGGAGATGATTAGTAAGGCTACTCTGCTCTCTAGGCACCAGGAACAGATTCAGTCTAGGACATCAGAAGGAGATGACCCTCCGTCTTTCTATATCATATTGATCTGAAGGACCTGCAAAGGCCGGAAGACAGGACTAATTTTATTGCTGGGGCTAAGATGTATTGCTTGTTTTAATTTCCATGCTTTTGGGAGTGAGGTCGGAGAGGAGATCACGTTCTCCGGCAGCACGAGATGTGTCAAAAGGAAGGAGGTAGAAGAGGAGATCTCTCCTTTTGGCTTAACTGGCAAGAGCGCAGAGCAGCCTAAAGGAAGTGATTTGATGTAGGCAGGGAGAAGTGTGGGAAGGAAAAGCTGAGGATAGACTGGGCAGCTGCTGCTCAGGTAATACCTTATGTATCAGTAAGAGTTTTAAGGGGTTATAGAACTGATGTGAAGACACCAAAATCTTTACAGATATCAGGCCTCATTCAATCAGCATCTTTTCTGTGCATACAGAAAGCAAATCTCTGCCACCAGGAGGTAGTAGAGATTTTTGAGTTTTTCATGGCACTTTTTGTGTTACCTCCTGAAAACACCATCTGGGAAACTTCATAGGTGCAGGCGTATTGAGAGAGCCAGGACTTTATTATCTGTAGGAAAGCTGCTTTATAAAACTGCCCAGTGTTGCATATTTCTCGTGCGTGTTACGTGGAGTGTTGCTCATTGTGGGTCCTGCTCTGCTTCCCGCTGATGTCAAAAGCAATTGAAAAACTGACATGGATGATCACAGCGCAGAGGCTGTTTCTGACGCTGCATCGTGAGCTCAGTATTGTCCTGACCGCCAGCCACCCGGACACTTCCTGTCAGTGCATCAGCCTGTTCACTTTCAAATGACACCAGCCTCCAAATCCCGGGACAGGGAGGGTACACAAAAACTTACCAGATGCTCAAGAAATCAGCGTGGGTCCCATCACAGCAGATTCCTGAGTCACAATGGAGAACTCCAATTCCTGCTCGCGTCCCAGGTGCGGAAGACTGTTCAGAGATCAAATCCTGGTCTGAATGGGAAGGGCAGGCGCTAGCAGGAAAGTGGTTCCTTGAAAATACCGTCTTAGATTTATTTCAAAAAGTACCTTGTTTTCTCTACAAATAAGGATTTCCTTTCCCTACATCTGTAGTCAGACTGGAATCTGAAAGTCCAGCCAGACCTTGTCCACCCCAGTTCTCTCTACTCCCAAGAAAGATCTTCCACTGGTCTACACGGTCATAGCTCTATCGAAAACAGCACAAGAACCTAGTTGTGGCCATTCATCCATCGAAGACCTTGTGAAGAACTGGGAGTGGAAGAAGTAGAGCAATGGGTATAAACCAGTCCATCATAGAATCACTTGGGTTGGAAGAGACCTTCAAGATCATCGAGTCCAACCATAAACCTACACTGCCAAAACCACCCCTAACCCATGTCCCTCAGCCGCTGTACACGAGCATAACTCTAGCCATTAAAGAAGGAAGGCAAAAGGTATGGTCCTTACTTTGCAAAAATGGGGCTCAGCCCATCTTAAGCTACAGAGAACACAGTAGCCATGTGCTATTTGCACTTGTATGGAGTTTTGTAACCTTTTTTTTTTTTTTTTTTGCCATTGACAATGAGCAGAGGTGACTTGGATGACCCTTAGGGAGCAAATACCTGCAACAATGAGTTGCAATTTGGACGGAGGCTCTTCACTATCTGTTTCCCCTCTCTTTGAAATAGGCACCAATAAATTGGCAGCGCTACTGCTAAATAAATGTTTCCAGGAAATGTTTGAGAGCACGGGCTCAGAGGAATAACTACCTCCCTTCACTACTTGGAAACAAAAATGATGTGTGCCCTGAAAGCTCCTTTTTTGCTAGCTTTAGTTAGAATAAATGTACAGAGCTGGGGGCTTGCATTTTTTATACATCTTGGGGGCAATTGCTAACTACCCCTCTGTCTCCCTAGCGCCCAAAGTGGATCAGAGCATGCACATATTCATACAAATTCCTTTGTAGCATGGGGACTGCTTAAAGCTGAGCTGCTGTCTGGACTACAGGTGCATGGTAAGGAAAAATGTGCACAAATGATTTCTTCAGGCACTGCCAGTGGAACGGGTGTGTTCCTTGGCCCTGTCTCCTCTCGCCCTTGTCCTTCTGCAGGCTGGGAGCGTGGGTGCCAGGAGTGAAAACCACAGCCTGGTTTGGGATCAGGAAGGTATTTTTTTCTGGCTCAGATTGTCACTGTTCCAGCCTCTGCATGGACATATTTCACTTGCCAGCCTCCTCCTTTTTCAAAATTTCTGTTTCTTTCAACTCTTTTCTTTCCCATTCATTCCCATTTCTCTTCCTTGTTTTTCAATTTTCCTCTTGTTATTTTTCTAGCAGCTTTCTCCTCCATCCTTAGTACCATCTCTGTGTCTTAGTTTCAGAAAGAATTGATTGTTTCTCGTTCTGCCTCCCATCAATGAAATCAACTGGCATTAAAAAAGCTGCCTAGCTCATTGCCAAATCAAAACCTTTTAATATCTGGTGATGCTCTGGAATACTTTAGAACTGGACTTCAAATTTTGTTCCAAGCTGGAATCTTCCCCAGTTTTCAAACAGAGGGCAAAAGCTCTTAAAACCACACTGCCAGCTTCAGGCATCTTTACACTAAATGGTTTCATATTGCCAATGAGTCCTTTTTGACCTTGGTGTCAATGGAGAGACTAGTCCATCCTTCATCCCTGGTGTGCGAGGCAAAGCGCGCAGGAACTGGCTGCGCTCCAGTGACTTTCATGCATACCACTTAAGAGGACAATTAGGAGAACTTTAAATGCTACAGACTTTCTTTTCCCTATCTATGGGTCCAGCTTCTTCATGTTTATGCTAGTTTTACATCAGCATGACTTGTCTGAGAGGAGCACTGGGCCCGTAACATGCAAAATAATTTTAACCGAATGAGGTGAGAGAAGTCCCATTTGCCACGCATTTTTAAAGAGTCTTGCTAAGTTGTAGTCCAAGTCAAAGTGATGCACTCTTGTTAAAATTTGAATGAAAACAATTAATTTGGAATGATCGACTTGTAATTAATTTTTCACTTAAAAGAGTCTCTTGGCATTAAACATTCCTTGCTGTGGCAGCTTTTTTTTTTTCTTTTTTCTCTCATGTTCACAGGGTGGAAGGTAAGCTGCGTTCAGAAAGAAACAGACATTGTTTTTTACAGCCCACTACCAACAACACCTGAGGTCAGAACCTCCTCAAAGAGGTGAGGCAGCAGGATTGGCAGCAACCTCCGCTCACGGACAGAGATCGCCCCTTTCTCTTCTCTCAGGTGGACTGGGGGCTTACGTGGAGGAGGATGAAGTAGTTAGTGAAGGAGCAGGACAGGGAATGGGCATGGGAAACAGGAGAACTGGGTTGTAATCCACAAAGCTTGTGGTTGATCTGCTTTAGGATCTCAGGCAACCACTTCAACCCTAAGCATTTTCACTACTCTTCTCACCCCATGTCTTTCCATAAATCCCTTGGGCCGTTTGCCCATGGTAGGGACCTACTGAGTTATCAGCGTTGGGTCTTCAGGGCACCTTGCAACATGAATAAGGAACTGGAAAGGAGGAAACGATGCCTTTTGCCTCATGGAGAAAGAATCAGAGCCAATGCGGTGAGAAACAGGCAGGTGAGGAAAGGTCTGCTTCTGCAGGCTCTACTCATGTGGGGATACGCGCTGTTCCATGACAGCACCATCCGGTGGGATTGGAAAGGCAGCTGTGAATTTTACCCGGACTCTTGTTCCTTTCTATTTGAGGCTGTCTGGGAAAGCTGCAAGCAGCAAAAAAGACACTGGGACTGTCTGTCTGCAGAATCAGCAAGATGATCAGAAGACGTTTACATTGTTCTCTCACTCAAGAGGTTATTTTTGCAAACGTATGGCCTAGAGTTTTTTTTTTTTTTTTTTTAAACTGTGGCCAAATTCTGTGACCATTAATGGTGTAAGTCTCTTTCTTTCTTTCTCTGGAGAAAGATACCCATTTGTAGAGTCTGGGGGAAATTCTACCTTTACAACAAGCGCCAGGTTAAATTGACACTTTTAAAGTTCTTTTCTGGATCAACCCTTAGATTTTAGTCAGAGTGGTAAATATACAAATTTCTCTGCAAAATCACTTCAGCATATTTACGCAACCAGCGACTTTGATGGGCCCCTTAACTTGAAACGATGAAGCGAATAAGTCCCCATGTGCTCCTAATCATCTAAGTGTCTTTTGGTAATAAATGATAGTTCATACATCTTACTCAGCTAGGCTTCCTCTGCACTCCTTTAACCATAACTTGCGAAAGGCCTAATTGCAGAAAAAGCAATCTGCTTGATTTTTCTTAAAAGAAAAATCGTCAGCATAGTAAGAATTCAGAAACAATACGAAGCTGTCATTCATTATGAGCTTTCAAAGAGACAACGGGTACCGCTGTGCATCTATTGCACAGAGCGATGTTGGAAGGGGACCATAGTCAGGAGCAATTTCAAGAATGGCTTTGCTTGTATTATCATCTAGCGATGTTTAAACATGCACAGCATGTCCTTGAAAGCCTAGGGATAAAAGGGAGAGAGGAGATGAAAAATTAAGCTAGAACTAAGGTGTTTGGAAAGAATTTGAAGCTTACAGTTGTTTCTGGGCATATTAGTTTAACCTTCAAATGAACCAGCCATTTCTTTCTTTCTCTGCAAAGTAACACTTTTAAGTCCCGAAATTTGACTTTGAAGCTGAGATCAATGCTGGTAACGTTCTCATAACACCAACTCCCACTGGAGGTGAAATTGGGAAGGGGAGGAATTCAGAGATTCCACACAACACACCAAGCAAGTGATTTTTGCATCAACTGTGTTTCCCTAACTAGGACAGAGAATTTTAATCTTGCAGAAGGGGTTAGAGCCTTACCAGCTTTGAGAGGACCCAGCACCTCTCAAAGCTAACTAATACATGGTCTGTCTCTCAGCCGCTTCTGTCCCACCGTCTGTGAAATCCTGGAGAGGTGCGGGCTGCTTATAACACTCCACAGATCAGAAGTAAAAAGAACTTATCTGTTGTCAGTTGGTGTAAAATCACCATGCAGGAGTCTGTGCTTCTGCTGGACAAATACAAAAAAAAAACCCCTATAAATTGAAAAACATTGAAAGTCACTAATCTTGTTTCATAGCTAGCCCAAAAGGGGATGAAGAAGTTGTGAAATGAGTTATGCCTTGAATCCCGAGTTATTGCTGATTTGTAACTACCATTGGTATTACCTAGCGATGTGGCAGGAGACAAGAAATCAAGATCAAAAGAGTATTTAATACCTTAAGTGCATTTATTATATCTGCATTCACACACATGAGAACATTGATCTTCAAAGCACCGCACAAAGGGTAACCAGCTAATGACTCCCCACGCAAAGCCACAGCAAAGGCTATTTTTAAGGCATCTCTTATTTGCTGGTGCTTCTGAAAGGCTGTTTTGTGCCATCAGATGATTTAGCCAAGTACGGAAGGGCAAAGAATGAATGCGAACAGAGGAAGCAAGGAAAATGAGATGCCTTGACCAGATCCCCCATGCAGCACTTAATGGAACCAGCTGGACCGAAAAGGAGTGGGTGAAGACCAGGTACGACAGAGCCACAAAGCAATGAAAGGGCTGGGGAGAAGTGGATTGGTAACTAGATGGAAATACATCTCGGAGGAGAAAAGGCTAGCGATCTCAGTCTAGTAGACACAAGCATAACAAGGACCAGCAGCAGGAAATGTCAAGTAATTCAAAACCTGATTGTTACCAATGCATTACAAAGCCAAACGGTGAATTTCTCACCTCTTTTTCCAAACGCGGGCAAGGATTTAGGGGACATCCAAAGGACAGATCTTATGTAGAGCAGGTGTACAACCTGCCTGGGTGGCGGAGGGCAGATATCCCTTCTCCTCCTCTGAACCTTCCAGGATTGTGGGACATCACAGCTGCCACCGCTGAGGCAGGGTGGCCCCGAGTGACACACAGAGTCGCAGGCTTCTCCGGAGGGACACGGACAGGGCGCAGCGGTGAAACCTTCCCAAAGCCCTCTGAGGCCATGTTTAATCTCTGTCCTTTCTCTGGCACCTGCGGGAGCCCCTGGGGGACACAGATGTGAGGATCCGGGTCTGTGGCTCGCAGGTACCATGTCAGGAGTTCAAGGCCAGGTTGGATGGGGCTTGGAGCAACCTGGTCTAGTGGGAGGTGTCCCTGCCCAGGGCAGGGGGGTGGAACTGGATGATCTTTAGGGTCCCTAAAACCTAAACCATGGCTCCCTGACACCTTCCTCGCCCACGTCAAGCCCCCACCGGTGCGTGGGGAAATGCCAACCATCCTGCGAGCTGGAATAAACCCCCTCAACTCCACAGACAACCGCGTCCCCTGGGGTGGTCTCCACCGGGGGGAGGATTTGNGCGCCGGCCGCCGCCGCGCTGCGGAGCCCGTCCTGCACCAGGCGGCGGAGTCAGAGCGAGCGGAGCGCCCCGGCGGCACCGCCAGCTGCGGCGGCCCTGCCAGCACCGCCTTCCTCCTCCTCCTCCTCCTCCTCCCCCTCCTCCTGCTC
>VZSF01005387.1:137502-253842 GCA_013398295.1 Chionis minor
GGGGGGGGGGGGGGGAGGCAAAGTATGTGTGTGTGTGTGGGAAATAAGGAAAAGGCAAAAAATCCAACCGTTTGGTGAGGTGAGCACGAAGGAGCAGACTTTCTTCTGCGTGTTTTAAACTCCCCTTGGAATCGAAGAGGTGAGCTGCTTTCCCGAGCAGACAGCGCAGCGCTCTCCAGCTCTAATACAACAATAAATCAAAACACAATTAATAAACCGCTAGTATCAGATAAGTGTGTCCATGGGCTTTTTATGACAGAGAGAGATAAGCCATGCACTGAAACCATTCAAAAAGCCCCCAAACAAACAGAAGAATTCCTTTGTGTAATGGTCAGCTGAAAAAGCAAATGGTCAAGCCCAGTGGGGTTTTTTTTGGCTGTTACTGGTAGCATGCTAACAGCATGTCAGGTGTTCTGCTCTTTTGGTGAGGTCAGTTGGTTTGTTCCGTAGTCAGAGGAGTTGCGAAGAAGCTCAGAGCAAAGAGGAATGGCTGCATGACAGTCTGGGGGCTATCTAAGAAAGAGCCAGGTGGGACCTGCGTCCCAAATTCTGTGGCGGCTCCAGAGGACCTCTACGGTGTGATTTACCAGAGAAGGATGAGGATACTGGCTTAATACTTTGTCGCAAGTTTGCTTCGGTGGCAGAATTGTAATTTTTCAGTCTGCAGCAACACTCCCACTCTCAATCAAAATGCAGACCTGAATTCAGCGTTGGCAATGCAAGTGGCTCTGCGCGGGTGCATCAGGGAGGCCAGGAGGGGACTGCCCGGACAACGGAAAGCTTTCTTAGCCCAGGACCAGGTTCCTGGCTGGCTCTGAAGGGTGCCTGAGGAGGAGGACAGCTCGAGGATGAGCTGTTGTCCCCAGGATGGCTTTGTGCTGTCTGTTTCCTGGGTATGCTTCAGGTGTGATCAGAGAGCTGGCCAGGCACCAGCTGGGAATGTTATTTGGATGATGATAGTCACCACCTTCTTTGAGGCTCCTCTTTTGTCCCCAGCCTGCTGTGCCTGGCAAGGGACAGTGAGATTTCTCTTGATGAGGAAAGGTGAAGGCAGGGGATGGGTGGCTGCTGTTCTGCTCACTCTTGGGGGAGTCCTGGAAAATGACAAAGCCCAAGGCTCTGTGAATTGTGCTGGTGACTTACATCCCTCCCTCAGTGTATGGGCATGTATTCCATGGTTTAGCAGGAGATCATGCCTAGATTTCCATAAATGAAGGCTAAAGACTGGTCACAAATCATCATGAAATTTCATGTCAGAGGACGGTAGTGCTCAAGAGCTGTTATTACACAGAGCTGCAGTGTTTTTTAGTGACTTTTGCTTCATCTTCTATATTTGTGTGCACTAACCTACTTCAGACTTGGGAGCGTGCATATGATGATTCTTTTGTTAATTTTTAGTCAGGCACTTTTATAATTTTATTTATCCTTAAAAAAAAGTGTTAGAGAAGGAAAATACCTTATTTCTTTCTCTGTAAGTCATCTGATTAAGCAGAAGCATGTATTTTGGTCTGGTATTTGCATCCATGTATATTGCAAAAAACCCACCCCCATATCCTGCATAATAAGTCATAGGAACTGGAACGAGATATGATTTATTCCGCGCCCTGTTCCTTGGATGAAAAGGGCTCTTCCTGATCCCAGTCGTCCTCTGCCTTTGGACGCATGGCTTGATCCCTGAATTCCAGCATTTAAAATGTACGGAGCATGTATGAGGTCTCTGGCCTCTGTGGGGAGGAAGAGGGGATGTGTCCCCTCTTCCAGTGAATTTCTTCAAAGTCACTCCATAATGTCCCAGGGCGTCGTGCTGGTGTAGATCAGATGCTCCAGCCTTTGACCTGGGGCTGCAGATGGTGCTCCCATGTTCATGACTCCGTGGCTTCATGTTTCAATGTATGTGTTTTCATTTGGGCTGATCCAGCTTTTCCATCCACACAAACAGTGGGAAACCCAGTCCCCTCTCCTGATCTTTGCCATGACTTCTCATTCTTCTCTGACTTTTTGCTGGGAATACAATCATGTTTAGTGTCTCCAGTCTTAGGAGTTTTGATTATTTATTTTTTTCTTTCTTTTTTGACTCTTTCCAACTGCCACCCCATCTGCCTTTCATCTCAGTACTGAGAACTTTTTTACTTTCACACTACAAAGTTCCTCTCCCTCAAGTCTGTCCTAACACCTTTTCTGTGCCTTCCGCTGAATTAAAACTACTCTAGCCAAGGTTTCTGATCTCTAATCTCCATCAGCTTCACCAAGTCCACTTCCAAGTCAAGCGCTTTCTGTCTGTGTGATGTCTTTTTGCTGGAGCTCTTTTCGCCATCCGCAAAGTCTTGTCCTGGCTGTCAGCACTGCAGATCTGCATTTCTGTGGTGCTGTTTTCTCAGACCCAGACAGACATGGTGTAACTGTGCTGAAAATGCAGTGGCTGCGCTTGTTCTCCTAGCTCTTCACATGGGCTATCGCCTTCTCTTTTTCATCATGCTTGGAGAGCTTCTCGTCATAGGTGAAGCTTATTTCTACTCTTTTGCTGTCTCTTATTCAGATCTGGAGGGTTTGATTGCCACCGCAGTGGGTGAATGCCAACCTTCAGCAGGCATCTGCTAGACTTTGAAGTATTTGTACGTTGTCCCATGCTGCTTCGAGCTCCCCTTCTCCTCTCCTTCAGCCTTGCCTTGAAACCCTGGAGTTGTGTAAGCTCCTGGAAGCAGAGGGTAGCGTCTCATGTCCATGCATCAGTGGGGCCGTTGGCTCTGTTCCCAGGCACACAGTGTGACACTGGGTGACCACCCCCCTGGTGGAGCTGCATGGTCAGACCTGTCTGCCAGGGAGCTGGAGAGCCTTTACAGCAGTGTGTGTCCTCAGCGGTGCTTGGCACCTGGGAAGAAACGCTGAACCTGCTCTTGACGTTCGCACCGTCACTGTAGAGAATAAGCTTTATGTTTTCTTACTTCCCTAAAACAGCTCAAGCAAGCTTTTAAGGTTTAATTTGGTGAGTTAAGCCTCAAGTTAGCAATGAACTTAAGTACCTGCTTAAGTCTGAACTTGCACTAAGCCACTGGGCTTTGACACTGTGTTTAAAGTTAAGTCCGTGCTTAATTGCTTTGCTTAATAAGACTGGGATTACAGGCATGCTGAGCCAGCATCAGGGGCTTGGTAATTCAGCTCCCCAGCTCTCCGAGCAGAGTAAAAGGTTGTGGAGGGGAGATCTAACTCTGAAACATGGGAGGGAATTTTCTCCTGGTTATTACAGCAGCTGTGCCAGCAGCTCTGCTGCAGTACGAATCACATGGCAAACCCAGATCATCTCCGTGCTTACTGAACACCGTGCCCTCCTGGTGGCTTGTCACTTCCAGCCAGAGGAACAAAGTCTCAGCCTGTTTGCTGGAGGCACCCAGCTGCTTCTCCAGCAATTTGCAGAGCCCTCGGTTTCTCCGTGCAGAGCACACGCAATGCAGGGGGGGGACAGGACTCGGAAAGGAGCAGTTGAGGAGAGATGCTTTGAAATTTTTGGCGGATGAGGCTGGTTTCATCGAGTTGTGTTTGAGGGGGTCTGGGGAGAGGCGGTGGTGTCTGTCTGCATCAGTCTGTGTGAGTGGAAGTCTTGGGGCTGCTTCAGCTTGTACCAGTTGTGGCAGATGCCCCTGTGCCACCTGAGAGTGTTTGGGTTGCAAGGACTCCAGATGCAGGCCTGGCCTGGAATAAGCTTTATTTCAAAGCCCTTCCTTTCCCTACTGGGCAGGGATTTTCCATAGGAGAGTTATTCCCAGCTCTTCTCTTAGGGAGGCTGTGTTGTGGCGAGGGCTGGATTGCGAACTGTAAATTTAACCATCTTTTTCTCCACCAGCTCACAGGGCACAAGTGGATGTCGCAGCAGGTGTGTTGTAGTTGCTTCTCCTCATGGGTTTGTCTCTGTTCAGGAAAAAAAAATTATTTAAATGTATGGCTGTCTATCAGCACTGGTAGCAATAACTTATGAAGTAATTTCTTTCAGCAAACCAGATTTTATAAATACTCCTTTGCCCACTAATTTTGGTGAAACTAGGTATATATATTCTTTAATAGAGTAGGGCCAGGCTTTGTGCAGATTTCTGTTTGTGCTGGGAGGGACCGTGCGGCAGAGTTGCACTAGCAGCTGGAGTCTGGGACCTCCACTTCACCTGGGGACTCAAGGCGTTTTGGAGGATGAGGGTGTCCCATTAGCTGGCAGGAGAGGGAATTGGTTCAGTCTTGGTCTTTCTTCAGCGACTGGTTCAGTCTCTTTGGGTCAGATCCCTGGGGAGCTGAGCCATGAAACTGTGGTACCTGAGTTTACAAACTCAAATATAGGAAGTTCCGCAACGTGAGGAGGAACTTCTTTCCTTTGAGGGTGGCAGAGCACTGGAAGAGGCTGCCCAGAGAGGTGATGGAGTCTCCAACTCTGGAGACATTCCCAGCCCACCTGGACGCCATCCTGTGCAACCTGCTGTAGGTGGACCTGCTCTGGCAGGGGGGTTGGAGTAGATGATCTCCAGAGGTCCCTTCCAACCCCTAACATTCTGTGACTCTGTGAGTATGCCATGGCATGCGGGTACAGTTTTAAACGACTGTGGGCAGGAGGGATAAATTGAAATTGGCAAGGACAGCATGGGCACCAGGGTGATGAGGAGCATGCCCTTGCAAGAAGGGACTGACAGAGCTTGGCTTGTGTAGGCCAGCCAAGATGGGAACATGGCTGCTGCTCCAAATACATCTTGGGAGGATGAACAGGGAGATGTAGGACAGAAGAGTTATTTAAACCAAAACGGCATGTTGGCATACAGACAAATGGGTATGAACAGGCCATGAATAAATTAAGGCTGGAAATTAGCAGAAGGCTGAAATTAATGGCCAAAAAGTCTTTCCCAGTCTTATGTATCCAAACAAGAATTATTTCCCAAGCTTTAAAGATGCCTCATAAAGATGTTTGCCAAGATTCTTGTAAAAATTACTCCTATTTGGCAGGGGGCATTGAGACAGTGAGGTGGGGGGAAGGATGTTAATTTGCCAGAGATTGTGCAGAACAAGCTATAATGTTTGCTGGAGCAATCTCTTCCTCCACTGGTGACTGCCCAGCAGGTCTTGTACTGAACCTGGCCTGGTGCTAAGGTTGGTAGAGGTACTTTCAATAAGTTGGTGGCTTTCTACCTGTGCTCTCTGCCAGCTTTTCAGTTCCTCTGTCTCCTCACGCTCACTTGCTCCGGCCCTTCCCATGGAAAGGCTTCCTTGCTGCCTGGCCCTCTGGGCGATGGTTGGGCCATACTTCATGCTCCCAGTTGGCACTGCTCTCCAGCATCCTGTGGTTTTACCTCGCTCGCACTGATTCACCTGAGGTGGCTCGCTCAACTTGCTGTCATTGTGGCAGCATGGAGCCACATGCCACAGAAGAGTTATCCCTTACTGACTCTCTTTCCAACGCTCTGTCCCTTACGTTGTCTTCCTCATCCACTCAGGCAGTCAGCTGCATATCTGATCTTGGTTAACTGTGGTAAAATGATATTCCAAAGTGACAGATGGTTCTGCGCAAACTTTTATCCTTCCAATTCTTGTATTCCTTTTTTTTTTTTTAATTAGTGATTTTAAAAGGTGGCAATTATTTCTTCTGCACTTTTGGAAATGGATGGGCCTTTGCTCAGCTACCTGTGTGGGAATTCACCCGTGAAAGTGAATTTGTGACTTGCTGTTTGTTCAACAACGGGTGGCAGGAATTTTTCACACAAACCTGCTGCTGGATGATCACAATAATGAATAATGAAAATGCCTGCAAAAAAAGTCACCGTCTCTTTGTGGCAAATGTGCAAATTAGGGTGGGGGTGGTGGAAAGTGATGTGCTTAACTGGCTGGTTAAATTATTCACCAAAAGTAAGTGGACCAGCGCTACTTAGTGAGACTTGAAAATCTTTTTTTTCTTGCATTAGGGTGAAGTGGGACTCGCAGGTGACCCTAGGAATTTGGGCTATCCCTCTGTAGAATGGCAGATTTCACTGCACAAAGATGGAATTTGTAGCGTTATGCCTGGTAGATACCCAGGGTATGGCTTACGCAGCGATGGCAGAGCTGTAAGTTAGAGCATCCCAGGCACTTTGAGTGTGACAGTGAATTTATTCAAAAGCACACAGCGTGAGTTCAAGGCACAGGCTGTGAGTGTGTATCTGCCACACAAAGAAGGACCTTTTTGTTATTACTTTAAAACCATATTGATTCTTCCTCGACTTCCCTTGGAAATACTCTTGATAAAATTGACTTGCCCTTTCCTGCATTTAGCTGGGCTGACCTGGAGGCAGGTTGAAGGAGTGAGAACGGTGTCTCTGCCGTCCTTTTGTAAAGACAAGGAAGGAGAAACTGATTTGCTCCTGTTCTGGTTTCCTTACGAGCTAAGGCAAGGGAGCAGAATTTGGGTCTAGGGTGGAAGATGGTGTTTCCTGCTGTTTCTGGCAACCCTAAAGCTGTTCCTTGTCTCAAACCTGTCCAGTCTATTTTGTCTGATGTAAGAAGAGCTTCCATGTCTGTTTGGAGTCTCATTTAAGTTTCCAATTACATTTTTGGGGAGGAGGAAGGGAGAGGCAAGCGCCAGCATGCAGTTCATGGGTCAGTATGACTCCACCAAAACACTTTCACCAAATCCATTACTAGACCAATCGTAGACCTGGTAGTAGTCTCTCCATCCAGAGTGAGAAAGAAATTGTAGCTTGACGCCAATCTGGCAACTCTTCCAGTTTTATTCCTTCCTGTTTCAGGCATTTTTTGCTTGTGTTATAACTGGGAAGTGGCTGTTTATGGCACTGAAGCAGTATTGCTTGAGCAATTGCCTGCTGAAGCAATATACAGCACAGCTATCTCTCTTCCTGCGGAGGCTTAGTCTTCTGGGGCACATTTTTGATAAGGGCTAACGCACACCTTTATTATTAATGGGATTGTTGGAGATTCTGTGCACCTCACTGAAGAATAGTTTCCTATTAGGGACTGATTTTTTCATATGATTCATAGGAACATAACTGTGCAGGTCCATTCCAGCTAATGAGTATCACATACCTGAATGTCTATGGACAACACTGAAACCACGTGCTGCTGTGCCTGTGTAAAATAAGCGTGAAACAGGGCTGGAACACATGTTCTCTGTTGGAGTGCTCCGAGACAGAAAAGTGATTGCGTTAGTTTGCACGATGTGATTTATATTTGGCATCTTAAAGTAAGACGGCGTAGTTGTTGCACTGGAGTTGATAGTGCATTGGTTATGAGCCTTTTCTTTTCTTTGTCTAAATCCTGGGACTTCTTAATCCTTTCTGAGACAAAGCTTGCCATGTGGAGCTTGCAGCCCTGGAATTGTGTGAGTGCAGATTGGGGTTTTTCTCTGCAGTACCAGAAATAACCTGTTGTGTGATACGTTACAGGGGCTAGAATTTGTAGCAGCTTGTGTGCAAGTGGGATGCTTCGCAGTGCTCCACCAGAGGAAATTCTTCAATGCTGACAGCATGGATGGCCGCAAGGTGAACTCTTCTTGTTTTTTCTGTACCATGGTTTGGACTCCTACCTGAGGAGGATTGGCTCTGCATGTGAGAAAGCGCTTACTCAGTTCTTGGTACTCAGTGAGGGTACTAGTGCAAAAAGCAGGTGGAAAATGTTACTGGGAAGACGGAAAAGAACAACATTAATTTTCTATTAGTTCTTGCTTCTTTCCAGGGTGGGGAAGTGGAAAAAAGTGGGGAAATGGATAAGAAAACGTTAAACGTTTTGAGAACATTTCTTCCGAGAAAAAAAATTCAGTCTGGTGAAGTGTCTGTAATATCGCTAAAGAAGTGCCACTTTTCACATGCATTGAAAAAAGAACCTTGGAAGAAGGAACGAAGGACGTTTTTCAGCTGAAAAACATAGTTGAACTGTTGTTGGTGTTCTGAGCCATATGTGTCCTGTCGAGGTGATTCATCTGGTACAAGACCTGCCTTCTGTCACTCTTCTTGGGGGACAAGTTGGGCAATGGGCATGGGTTTGTCTGTGGTTGTGCGCCACAAAGCTTGGTGCTTGCAGGGAGCACTGGACTGATGACAGTGTGCAGTTAAGTGCGCAACTGGTGTCTGACCTAGTGTCTTCATGGAGCTGTGGGTCCAGGAACATGCCTTCTGAAGGCCATTTCCTCTCAGATGCAGACCTTGCTGGTTGTTCGGAGGGTTGAAATACAAGGCTGCGGTTGTACTTCACCTGTAGATGCGCTGCGGCGGCCGAAAGCAGTGGAGAGGCTGCTTAGCTGGGTTTTCCAATGCATCCTGTTTGTTTCCACACACGCAGTGTTGGAAAGGAGGTTAATTAGATCAAATTGGAGCAACTCTATTTCTAGCTCGGGTCTGTGCGGTGTCTTTGTGCACATCTGCTTTGAAGTGAATTCAGAGCAAGTGTTTTGAGCATCCTTGCGAAGACAGGCACCCTCGCTATGGGCTTAGAGAAGTCAGCTAAAAGAAGAGATCTCTGTACGTGGGCAGACTCTAGAGAACCTGCTTAAACTTAGGTATTCACACTGTGCGCAGATGCAGCAGTGGCTCTCCTGAGAGCCAAAGTTTTTAAGGCAGACACCTGGAAATGCCACTCTGGTGACTGTGTACCTGTGATTTATCTGCAGCGCTCTCAGATTTTCTGTGTGTAACTTCTAGAAGCCCTTCTTTGAAAATGTGCCTCTTAATTATTATTGGTATAAAATATTTATGCAGTGTAGTGAAGTTTCATAGCATGCTGTGGAGATCAGACATTCCTTACCGTTTACTTCTTTAAGGAGCAAATAAAATGGGAGCTCTCCATTCCCTGACATAGGATGAATACGAGGGTAGAAGAAATCCAGCACTATCACTGTGCACTGTATTGAGGGATGTTGATTTTGGTCTTTTATTTTAGCTGGGATCTCAGAGTTGCCATACAGATAATAGTAAGGGACAGACCTCAGTTGTCTGGGTTCAGATTTACTTTAATTCCAAAGCTGCTCCCAGATGTGGGATTCTCACAGCTGGGAATGTTTTTGGTTTAGTTATAGACAAAAGTTGAGCCCCTTTTTTAGGATTTTCTGATGAAGGCAGATCTGGAGAACAGCGTCAAGGTTCTGATAATGCCCATGGTGAAGCAGTCCCAATGACCTGGCAAAAGATCACCTTAGAGCAGGAGAATCCTCTGGTGGCTTAATGATTGTTTATCCTTTCATATCCTCCCTGGGGGTGATGGATGGTGTGTAAGCTGGGCAAAACAAGTCATCCCATTTTGTTCGTGTTCCCCAACTTTTTCTGTTTCCCTGTGTGGGACTGTGGACAGATACTATAGTTTAGAGCTGCCTGAATTGCCAAATATTCTTTGTGTGCATGAAGAGAAGATGCACAGATCTTCATTTGAGGGTTACAGTCGTTACCTCCTGTCACATTCAGGTATTCAGAAGCAGGTCTCTCTGGAAGCCAGCTGGAATAACACAATGCAGTTTGAGCCGAGTGTGTAGATACTGGGTCTTCTGTTGCATTTACACTTTCCCTGTGTATTTCAGTGGCTTAAGCCATTCTCCTTGGTCCTCACTTTCCCTTTTCATACCATCAGCCTCCCTTCTCTCCCTGTGTCTGTGGGGTCGGACTGGACTGGTTGAAAGGAAGATCTGAAAGAAAATATATTTTGGTGCCTTTGATATGCAGAGCCTTTTTTTATAGGCTATGAACAAAAATTGTGTCTGTGTATTCCCAAATTGAAGAATACATGATTGCTCTTCCAGCCTCCCTCTGCGAGCAGGCTTTGACATCATTCATGTTCTATAATTTATGGTATTTTTGTAGGAGTCTGTTAAGGTCTGGAAGAGAGTAAAAGGGATGATTTAGCAAGGAAAGAATAGCCCTGTGCCTTGTGGTAGGTCTGCGAGTGAGCAGGTTCCTGCTCTTTGGAGTTGCTACCAGGTCTCTCTTTTATCATGGAATAATTTTTTAAAGATGATGGTTTTTTGCCTAATGTAAGCACTTGCTCCTTGTCAAACGCATCCTCGTATGGCCTGTTAGGACTTTGCACCTCATTCCTGGGTGTTTTAAAAGCAGATTACAGAACGTCTTGTAACCCGTCATCTGTTGATTTTTTTTTTTTAAACTTTTTTTTTTTTTAACCTGGTTTCTTATGGAAACAAGGCTTATGTGAACATCCTATCTCTGTCTCTACTCTCTACCCCTGTAACTTTTGAATCTATTGGCCAAATCCAAGCAAATTTGCCAGAAGTCGGAGAGTGTGAAAGGCGTGGAGCCCTGATGGACTTTATAAAAACACGTGGCAAACTTGAAAAAGGGGCCTCTCTTGGTTCTCCTATAGTGGGAAAGCTGTAGAATTAGCTTTCTCCTACAGATGAGAGGTACTGCCTAAAAATATTTGGGGCCTTATCAAAGATGCATCTAGTTAACATCCAGCTTTGAACAGTGATAAGCAGGAGATATGCAGAGAAAAGTAGAATGCAGGTTCCTGATGTGCTTCCATCCTTCATTGATCTGTGCCTTGGGAAGTTCTTGGTCTATATGTATTTTAGTAGCTTTTGATGAATATTTCTTATGGGAATTTGTCTAACTGCTTTTTTAGACACCAGAGAATCTGGCCAGAAGATGCGATTCTGTAGGGAAGTGGCTTTGTCTGTTTTGCTGTTGCAAATTTTCTTGTCTCTGTTGCTGCTGGTTCTTTAGATGTGGTTCTTCAGCTGATGAATGTGGGTGACTCCCATGAAGTCTTGAAGTCAGGTCCCTCCCCACCTCCTAATGTATGTGGAGGCAGAGGAGGAGAAAGAAAAACAAAGCATTGGCCTGTTTGGTGTGAATAAGCATCCTGTGAAGCTAACACATCTTTTATGTTGTAATTCCTTCCACTACACAGATAAGATACTAGCCTAGGAGGAGGGACGCTGGCTTCATGCTATTTGACTACTTCTTCAAGCTGTACTGGGATGGCAGGAGTCTCACAGGGTGCATCTGCCTTTGTTTGGGACTTTGAGATGATGTAGTAAAAACAACAAAATGTTTCTATAAGGCAGTTTCAGGTTTTGGTCTGAAATTCAATGAATAAAGATTAATTTCAGAACCACAGCTATCGGTAAAGGTCTGTAGAGCGTCGCAGACAATGGTTGTGAACCCTTTGCAGCTTTAAAAAATGGAGAGAATGTAGTTGTTTTATTAAGGCTACAGAAAATGTTATAAAATATTCATGATGACCATCTCTTCTTATTTGAAATAATAAATCCAATGTTAATTTTGTACTTGCAGAAAACTGTTGGCTGACTGCTGGCCCTCTATTTCTTTGCTGATGTACTGTAGAGATAATACTTAATATTTTATCTACTTTGCAAGGATGTTATTAGGCTCACAAATATGTCAGGGCACCCAGAGAAGGAAAAGCAGGCTTCCCCCTCTTTCTCCTGCAGGTTAGTGAGAGAAGAGGCTTCTGCAGTCGTTTCAGACATCTTGGCTGCTTAAGAGCCCAGGGAAAGAAAACATTGCTGCACAAGAGGACTCACATAAAGCATAAAAGTGTGTTAGCAAATTTAATACTAAGTGTAACGCTTAGCTTTAAAAAAGGCAATAAAGAAATGCCACCAGTTCTCTTTGTTTATTTTAAAGGCTAAGTTCCTAGAAATTTTTTTTGTCACCTGTGCCATGCCTTGTGTTTCCAGTTATTACATTTCTGACCTGTGTTGAAAATTAGAATTTGACATTGTGGTGACCACACTGAACAAGGAAAAATGCCCCAAGGTTTTATAAATAGGATTTAAAGGAACCTTCCTGTGGTTGCATTTTATTATTCTGTTGTATGTGTTTTTGTTATTATTTTTTTCGCAAAGAAATGAACGCTGGTTTTCAATACCACCATGTAGCGACAACATGAAGCCTTTTTAGTCGCTGCTGCTGCACAAAGTATTGTAAAGTCTGACATGCCTTTGAAGAACTGTTCTTAGCCGCTGCTGCTATTTTTATTTTTGAGTTGTTCTGTGCTAAATTTTTTTTTTTATTTTATTTTGTCCTCACATGCCCTGAATTTTTGAAACACTTTCAGATCAGCTTACAACAAATCAATTGAGCTCTTTCCTCCTCCTGTTGTTCCGCCACTCTTATTAACTTTTACTGGACTGTGCCTTCGAAAATCTGTTTGAAAGATAGGGTGTTTTTATTCCTTGAACTCAAAACACAGTCTTTAGAGAAATATCTGCCAGAAGCACTGACCTACAAAATCTATTAGGCTCTCCCCACTGGTATGAAACTCATTTATGTAACACTGCTGGATTGGAGGACTCGGCTCTGCTTTGGAGGTAAAATACAAAGTTCAGTCTTGCTTTCATAAGCGCAGAGAAGTGGCTGATAATGAGGTAATGTGTGCAAACCTACAGAAGGTTGCTTATGAAGTTCTCTACTGTTTATACTGTTTATACTGTTTATACCTTAAGAGTTTGCAGAGATTCCTTGGCGGCAAGAGACCGTTTCAGCAGGTTTAACATAGAGGTGCTGGCAGCCAGGTCCTCTTCATCTGCGGGAGCGTGGCAGGAGAGACGGGGCTGAGAGCTCTGAGAAGAGACACTGAAAGTTACCAGTGAAACTAATTTAGATAAGTTGCTTAAAGATAAACTGCATGACAGAGGGCATTCGGGGGCTACGTGCATGGAGTTGGGTTTCGCTGCGCTGCCCGCAGTTCTTGCAGTGCCGGGAGAGGGGCTGGGTGGGAGCTGTGTAGTGATCCTGCGCCGAGGGAACTGAGAAGGGACTGTTGCAGTTGGATGGCAAATTAGAGGTGACTTTCTCTGCTTTGGCAGAGGCTGCGGAGAAGCCTAGATAGCTTGAGAAAAAGGTTATCCCCAAAGCGTTTTTTAATCAGTGCAGCTTCCTTCATATTCCTCTGCTAAGATCAGATACTGGAGCAGAGTTTGTGGTGGAGTCCTGGGGGTCCTGTGGTTGCTGGAGACGTACAGCAGTGGCAGTTAATGAGTTTGCTTTGTTGGCAGAGCCAAAGGCTCTAGAGCAACGGGCTTTAGCTTCTTGCCATGTATGTCTACTCTTTGGGTAGAGGTGAATTTGCTCCGCTTGTGTTGTGACCTATGTGGATGTTGGGCAACTCCCAGCTGGAAGCCATGGTGCCGTGGCCAGTTCTGTGCCGTGCTAGGTCCAACAGGCCCTGTTGTGTATGGTGGGCTCCGAATGGTGGGCTTCACAACTTGCTGATGTCTACCTGTAAAAGACTAAGGGGATGTACTCATAATTTAAGCACTGCTCTGAGAGAGTAGGATGCAGAAAGAAGAGGTTAAGGAGCAGGTGGGTCAGCATTTATTGGTTTCTTCGTTGAATTTTGTAGATGCATCCTTGTTTCTAGCTGGAAGGAAAAAGTTGTGGGTTAACGGTGATCATATGTAACTTGTCAGTTGTAGTGTGGCAGAGAGGGGTGTTGAGAACAGGAGAAGTCATCTGCAGGGCATGTCCGAGAGAGAAATGTTTCTTTCCTCCTTTTCTGAACAGAGCAATAATTGAATGTAAGGGCACTTGGGATGTTTAGTCTTATAAAGAGAGAAATATAAGCAGGTGATTGGAAGCACATCACTAGATGACTTCATAGATTTTTATGAATTATTTTGTGGTCTTTTGATTTTGATCATTACAGACATAATTAGCAACTTAGTCAGACATTATATATTCTTCATAATTGTGCCCTTAATGTGAAGTGTGGCTCAGTATCAGAAACTTAACTTTTTGCCCTCTGAAAGGTCTTCCAGTGGTGGAGATGCAAAGGCATCTACGTCTGCTTCATCAGAGCATAAAAGTGCAAGAAGTAGGGGAAATAAAATGTGTGTTTGGAGAGGATCAGACGAGAAGGGCAGCTAGCCCATAAATTTTGAACTTACACTTGCCTGGCATTGATGTGTGAGATGAGCAGAGAAGAAAGTTCTGAGTTTTCTTTTTCAACCAGTTTTGGGGGTTTTGGCCATGGTGAAAGTTCACTCAGACTTTATGCCCTGTTGGATGAGTGAAGTTAAAGCATAGCATTGCCTGTAGTCTTCACTACGTGAGGTTGTGAAGTGGGCAATGCCGTATCCAGCTGCTTTTCAGCCCTTGGTCTGAGTGAGCAAGGAGCTGCTGAGAGCTGGGTTAATTGGGAACGCAGCCTTTGGTGGAAGTCTGGACCAAGGCTGACCTTGGCCTCTCTGGGTTGGTGAAAGGATGCCTTAATCCTTCTGCCGCAGCACCTGTTCTTACAGCTATGGATGCCCCCACTTGATTTTTTGGGGAAAAGATTTCTTATTCCCTTTGACTTCTTTGAAAGTCATCATCTTTTATCTTTTTGAAGAGAGATCTGAAAGCTGTGAATCCCTTCAGTGCCATCCCCCAGGGACCATTGGCATTTCTGAAGTGGGCTGGGGGATGTGTCCCAGACACATTAATAAAGCTGCACATCATGAACTATCAGAAGGAGCTAACAGAATATATTACGCCTGCTCTTTCTCTGACCTTCCATAATTGCCTCTGATTATTCTATTACAGCAGAACATTTTAAAGTAATTGTGGAGATCGGATGCAAGTGTAAAACCATACAGGTAGTCCTAAAACTTTACAAAATCATGGACAGGCATCCAAATTGTGAGTCATTTTTTTCTCAAGTGGGATGTTACCCAGGCTGAATAATGATTTGGTCCTCAAATGAAGTTGCATGGCGAAGACTGGCAGAACCTGTCATGGTGTTTGATACTTTTGCCATTGATCCAGATTCCAGAGTCAGGAGAAGTTTTATCCGATTGCAATGTTTGGGGTTTGGCCCAATTTTTTTTTTATGCACTCTGAGGGTTGAGTGGTGGTCGTCTAGTAAGAGGATCGCAGAACTGTCAGTGATATAGAGAAATAACTAGTGTCTTAATGAGCAGGGTCACCTGTACTGTTCTTAATGGATACAGATCTAAGCAATTTTTCGAACATCAGTGGTGGAGATTGCCCATCCTTCCAGGCAGTCTGTTCCAGTGCTTCATTTGCTCATGGTTAAATCCTTCTTGGTGTAGTTCAGACCCTATGCTAGTCCTAGGCACCTTGTGACTGATCTCTTCCTCTGCAGCAATATCCTATAGATTTTGGGACCTCTTTTCTTGTTTTCCTTCATCTTTACTAAACAAACCAAATTCTTCCACTCATTCTATATAGCCATGCTTTCGAGAAGTGTACCTGTCTCCTGCCTTTTTCTTCTGGACTTTATCCACACCTTTCTTAAAATCCAGTTCCTCAAACTGGACACAGGTCTTAAGTTGAGGTCTCACCAGCGCAGTCTTGCAGAGAAGCATTACTTCACGTTCTTAGTGTACAGTGAATTATCTATCTCACTTCTGTGTCTGAATTTTGGCAACATTACAAGTGATGCAGCTTCAGCTTCAGGTCTCCTCTAAACTCCTAGTCGTCTTCTAGAAAACTGCAGTTACTCCCTGGACTGTGTCTGTACAGATGATTCTACACTTAAGTGGGAATAACCTTTTGCTTTTGAAAAGAATAGTTTTTCCACATGGTTTTTGCACGTTGTTAAAGTCATTCCAGTTCTTCCTCCAACACACTTGCAGTCTTCCAGTTTAATATAATTTTAGGCGCAATGATTAAGCTCCCTATTATAAAAATAACAAATGTTAAGAGGACCCTCATTTAGCATCCTTCTGTTTGACAGCAAGCCACTGATTGCAACCCCAGGTTTGGCTCTTGAGCATTTTTCCACCCAGTGAAATTGTTTCCCTGTCTTGTTTTGCTGGGTAGTGTCAGCATCCGTACTGGTGTCAAGGTCTGTAATGTCTGCTGCCCTTTGCTATTTACAAACCTGTTATTCTGTCATAGAAAGAAATGACATTACTGTGATGGGATTTGGTCTTGACGAACCTCTGACTGTCATTTTCCTGGTTTTCTAACGTGTAGCCTGTTTCATTATTTGATCTGCTATTTTTATGGGAACAGAGGACATAAGCTGCCTGTTGCATCCAGCTGCTTATTTCTTTTTGTATTCGAGTTTGTGCTTTCCCCCTCTTTCCGAATTTCTTTTCCCTACCTAGAGTTGTCAAAGATCCTGGCAACATCTTTAAACTGAAGTTCCCAGAACTGAGACCAGTGCTTATTTCCTGGATATACCGGACCAAATGGGTGATATGAAATGCATCTCTCTAGATACAGAAGCTCTAGATAGACCTTGATTCAGTGCCACCTCGTTATGCTTCAGAATTTACTGTTCCACAGAACAGTGCCTGCTGAGGCATGTTTAAAATACAGTATTTCATTACTCTATTAAGAAATTAAAATTTATATGTTAAGATGAAATTCTAATTTTCCCCCATGTTTATGAGATGATCAAGGCCAGAGCTGGGTGGTTAACAAGGCACAATTTTTGGCAAAGTTATCAACGACTTTGAAATGAACTTTGGAACTTCTGTTGTGATCTTTCTCTCCGGTATTTTGCCAGCGTTCTGCAAGTGAAGTCATCTTGGCGTATTGTTCACAGATGGTGACATTGTTAGATGTGGTACGTGGCAAGCAAAGGTTCAGGTACCATTTGGAGTTAGATTTAAATGCTTTGTAGACATCACCCTGACCTTTGCACAGGTTGAAAAATTCAGCTACAGAACAAATTATAGGAGGCCAAATGCATAGTAAAGCAGAAACCATTTAAATACCAGAAGAAATGTGTTTAATGATCCCAATAACCTAATAGGTTGTAGGAGTGTTTAGGAGATTGATTGAGATTGTCCTGCCCAGGCCATCTAGCCTACTGCCTTTTGACCTGTGGCCTTGGCAAGTTGAGAATAACAATTAAAATAGCAGATGGGTCCACCAGCCAAGCATCTCCCACTTCACCACTGCATGAAAAGGCTGTTGAGTTGGACCAAGAGTTGCAGCTGTATCCATGGGAGGCTCAAAACTAACATCTAGCCTACGGCTGAAAAATCTGAATAATCTAAGTAGGCTGTAAAGGACATTTTCTTTAGGGGAGCAGCGACTGGGGTAAGGTTAGAGAAGGCTGCATAGCATATATTAGTTCCCACCTTGGGTAGGAGAGTCTTCTTTCCAACCCTAGCTCACTAGAAATGGTCTCTGGGAGGAAGTGTCTCCCTACAGCTACGCAGGGAAAAGGGCCCAAAAAGCTGAACTCCGCATCACTTGTGCATACCAAGTCCTGGCTGGATAGGTCATGGCCATATTGGCTTCTGAAAATTCCTAAAAATAATCTTTTGAGCCCATAAACATCAGTGTATCTTTTGTCAGTGTGACTCTCACTAATATTTTAAAGATTTTTTTTTTTTTTTTCCTGGTGCTTTGTATGTCTCCTCTGAAGTATTGTACTCCTGGTGGCCAAACTTTGGTTTAAGCATTAAAATCCTCATATGACTCATCTGTCTTAAAACTGCTGTTCCTGTGTCTTTGGAGACTGTAGCAGTGTGTAATGTATGTGATATTTTTTGGTCAAATTGTCAGCTTTTTTTTTTTTTTTATAATTTTAAAAGCTAGAAAGCTGTCTTTTTAGAACCAAGAGGTTGGTGTAGTTGGGGGCTTCTGGAACTGGCATGTGAGAAATACATCTGTATAGCCAGACTCTTAATCCAGTGTGGCAGATCAGAAAATCTTCCATGCTTTGACCAGAAGTTGGGTTAGGATGGGATCCTGATGTGGCAGAGCTGGGAGGAGATGCTGTAGGAAAAGAAACAGGACATGGATAAAGTGACCCTCTCCTGTCACTCCCTCCGAATGTCAGGCTGTCAGTCACTGTCCGAACCAAAACTGCAAACTTTTTTGCATTTGGCTTCTATGATGAACTCTGGCAATGAGTGCCCCAGTCTCATTTTGCATTGTGTGGAGAAGCTGCCTAAAGTTAGCTGCCCACTGACTGTCTTCTCCAGAACCATGTAGTTTTTGTGTTAACTGGAGCCCCGAAGCTTGAGTTTTGCATTTTGGTGACAAACCCTTCGTGACTTTCCCATTTGCTGGAGCTGGTGAGCACCGAGCATTCTGTGAAAAGAAAAATCTTGGTCAGTGACGTGACTAGAGAGAGGTACTGATTTGCTGGCAGAGTTGTTTGTGGGTTGGTTATTCAGCTCTAATGAGGATTCTAGAGCTGGAGTCCTGACTCCGGCAAAACTACTGACATTAATGGGAAAGTTGCCTTGAGTCAGGGCTGTGGAAGTCAGCCCTTGGTCTTGTTTTCCCATTGCAGCATTTTGTCTTGTTTGAATCTGCTTGCAAATAGACTGTATTTACTGGTGCATAAAGTGAGTTAATTTTGATCTTGGCTGGTACTTATTTGCCAGGTACTCATCTATCAGCACTATGCCTGTAATTGGGGTTTTTTTTGCCTCCTTCAGTGATAATTTCTGCAGATCCTAACTTGCAAATTAGAACTAATCGAACTGGGAGGGCAGATTGCTTGGGATATGTTTGGGTTTTGTTTGTTGCTTCGTGGAGTATGTTTGTTTGAGTTTTTTGTAGGAAAGCAAACAGCTGACTAATATTCTTAAATGTTATATATCCTTTCAAAGTGAAAGCAGCACTGCTGATTTAGTGATCACAGAAGACAGGACTGTTGTGTGAAATTGGAGAAGATTGCATCTTTGTTATTTTCTTTTATCTGGAACGCAAGAAAGCCTACTCTGTTAGTTTTTCTAGAGCAGCAATATGTTCTTATCTTAAACATGCCATGTAACATTAATAATTAATCACAAGGATTAAAAATGGAAATAATTATAGGGTAGTAATCTTGCATCTAAATTAATCCTCTCTCCATTAAAAATAAGGCATTACACCAGTGTATACCTTGTGTGATCGTGATCAAAATTAGATCACTGAATATTCAGGTGTTCTGTCTGTGTTTGACAATTCATATGTCTCGATGCTTTTCAGAAGACTGGTGGAGTCTATTTATAGCACAGATTTTTGAGCATCTGACACATAAGCTCCTGTGGACAGTCAGGGTAGTTTTCAAATGCAAAATACACAGAGTTTCCTCAGGTTGAAAATGCTTTTTTAATACTTCCATGTTAAGCTGTCACCTTCCCCTCCGAGATGTGAAATGTGGCCATTTGTGAGCTTGGGCTCAGTCTGAACTAACTGCTTACGAATAACAGCATAGGAATTTATTGCAGGTTTAAACTGATGTCACCAGGATCGGAGTCCTGCCTGGCCCCTTGGATACCCAAATACCACAGAAACCAAGATCGGTGTTAGAGCGCTTTGTGGTAACTTGGAATTGAAGTTGCCTTCGAACAAAAGTATAGTCTGGTGTCCGTACAGTCTTTTGTTATTGTTCTGTTTAAGAAGCGCATAATAAAATCACATTGGTGCATTTGTTTGCTGGTAGGGTTTTGAGTGACTCAAATGTAACATGGAAATTAGGCTAGCTCTTGGAAATCTTGTGGACTTACAGATGAACCTCCAGGGGGGCTAGTAAAGGGAAATGATAAATACTGTGTACTCTCCACCTCTGCAGGTGGCTATTAATGATTTTACTCCTCTTGTTAATCTGCCATACATTAAAGAAAACATGATAAATAAATATATAAAATCTCTATGTATTCTCCTCTGTGGGATTTTCCCTACTAGTTCATCAAGGTCTAGTTTGCCAAGATCTAGTTCGCCCAGATGTAACACATCTGAATTTCCAACTGTGTCTGGTTGGAAAGCGCATGGGAGAAGAGGTTTTGATAGCTCCTGAAATGAACAAGTAGTGGAGCCTCCTAGATAATAACATTGATCCTCTGAGATCTTTTTTAAATTTTCATGAGGTCTGTTGTACCTTGGAACGCTTCTCGAGGAATTCTCTCTAGTACTTAGGCTCCAGAGGTCTCCATGCGTGTGCTTTGTGGTCTGCTGAGATGAAACGTGGAAGCACAAGTTTAAAATGCCTTGGTGTGAACTCTGATCAACCTTTACCACTTTTGGTGCTTACCTGCTGCAGGTATCCATGGTACCGTCAGAGAAAAGCAGCCCTACCAGGACTGGAAATTTCTTGGCAGAAATGCAGGCTGAGAAGAACCTCCAAAATTGCTGGGTTTCACCCAGCAGTATCACAAGCAACCATGTTTATATAATACTTCCTTTGGAGGTGTTCTGCTCACTGTGAATCATGAGCTTTGGTGATCTGCTACCACCAGTGGCATCCTTAGAGTTCAGGGATGTTTGAACCAGGGAGCCCCTCATCTGGTCAGACTCCCTCAACTGACTTTGCCTGGCGGCTGGATCAGCTAGTTCTGTGTGTGTGTTCTTAAAGCTTTGTGACTGATAGATGTTTTTAAGGCCGGAAGGGACAGTTAAGGTCACCTGATCTGACTTTATTTTTGTATTCCATTATATACAAATATACATTATTATATAGTCTAACATTTAATACATAAACCCGGACATATAAGTAATATCGTTTTAATGCTTGTGTGTTAAACCCATGGTATAGCAGTCAGTTAATTTTTCTTTAAGCTGTGAGAAATTCTTGGAGACTCAGCGTAGTCCCTGGCTGTAGCTGGACACAGAGTCTCTGGATCTTAGCAAGGGAACAGGAGGATTTCTGCCTCAAGCTTGCTGTGAACTTGGACGCTACGCCTAGCTCCTGGCCTCCCATGGATGGACATAAATTGGTCAGTTTCTGCTAAGGGGAAGGTCATTTCAAGCTCAAAGTGAGTATTTATAGATATCAATCAATGAAAAAGGGAGTACAATTATTTTTAGTCATGTGAGCAAATGCGAACTGTTCTCTAGTGTACAGGCATGTTCTAACACCTTATCCTTGGTGTGTGTCCTAGCTCAAACACGTCAGTGGAACTTGCCCATAAGTCACCTGCTTTCTGCAATTAGATTCAACCATAATTATGTGCTCCAGTTGACAGGCTGTAGCTCTCAATGAAGTTTTGATTTTTTCATATTCTAAAAATAAAAAGGGACCACCAGCCTTGATGGGAAAAAATCTGGTTACTTGTACCAGTGTACTTCAAGAATAAGTGACAATCAGGGGATATCTTTCCACCTGTTTTACCCCAGTGGAAACCTGCAGATTTTACTGGAATTGCTGGAGAATTATCCTGGTGCAATTGAGAAAATCTGGCCCAGGTGTTGTTTGTTTGTTTGTTTTTTTCCTAAACACACCTTATGTGTTTCAGTCAATTCATTGTATCCAGAGCATGAAATCATTAAAAAAGAGAAAAATGTAAAATTCTAGAAAGCCATGCAGATTGGCTGATTTTAATTTGTAACTTCATTGACCTTGGACAATACAAGTTCTTCTGTCATCCCCGGTTACTTTAGCTTTTCTTGCCCTTAATCCTCTCTAGTGTTTGTAGGAGGGATGTTTGTGTATGTGTGGTGGTGGATGCTCAGCAGGTGTGGACCTCCCAGCTGAACTCAGAATGGTGATGGACAGCTGGCTGTGGGAATGGAAAATCTCTATCCATTGGGTTTTTATTCTGCTGTCTGATCACAATGAAAAAAGAAAAAATAAAAAGAAAAACCCCACACTAAACCTGAGGATTTCTGAAGGTTTTCTCTGGCTGGTCTCTCTTTGATCAGTGTAAATCCAGGCTTGTAAGAGTATTTCATCATGTATTTTTGCCTGGTTTTCATACTGCATTACACATCCATCCAGGATAACAATACTGCAAGAATAACTCCCAAGTATCCAGCTGTTTGTTTGTAGTAGAAATTATTGTGTGGTACTAAATCAATTAGTTCTTAATGTGGATGAGACAGATTTGTATAAACACTTGGAAAGAAAGGACAGAGTGATGACAAAAAATGAACTGATGGTGGTAAGATTAAAAAATAGGATTGAAGGTGCTTTATAGTCTTGCAACACAGTAAGCTTTTTCCCAGCACTGCTGATATGAATTGTTTAGGAGTTTTATAAAGAGGACTGCATTTACTTCATGCTGTCTGATTAGAAGTTTTGGCCTTTTATACGTTTCAAGTTGTATGTTTGCCAAGCACTCCTATTACTTCAATCAATTTAAATTTGCAAGACTGATGATCCTGACAGAAGCCATTGGCACATCATGTGATCCTGGAAGCTAAAAATACCATTCTCTATGGGGCTTACTTATTTCATGCTTCAAAGCCTAAGAAATGTTTGTTTTAAGGGGGGGGGAAGAAGTTTGCACTTTGCGTGATACCAGTAACTTATGGATGGAAAAATACCTGCTGCTTTGCATGGAGTTTTGGGGATGTTTTATTGTTGCAGTAATGAATGGTTATTTGTTTTATGGAAGTGCCTGAACACTTCAGTTGGAATTGGGGCCTCATTCTGCTGTGCACTCACACAGGGAGAGACTGTGTGTGTTCACAGAAGAGCATCCCCTCTATTGGGGCACGAGGGGGTGAGTCTAGGAAGGAGGACGAGGCACAGTCACAAACCTGTCATCAGCAGGGGTAGGAATAGGACCAGTTCCCGCATCTCTTTTGCTTATTCCGTGCTGCCAAATTTCGGATCTTGGTTAACTAAATTGTGTTCCCCTGCCCCAGATATGATGGCTGAAAGATAGCGACAAGAATTGCATTGAATCTGCCCTCAACTGGGACTTCATTTTAGAGGGTTGGGGTTGGGGTTACTGTGTGTGCAAATGGATAGTAGTGGGATGCGTGAATTTAGTCTGTTGAAGTCTTTTGCTGCACCGGCTCTGTGCTTGCCTTCCTGATCATGATACAAAATACTACTGAGAACCCTAAAATCTGCCCTTTGTTGCTCAGCGCTCGTTAAAAGCTAATGAACCTGAAGAAACTCAGTGCTCCACGGTCTTGTTCTGTCTGACCGGTGGTGCACTGGAATTAACATTTGGAGCAAGCAAGCTACAATCTCATTTTTTTGAGAACCTCTAAAATTGTTCCTTGCATCTTGCTGCCCCAGCTGGAGGTGAACGCAACAGTGAACCTTAGCAGCCCATTTGAAAGGGTGTTGGAAAGGTGATAGAGGCAAACTCTTCACTGTAATACAAATGGTATAAGGGACAATGGCCTTTAAGTTGCAGCTTGGGAGGTTCATTTTGGGAATTGTCACTAGAGGGTAGTGCCGTACTGGAGCGGGCTGTCCTGGGGAACGGCAGAAAGTCCATCCTTGGTTTTCAAGGTGCAGCTGGATAAAGCCATGGCTGACACGATCTAATACTGGCCTTGGTACCACTCTGAGTAAGAGGATGGTGGGAAGGGACCTTTGAATGCATCCAACAATTCTATGTCTGTGCTGCAGAACAGCTGCTTTTTATAAATAGCTGATTAACAAGCAGTGTTTAATTAGTGCCTAGCACTGTGGGTTTCCAGCAATATCACTGCTGTTGTTGAGAGGTGGTGTTTGTGTTGCGGTGGGGTTTTTTTCTGATTTGCACCTCCTTTTTTCACACAGGGAATTGGGCAGCAAGGCAGAAGAGATGCTGCTGTGTCGAGAACGTACTCTGTAGTCTTAGCTTTTGCACTTCACTTTGTGTGAGCAAATACTTGTATCCAGAATAGCAGGGTTCAGAATGAAGCACTTCTTCCTGTGTTTGTCCTTCACGTTTGGAGAGCTGAGCTTGACTTCATTCTTCACGCTTGAAGTATTTTTTTTACTTGTGTTATTCTTTATAATAACCACATGCATTTGTGCCCCATCCTGAGCTGAGAAGTTTGAGAGATGATGAGTTGTCTTCAGCACCTTAGATCTAACGTCTCAAGAGCTGGGTGTTGTGGGAAAGCCTACATGATGGAAGAACCGCTTTGGATTTGCTTGTGTGAGAGCTGCCTTAACAGTGCTAAATGCCCCCGGGTATTAAATTGGAGCTCCATACTAGTGGAGTCTTGTAACATCCGTAGTCCTTGGGGGGAAGAGTTGCCTGCTTGCTGTTGCTTCAGTCACAGCAGAGGCTGGATACAGCATGTAAAACCTGGACTTTCTTTGCTCTTCAGAAGCAACCGCAAGAAACTTCTTCTAGCTTCTGATGGGCAATTCTGTTTTGTCATTCTGGGCCGTTTTGTGACAGCAAAGTGTTAACTTGGTTCTGATGGAGCCAGGAACTTAAGGATGTTGAGATCAAGATGGGAAAGTTGGAGGTAAAGTCTGATGCAAGGATCTAGAGGGTTACTTAGAGAATTACCTTGTATAGTGAAGCATTTGACTCAGCATGATTGTCCTGGCAGGGACTTAATATAATTTGCAAGTGGTAAGAGTTCTCTAATGGGATGAACAAACACTCGAAGGAAGAACAAACAAAAATTTGCACTTTGCGCATGAGCAGGTGTTCTCAGTCCTGCTCTCTTTTCTTTTAGAGGCTTTTTTGTGCAAACAGCATCTCAGGCTTGCTGGAAAATCTGGAGATAGTTTCTTCTTTGTATGCAAATGTATTCCCTTCCTACAAAGAGCATGATAGCGAAAAAGGAAATTTTTTTAGGTGGCCTGAGGAAAATCTTCCTTGCAAAGTCTAATAAGGATCAAATTAGAGCAAATAAGATTTGATTAGCTCCAGAAAGGCCAGCTTCATAGGACTAATCCTTGGCTTGCTTTTTTTTTTCCCCCTTGAACTACTTAGTCATCAACCAACGGTAGGATTGCTTTCATCTGCTGGAGGCAGGAAACAAATGAACTGATGTACTGAACAAAATACTGTCATCCTTCCTTCCAGACTCATCTCTTCGGGGTGGAGTAAAAGAAGTTTAAAACCTTGTAACATTTGGTTAGGTATGGCCCTTGGTGATAGCGTCTCACTAGGATAGGTGCAGACTACTAATTAAATCAAACATCCATCCTCCAGTGAAGCTTATTGTCTTTCCATCTAACCACTTACTAAGTCTGCACTTCTAAGCTAAATATGTCTGAGCTTGCTCAAGAGACCATGTCCGCTGCCACTATGGGTGACGTGCAAACTGGGATGAGGAGGAGGCTCTTGTGTGGTCTCCAGTGGTGGAACAGGAATGTGCCTTGCCTGGGTGCATCGTTCAAGGACGATGTTCGTTAAGTTGACTACCAGTTGTTCCAGGAAGTCTAGGATAACTCCCAGAAAGGGGTTTAGATTAGCTGAATAAAGAACTGTGAGTGCTTGGAAACTTCCACAGCAGGAGGTTGTGGTTTTAGGGTTAGAGGTGGGTGTGGTGGTGTGTGAGTTATTTTTTGTTTATTATTTTAAAAATTTGTTGGGTACCATTGACAATGATCTGTCTTGTGAAATCCTGTGTAGGGTGAAATTGGACAAAGGCAAGTACATGGATTTTTTTTTTTAACTATTTTTGCTCAGCTCTTTTGCAGAGCTTTGGCTTAGTTTATCAGTAAAAGAAGCTTTTCCTGTCTTCCTGTATTTTATTATTTTGTCTGTAAGAAGTTTTTGATGGTGAAGGGAAGTATTAAGTGAAAGTAAGCCATTCCTAATTCTAGCAGCAGAGCCTTCTCCTTCCTTTATAACTGAGACACAGCAACTGGATAAGAGAACCTGATATAAATACCCAGGCTCCTTTAACATTCTGGCAATTTAGATCAGACAAAGTTCATATTAAATTTACTTTGTTCCCTAAAAGATCAGCTTGGTGAGACGTGCCCTTCAGGGGTAAGTTCCTCTAAGCATAAATAAAACATGCAGTTTCCAAGGAAGGCAAAGGGAGGAAACAGAAGTGAAAGATTCAGCAGTAAATTAAGACTTTTGCTTTGGTTTTCTGTGGTGTTTTTCTCCTTAATAGTATTGCTGTCGATTTTGGTTGATGCAGGCAAAGGTTCTGTTTTGATCACCTCTCAGCTAACTTCCTTGAATTTTGCTTTATATTGGTGTGAAATGATTTGGAGTGTATTAAGTAGACTTATTTTTTTTTTTCTTTTACCTCCTGGTATTTAGTTACACCTTTGTAAGGATGCAAGAAAAAATTCAAATTTGGGATCAGATTGTCTGCTGGTTATAGTAACTTCTCCTGCATTGTATTACTGCAGCTGATAGATTTCTGGCTCTCAAATGTATTTAGTATAGAGTAAAAAAATACGTGAAACAAGAATCGATGCCTTACATAATCGATCAGCCTTCCTCAGTGAGGTTCTTATGCTTTTGCGAGAATGCTAACAAAATGTTTGTTTATCAAAGATTAATTTTTTCTTTCTTTAGGAAGATCTGTTAACTGCTGGATGTAGATAACCTCCCGTAGACTGTAAAACAGATGCCAAGATCAATACAAACCTTTGTGATTTGCACAGCTAAGCTGGTAAAAACCAGGCACATTTTCTAGAAAATAACGGAATTTGGAGGAGTTATTCATGCCTTGCAATTAAATGAAATAAAATGCATTATAAAAGCATTGCTGTTCCTTTGGTGGGAACTTCATGGTTGTGTTCTGAAGAGGCTGACTCAGATGTGCAGTAACGCGTGTTGATCCAAGGACAAAGCCTCTCTCAGTGAGTTCGGTTTCGTATTAAGCATTTGAGAAATGGAAAAAAGAGACTAGCAGCAGTGAATGGGGGTTATATATATACTGCTTTGTGGCCTGGAATTTATTTTGGAGTCTGCTTTCCTCAGAACTGTTGCACTGGTCTGCCTTGACGAGCGATAACCAAGCTGCTTCCTCTGACGTGGCCAGATGTCCACTCAGCAGATGATGCTTATCTAGAGGATCTGCACGGATTTTTGAGATGGTGGGGAACATTTTGGCTGATTGTCCTCTAAAGTGAAGGCAAAGAGGAAAGCCGTATCCTTACACTTCAGTGTTCACCTTCCTGTTGATCATACAAATCTGCGCTGGTTATTCCTGCGGTTTATGGCACAACAGCTGAACTTCACACCTGGATGATACGAACGTGCTTCTGGTGGACAGCAATTGCACAGCTAAAAGTAGATTAGATTCCCCTTACTCAGTTCCATGGTGTTTGGCAGAATTTGTCTGTCAGTGCCAGCAGAGAATTGCCCCCAAGGCTTCAATCCTCAGACTACGTAGGCGTTCAGGTTGATGGGAACTTCCCAGTCTGTGCTTCCCATTCTTTGGGCCTCTTATTTCCAAGGAAATATACAGCAGCATCAAGACTTCTGCAGAACTGCATGTCTAAATCGCAGATGCCTTGTGAAATGCATTGCTTAATGGAATGAGCACTGCTATAATCCTAAGCAATCACCAATATGCTGGCATCTCAGGGGAGGGGAAAAAAAACACGAATCCGTGAAATCATTTTTTATTAAAACAGTGATGAAGTAGATTGCCTAGTGTGTGCATCGCTGGATTAGTCACATTGGGTTGCTGCAGAAGCCATTATTTTTGACTGAACTGTTTGATTTAACCAACAGCAAAATTATATCCGTGTTTGATTACTTGAAGGTGTAGTAATGGGGCAGGTGAGAGCACAATCCTCATTTCACTTCTAAGAGGTATTTTTTCTGGTACTTTATATCTCCCTCTTGTTGACACAACACAATAACACAATAATCCAAGGTTTCATGGAACACTTAGTAATTTTGATCCTTAGATAATTCCACTAAATGTTTTGCTGAAGCATGGATAATTTTGCAGAGGGTAAGAGTGTTTTCCAGTGATCCATTCGGCAGGCTTTGCTCTGGTGGTACCAGCGTAAGTGTGACTTGTAGTTTCTTGCTTTTGATTGATTGTAAAACAATTTCACATGCCATTTTGCGTGGGATACTTTTTATTGCATGGTGAAGGGTGCAGTGCTGCTGCCTCTGGCCTGTAGCATGTGCTGGTTGTAATGGACTCAGGAATTCTGGTGCACTCAGAAATGTCTCAGGTGACTTTAGGACGTTTCCCGTGCTCAGGAGCATAGCTGTGGCATTTGTACCTTGTGTCCCACAAACTTGGCACTCATCTGTGCCGGGTCAGTCTCCGATACACTTTCCCACAGTGGTTACTCCTGTCCAGGGTCTACCCTTGGGGTTTTCCTGGAGCAAATCAGAGCATCTCGACTTGACTCGACTCGACACCAATGTTTTAGCCCTTACCTACCTCTGCGTTGAGGAGAGAGGAGCACAGGGGCCAGACAGCAACTCGCGTAATTCAAATGGAGAAGAGTTTCAGACTGAGAGAGTCCAGCCATGTCTGCATGTGGAAATGTGTATACCTCTGGATCTCCATGTGGCTTTCATCCCCCTGTGGCTGTTTGTTGCTGCTGTTTGGTACTCTGTGTTGCTCAGGACAGCTGTCCATCGCTCCTTCATTGGTCTGTGGTGCGCAGGCTACGTGCCGACTCCTCAAGAGGAGATGGGCTCAGTAGACTAAATCCACTGTGCAAATAATCTTGTCTCATGCTTAGCTTGTTCAGTCTTTTTAGTGGAGGCTTCCACACTCTGAAGCGAGTCCAGTGAAAAAGCACAAATGCTAAAGGCTACTGAAAAAAACAGTTGTGATCTGATGGAGACTCTTCATCAGGCAGAGGACAAGCAATCAAGCTCGCATGCCAGCTTTGCGCTTCCTGGGTCACGTTTGCCCTGCTTGAGTAGGGCAGGGCAGTGTCTGCCTCCTCAGCGTGAAATGGAGCTTATTGCTTCTCTCCAGAGCTCTCCTGCCAGCAGAGCTACTGCATCCTCCACCTATGGCAATCCCAAATGCCAAGTGGTAGTTTTGCCCAAATACCAGGGTTCTGCAGTGGGAAGGGTTTGGCACCTGTCAGTGTTTCTTGGTTATCTAAGTATTTAAAGAGTCAGCCCAAGGTAATTTAGAAATGGTTGTACTCTTGCTAGGCTTCTTGTTCCTAAACCACCTAAACACTTCAGAATTCTTCGGCTGATCTTGTGAATGAAATATTTCAATTCCAGGTTTTGGATATTTTGCTATGTTTGGAAAACTTAGCACATCAGCCACAGGATTACAGCTCCTGTTGTTGCTGTGCAGAATAAGTATATTCCCATTGTATCACACTGGGGCAGGCAGAAAGGGGAGAGGAGTCAGAGAAGTAAGGCATTCTAAACCCAACTTCCCAATTTATTTTAATTTGCCGTCACATTGCTGAAGTATCCTCATTTTTCTCATATGGCTTTTGCTCATTATGATGGGCAGGGCAGAGTTAAGGTTATGCTACTGCACAAAACTGCATGTCCAGGTTTGGATTTCCCATCTTAACTCAGAAGTTCCTATGCTTGCTTTGTCTCTGATCCTGTAGTAGATATGAATCTATAGTGAATATTGCCCTGAAACTGAGGAATGTGTTTCATTTGGATTAGCGGATCGTAGTGATCCCATCCTACTTCGAGGTAGCAAAAATGTTAAAACTTGACTGCCCTCTACTTTAACCTTAATTTATTGATGCGCTGTCAACTTATCTTGATGACCTTTTTTTTTGCCTGAGTGTTCACATAAGAAAGACCACACAGCCTGAGCCAAGTTCAAATTACTACTTTTTTTTTTTCTTTCTTTTGTTATTGGTACTCTTCTCTTAGTGCAAGAGCAATCAGAAGCTGGCTCTGCTTGGTTGTTATCCATCACTATTTAGAGGCATTGGTTTGCCACTGGAAGGTGTCCATATTGTTGACTGAATGCTACTACTTTGCCTCCCTTTCCAGCCCGTCTCAGACAAGCATTTTTATCGATATGTTCTGGGCAACAAGTAACGTGGTGTGAAGAGCAGCCAGCTGAGGCAGGACAGATCTTAGGTGTCAGCAGTGGCTTTATCACATAACACCCAGCTGGGAATTTTCCAGCTGACGGATGCCAGAAGATGGCAATTTGTTAGAGGGACGGCGTTCTTGTGGGAGTGCTTCATCTGAACTGACAAATGAGGAATACCTTTCAGGTCAAAGAAGTTCTGATCAAAGGGAATAACCAGTACCCCAGCGCTAGGACTGTGCTGTTGCAGCATGGGGCTCAAACTTATTTTTTCCGGAATTTTCAACAAGGACAGATACAAAATCCTACCTCTGGGATGGAGCAACCTGCTGCATTGGTGCAGACTGGGTAGGTAGTAGCTCATCAGGGCAGGACCTGGGGTTCCTGAGGAGGAACCTGTTGAACATGAGTCAATGTGTGCTCTTGTGATGGTGAAAGCTAATAAATAGCGTACTGGGCTGCGTTAGCCAGAGTGTAGCCAGCAAGCTGAGGGAAGTGATCAATCCCTCCATCTCGGCACTGGTGAGACCGTGTCTGCACTGCTCTGTTCTGCACCCTGGTTTGAGAGAATGGAGATCTCCAGACTGGAGAAAATGCAGTGAAGGCCACCAAGGTGGTCAGGGGGCCAGGGCACAGCATGTAGTTGTGGTCTCCAGTTAGTTAAAGATGTGCTATATAGAAGATGATGTCAGACTCTCTTCAGAGCTGCATAGCAGAAAGACAGGAGGTGATGGATGTGTGTTGCAATAAGGAAAATCCAATTGGATATCAAAGTGGGGGAAAAAATCTACCACGAGAGCAGGTAAGCACTGAAATAGGGGTCAGCTGGGGAATTGCCATCTTTGGAGACATTCAAAACTTGACTGCATGAGACCCTGGGCAGCCTGACTGAACTGTCATGTGGGGTCCTGGACTAAACAAAAGGTTGGACAAGCACAAGGTGATGGAGGTCACCTCCATCCTCAGTTACTCTGTCATTGTAGTTTAAGTATTGGTCTTCCAAGTCCTGCTAAGTGGTCCCAGCTTTGGGGAGATGGCTGTTGTAGGGTGAGGTTGTCTCTCCCCTATGGGAGCAGGAGGAGCCCACTTTTCTACTCTAGTGGTTGAGCAGCCTGTCAAGGAAGAGATGGATGGGGCCCTTCGGGGCGGCTGGAGTGCAGGAGGGGCTCCCTGCTCCAAAAGAGCAGAGCCCCTCACCCTGTTTTGTCATGATAAATGTTGTAGGCTCTCAGCTTTCTCTCTCTGTGGGAAAAACCTTAATGTGAAAATCTTATTGCCTGTGTTCTGGACAGCTCTTGTGTTTCTAGGGTGGAAACAGGCTCTGACATCAGCCTTGGCTATGGAGGAGAGGAAGGACCCGGGTCGTGGGTAGGGAAGGGTGATAAACTGATAATCGTGGGCCCTGTGCATGCAGATGGCTTGTGCCCAGAGGAAAAATTTAGCTGTGAGTCCTTGTCTGCTGAACCACGTGCTCTCCGAGCCGTGCAGTCATCACCTGGACATCTTGTAGGGCTCTTGGAGGGGAAGGGAGAAGCCTCATCGTAAGGGTGTATGCTGCTCTGAGAAGTTCTGCAAGTTAATGGGAATAAAGTTGGTGCTCACACTGGGCCTGACATTGGAAGAAATCTTTCCATCGAGTGTTTTGATGTGGGAAAGTACAGTGGTCTGGAGGAGATGGAGTGTACCTCCAAGCTTGGCAGCCTTTGCAAGGCATGTTTTCAGCAAAAGCTGCAGTCTTTAGCTTTTTCAGCAAGTGAGAATCGCATCCCAGCTGTTGGGAGAGTAAAATGTAAACTGTTTGGGCCAGTCATCTAGATCCAGTATCACAATTTCTGTGTCATGTCAAGGTCACTCCAATGCCTTTCTGAAAGCAGATGGGCAATGGCCTGTATGGCTGAGTCAAGTATGTGGTAAGTCCTCAAAGACTGAAAGCAGTGGGCTTGTTCAGTACAAGACAGAGAGGACTGAGATCTTGTACGATGTCTGTCTTCAAAACATTAAAGGAAGGGAATGAGCCATGTTCCTTGAAGGCAAGGACAAGAAGTATTTGGGTTGAGACTGCAACAGGAGATGTTTAGCTTACACTTCAGGAAGGATGGGTCAGTACTCAGAGGTGCAGGGATGGATGTATGATTGGTGGTTTTCCAGAGCAGTCTAGCCAAACCTCTGGTTATGTTTGGTCATGTCTTAGAGCAGGAGAGGATAAAGTGAGACCTAACGACATTTGCATACATGTTTTGGTGGCTTTACATATGTTGGAGCAGAATACAGTGAAAGCAGTGACTACTATGCTGCTACTACACATTGGTTGTCTTCCCTAAAATCCATGGAGCTGATTCACTTGCTTGAAGGACTCCTTATTTCAAAGGCATAAAGAAGTTAAAGAGGGATGTCTGAGTGCTCCTGCCTTCATGGCATGAAGCACAAGGTGGAAGTGGGCAGGAGGCAGGGCCACAGCCACCCCCTCTGTATCGTCCCTTCTCCAGGTTTGCAGGTGTCCAGGTGAAAACAGCATGGCTCCTGCTGCCCTCCAGACAACCCTTGTTGAGCACAAGGGCATCCATCACAAGGCAGCTTGACAGCTCCCGAGGCTGCACAGTTGTGAAAAACATGGTCGGGAGAACAAGCTGTTCCGCTTCAGGTCTCTGAACTGGATTTGTGATGTCGGCACAAAAGCCAGCTCTGTCCTGAAATCAGTCTGCTGCCTCACGGAAGGTGAAGGTGCCAGAGCTGCTTTCTGCCATAGGGATGTTCGATACAGGTGCGTTCCTTGTCTGCCCTGGGCAGTGGTTGATTCAAGTGACCTTTGTAGCTAGAAGGTCCTGTCCCTTTTCCTGCTGATGGACTCCAGTTGCAGCATTGCTTGAATAATTTCAGTTTCCTGTCTGAGGAGTTTCCTTTCTAATATTTTTTTTTTCCCCTGCAGTGTTGTTTGCCTTGGCATCACCTCCCATCCCTGCCACGTTTTGGGGTAAAGTCAGGAGAAGCTTTTTTCCTGTTTCTGTTGCAGTTGATGCTGGTACTCTAAGGAGTCCAAGGGATGCAAGAAAATGAGATGGGATATAAAAAACCGCACCTTTATGTAATGTATTTCACTTTCCCATTCTGGGTGGAGATCACTGGTGTGCCTGATCTGAGGGGGAGAGGTTCTGCTCAGTGATGCTCTCTTCTCCTTTTCTTTACTCTAGATTTTCAGCACATTCCCAATGGGGGTGATGCTGACTTGTCTTGTGTCACTCAGCACCGTTTTACTGCAGTAATCTAACATGTAAATCCCACAAATGAAATATGTCAGCTGGAAGCAAAACCCAGCCCATGCTGTTGTTTGGAAACTGTACCATTTTCTTCCTTTAACCCCTGAGATGTTAAATTCTCAAATACTGACTCTCACGTAGGAGTTGTAAATAAGGGTTTTCTAGGCTGATCTCTTTGAGGTGCAGCAGTCAGAGGGCAGTGTTTGTACAAAAGGGCATCTCACCTCTATTTTGCTGTGCCTGATTTATGGTAGACTCTGCGAGCCAAGTTCTACGTGGGTTAGAAAGGCATGCAGTGAAGCTTCATGAAGAATATGGCCCTTTGGGGCAAGTTAGAAATAAATGTCTTACAAATGTTCATGTTAGTTCCTACCTTAACTGTGAAATCAGTGTGGTTGTGCCATAATTTAAAGGTAAGAAAATGCAATAGGTTTATAAAGATGTGTCTGTGTAGTATAGACTTTACTTACAGCTGTAGCAGGCAACGTAGGATCTTTGTAGAGCCTCTTTGGCTCTGGTCTGAACCTGAAGTCACCGTGAGCACCTGTATATGAAGGAAAGTGACAATTGCTCTGGTCAGTCAATCTTTCCAGCCCAGCCTTGTGTGTCTGAAAGTGGCTGCGACCGCATTCATCAAAGCAGCATGCGAGGAATGCTGCAATAATTGCTACCTCAAAGGAAGACTTCACTCAACATCACCTGCTGGTTAGGGGCTGGCTTGTGTTACAGTGCATCAGCCTCTACAAGGAACACCATGTATTTACACTATCTTTGATCTCTCACATTGATCTCAGTTTAAATCACTGCTGTGACAGACAAGGAAGAGGCTCTTCCTTTAAAAAAAACGAAAAACATTTATGCTCTTTGACTTTGTAAGTTGTTTGGTGATGAGGGCATAGACTAACAGGCCAAAAAAAATATTGTAGTAGTAGTAGACCTGACAAATCAGTTTGTCAGTATGCGGAGTGGCTTTATGGCTCAGAATAGGGAAAGGCAGCTCTCTGAATTGCTGTCAGGTTGCTGGAATAGAGTACCTACTTACGCGGGCAAAATAGCTCATTGTAATGCTTGAATAGACTGTTATTTAAAGGCTTGCGAGTCTCATTCTATATACAGCAACATTTCAAGGGGTAAAAAGACTACATTTATATTGCTATTTTATTAAAATTTATGCTGGCGCGGCAGTACTGGCGCTCCAGTGGAAGCTGAGTTGGCTCTTTCATTCAAAGTCACGGTTCTGCCTGCTCATAACTTAGTAAAAAAATTACCTGTGGAGACGAGGTTTCTTGTTCCTGATCTCAGCCCACCGGGGTGTTTGTTCTTTTAAAAGCTTCATAACTGCTCTCTGCTGTTGTGGGTTTTTAAGTGGTGGGGCTAGAAGAAGGTGTTTTCCTGGCTACGCTTTCCTTACCCTTTAGGGTTTGATGCTTTTATTATTTCACTTGGCTGGTTCTCCGCTATTACAGAGATTGGGGACGTGGCTTCAGCTCTTTCTGTAGAAAAGAGGGGAGCTTCTCAGCCTCTGTACCGGGTGGGAAGGGGCAGGGAGGCACAAGGATGAGGAAGGCTTTTCCTCCCCTTCACAGGCTAGCCAGCAGCAGAGCCTGAGGGCAGCTGAATCCCCGGCCACTGCTCTGCGCCCTGGACCACACTCCATCCTCGGTTAATTACCTTCCCCTTGTATATCTCACAGGGAACGGCTGAAGTCATCTCCGTTAGCTCTTGGCGCCATGGCAGTCACTTGGCCTCTTGCCTTTGTGCTGGCGTCCCCTGCAATGTGCAAGGCTCGTACTGAAATGAGAGTTTGTTTCTCAGTTGTCCCACACTGCTAATAAAAAGCGAAAATAATAATAATAAAAAACCCACATAGCTGGAAATAAAGATGACCTCCTTTTACTCAAACACGATGCAGTGTAGGTTGAATTGCATCTAACACGTGTTTGCTTGCCATTAATGATCTGTGTTCTTGTAGTCTCTTTGCTCAGGGGATTGTGTATTTTGAATTTACTGTTGTAAGGTCCTCATTGAGGAACTATTGCTACGGTAATTTGGACGTACTGCTTTGCTGTCTGGGAAGAAATTTCTGGAGTTTTCGGTTTTGGCTGTTGTTTGGGGGGTGGGGAGGGGAGGGGAGGAGGGCGTTTCCCTTGAGAATTTATTTCCATTTTTCCTTATTCTCATCTGTTTGGTCAAACAGAGCCACACGCCTGTTCGCTGAGATGTGTTCTTTATACATGCTGGGGTAGTCTGCACATGGCAGCCTTGGCCCAGGTGATGTCAGGGCATGGCTCTGTATGGTGACCCCAGGGACAGGAGCCAGCTGTCTTCAGTGTTCTTTTGATGTTCGAGCCTGGCAAATCCCTGCTAGGCTGGCTTTGAACCCCTATTGAAATTCTGGTCCAGTGCCACTTTGAAAACCCTGCCACAAGCATTCAGGTTTGGAAATGCTGTTGCCTTGAAGGCCTCCTGATGTCTGGTCCCAGACCAAAGTTGTTCTATCGGACCATCTGGTAAAAAGATATCCCTCACAAGTGCTGATGCTTCAGCAGAAGTTGCTTTCCTATTCCATGACTTCCCCCGTGTGATTTCTTCTTAATGGATGCAAAAGTCACCTTTGAAGTCCTTGTCCTACGTGATAGTCCTTGCTAGGTAGTTCTACAAGGCCCTCTTGTAGTTCCACCTGTGTAAATCCTCCTCTGCTTTGCATCTTCAAGTCATTTTTACCATGGCTGGCCACACATGCCTGATTGGTCTCACCTCAGGAACGTGAGACACGGGTGAGCAGTCCTCACATCTGAAGTGCCTCGGGAGTCTCGGGGATGGTGTGCTTTGCATCAGAGGCGTGGACGAGCCGCTAGTCAGTGGTGGAAGGGAAGTAGGACTTATGTGGGGTGAAAATACCTTGGAAGCTCTTGAAAGATTAAGGCAGGAAAAGAGATGCTTCAATGCTTCAGTCGCCTTTCTTTAGGAGCTAAAATGAAGCTGTCTTTTTTTTTTTTTTTAACACGGTCAAAAAGAGACTAAAATGAGCAACTTGTTCTCTTTTTTTCTTTTTCCCCCCTCCCTCCACAGTTGATAAACTTATCAACAGGATTGAGACCCAAGACTAGGAGACGTCTGGCTTCTTTCCCTTGTTCTGTTCTTGCTTCTTAATGAGCAGAGAGTCTCTTTGAGGGGCCTTTTATGGCACTGATTACTTAGGTGGACGTAGGTTGGCAGGGCTGGTGTGTCGCGCTCACAGCGCTCTTGTTCCTGTGCTCTTGCCTGTATTGCTACAGCATTGTCATGCTCTACAGTGTTTTTTTTATGATTTGATTAAGAATGTTTCAAAGCGGTTATGTTTGGATTTTCTGTCTTGCCAGAGTTGTTCATGCAAGGTCTCACTTAGCTTTTCGTGGTGCTATAGTAGCTGTGGTCTCTGTTCCCTTCCCACCTCCGTTATTTAGGGCTCGGTGCAGCAAAGCTCTTAAGCCCACAGTTTATTCTGAGCCTGCAGATGATTTCATTGAGAGCAGATTTTAGGTCTCTGTTCCAATTTTTGTTGTGATTATTTCAATGATAATCAGGGAGCCAAGATAAGACGGGTAGAACCACAAACACGAGCTTAAAGTTTTTTAATTGCTTGCATCTCTGCAGCGAAGAAGGCAGTGATCCTGTGAAGTGATGCAAATACAAAGCAGATGCTCCTTGGTCTGGACTGGTTCCAGATGTGGGTCTTCATGGGAAGTATGCTCCTTGGATCTCACTGGCATCTTGCAGGGTGCTGGTGGTTCCACAGAGGGACAGTGTCTCTGCTGGTGACAGGCCCAAAAATGGCCCTACCAGTGAGCAGCCCCTTCTGTCAGTCATCCAGCTGGTTCTGTAATGCTAATGAAGTACATGGCTTTACCCGAGGCCTCTCTGTTTTGATGACTAAGCCGTTACAAGCATAAGGCAGAGAAACGCTGAGAAATTTTCTGCTTTGGAAGGGAATATTGTTGCTTGCTTGATTTGAAAGCCAATTTATGGCATCGGGTCAAAGGCAGTTGCTTCTGCTGGTTCACAATTAGAAGACTTATTTATTGATGGATGGCTGAGGTAAGGAAGTGAAAAATCTTGATTTGCTTTTCCTCCCAGAAGAGCTGGCTTGCTATGCAAGTGGTCATTTCTCTTCTCCTCTGATTGGGTCCTCATTTATCTTAGGAGTGTGATGATACCAGTAATCATTGTGGCTGTTTTGATGCTGTGGAGATACCATCTATCAAAACTGGCCTCTGCTACTTCAGTGACTCATTGTCCTTCTGGGATGTTCTGAGGATGTACCACAGAACAAGCTCTGTCGTCCTGCAAAAGTCACCTCTGAAGTTCTTGTCCCATATAATATTGAGGGATTGCACCTCAGATGGATGAAGTAACTTGCCCAAGGTTACCCAGGCAATCTGGGGCAGGGCAGGGATTCCAACTTGTCTCTTACCACCTTTTAGATGATTCTTCCTTCTGCTGGCAGGGCCTGCGATGACTGAAATGTAAGAATTTATGCAGGAAAAATGACTCTTTCTTGTACTTTCTGTCCCTCTTCGAGGTGGTGGTATCACATGAAATTCTGTGTTTGGGTTACTTGGCAAAGGAGTTCCAGCATGGTTGAAGGTCATCACTCTGCTTTCCCCTTTTTGGGTGTGTTTTCCGCCGGTAAATACAGGCAGGCATGGTGTGTTGGTGATCACAGGACCAGCTCCATGTTTGTCCCAGTCGTGGTCTCTGTGTGCTGCCATTCAGGGTAAGACTCTGTCTTCAGTCCTCCTGACATAGTCTCAGCCTGGTGACCCCAGGCTGTTTCACCATCCTTGCCCTAGCGGGTCACATCCCTGCTGTGACCACACAGCCTTCCTGTGTTCCCACTGGGACACGAAGGAGCAGAACACGCCTTCAGGCCAGCAGGAAGTACAGCAGTCCCATAGATGTTGTGGCCTTCCTTTGTGCAATATCCTAACACATTTTCAGGCGCAAGGTTGAGTGCTCTCTATCTTCCCAGCATCTGCTGTTCATCTTCTGTAGCAGGTTGAAAAAAGTCCCATTCCTCAGTCTTTGTGGTTTCCTGTGAGCATTCAGCAAAGCAGTTTTAGTAGCAGGGTGGAGAAGGCAGCATCGTCCAAGGTAAGAGCTTGGACACTGTCAACAGCCTGCCCTGTCTGTCTGTTGAGTATTGGCTGACTGAACTTCTCCCTTTCCGTGCGTCACCCATACGGACACCTCCCATTAGGTTGAAGTGACACATCTCTGCGGTAAAAAGCTTTCTGAGAAGACGCAGCGCTCAGGGATTAGTACGGGGCTGGTCTGTCTGCTTGCCTGGGCTCTGAAAGATGCGACACCTACCACAGGGGTTGGTGATGTGCAGTGATCTACATGGTTCACAGCTGTCGTGAGCAAAGCTGTCCCGTGCTCTGCTGTGCAGACAGACCATCACGTGTCAGGTGTGTTGTGTAACCCTTTCACACGTGGGTGCGCTGGAGAGATTTTGCGGGGAGCATCAGGCTCACTTTTTGGCACCGCTGTTCAGGAGTATTAAGGAGTTCACCCGTTTGGAGGGCTGGTGAACACCACCTACAGGGTTTTTGAGTCCAGGTGAGATAGCGCTGAGGAACACATTTAAGTTTTTTCAGGTGTGTGAAAGACAGGGGCAAACTGTTCTCCAGGACTGTTGTGGATAGGGCAAGAAGTTTTTTGGCTTAAGATGATGCAAGGGAGTTTGGCTTTTTATCAGGAGAGACTTTCCCAAGACTCAGTAGGGAAAAACATATGGAACAGTGCGACTGAATGAGGAAGAGACTGAGGAATACCAAATGCTGGTCATTTTCTTTTTTTTTTTTTTTTTTGTGATCAGGGTGGATGGCAGTTTGTCAGCAATGGGAAGTACAGTAGAGCCTGCCTTAAAGCTGAGCGAAGGATAAAGGATTTCTAAAGGTCCCTTCCTGCACTGTCTTCTGTGAATTCTGGTTTTGTTGAGGCACATGGATTTTGGAGCAGAAGAGGCTTGTGGGGAAGGATTGTTTTGGGTGACCCAGAAGATGCTGATGATCTTCCTGTGGGGAAGAGTAAGATGAAGGAGGAATTTTCACTGCAGAAAAGTTGTTTTTTTTATTTTCTGCGTGCAGGTTTGAACTCCCTCCTCTTCTGCCCTTTCCCGCTGCTGCTCCTGCTGTGGGATGCTGTGACAGCCAAGTTGGGCTCAGCAGAAACACCAGTGCACACTGATGTTCATTTCTAATGCATTTCTAATTCTGTTCCTGCTCTAGGGTCTCTGCTGCTCTAGTGGAAGGCAAAGAAGGATGGGGAAGGTCATATTCCGTATGTTCTCAGCCAGGATGGACTTTGTAGTGTCTTGTGTTTGCTGTTGAGGGCCAAGGGGCTTTTGAACGACAGGGGATGAAGCTGGCAGTGCAATTTTGAGGCAAATTTTAAGGTATTTAGAGGGGTCCAGCTTGCAGCCACGCTTCTCCTTGTGCTTAAAGAGTCCCTGAGGCACAACATTTAGGCTTAAGGGGACAGTTCTTGTCCTCAGCCGGTTCTTGTGGGGGGGAGAAATATTAAAAATCCTGACTCTGAGATTACTTTTGTGGCATTACTGGCCTGTAGCAGTGAAACACTGCAAGTTGAGCTGCAGAAACTGAGGTATTTCTTCCCATGTTACTTTGCACAGGCTCTGGGTGTATCTGACTCGGTGCTGTGCTGATTTAATTCACTAAAACGGCAGAAAGCAAACATAGAGGGAGGGAAACAAGGATGACTCTTCTTTTTATTTCTTTCCTCTTTTCAGACTAGCAATTTTAAACACAGTGACCTGCGCAGAGGAGAGCTGAGATTGGGTGACAGGAGGCAAAACCAGGATCACCATGGAGGGAAGAGCAAGGACAGGCAGTGGGCAGAGAGACCTTTCCAAATAGTAGTCACGGTGCAAAATATACCCCTGAGTGAACAAGTCAAACAGGGGCTCTCGCAAGCGTGTTGCACTAACATCTCAGGCATGCAGAAAAAGGAAAGTTGCAAAATTTTAGTGAAGAGTGCTGGCAGCAGTCTGGGCAACAGGATTTGCCTTCCTGCCCTTTGGAGAGCCATTAGGTGAGGGTGGGAGGCATGATTCACCTTGGAGTTGGTCATACGCCGCCTTGCCATAAATCCTTTGGAAACAGCGGAGCTGATGGTCTGCCGGAAGGGAGGAACGCGGTTTAGGTTGGATGTTAGGAAAAACTTCTTTACCGAAAGGGTTATCAAACATTGGAACCGGCTGCCCAGGGAGGGGGTGGAATCGCCCTCCCTGGAGGTATTTAAAAGACGGGCAGACGTGGTGCTGAGGGACATGGGTTAGGGGTGGTTTTGGCAGTGTTAGGTTGATGGTTGGCCTCAATCTTGAAGGTCTCTTCCAACCCAAGTGATTCTATGATTCTTTGCCACACTCAGCTTGGGACAGTGCCCTTGTTATCTTATTGTCTCTATGGCTGAAGTTTTATGGGAAGAAAAGAAAAAAAAGGAAAGTATCTTTAAATAAATAAAAAAAAGAAACCCCTTGAGTGTTTGGGGAAAGTGGCTTGGGGTGGGTTGAGATTTTTGTCTATGGAAATGTGCAAGTAGCTATTCTGTGTTCGCTTTCTCCCTCCTCTTATTCAGATAAGCTAACACTGCCCTGTCTCAGCTGATATTTTTAGTACTCACATGCTTGCACCCGCCAGGCGAAGGACTTTTGTGGTTAACTAACAAGATAAAGCTGCCAGCCTCAGTGTTCGGCAAACGACCTTGATTCTTAATCTTCTTCACTGAAAATAACAGATTACTGTATGAAACGTTGCAGAGAAAATGCATCTGAGAAACTGCACAGTGTTTTCAATAAATCCAGGCTTTAGGTGGATGAAAAATGTTGTGAGAATTTCTTTCCTTGCTGTATTTTAGCATGATCTCTTGGGACGCAGTTGAGATTGTGTCTTGGTGTGGTTCTCTTAGTTCTTATTCAGTAACTTTTGAACCTGTTGCCCTATTTGAACCAAGTTAGATGCAGATCTTGGGGTTATTTGATTTTAAAAATTATTCTTATTGGAATAACAATTAATCATAAGCATGAAGGTTCTATAAATTCCGTGAGTAATTAGTTAGTATTGGAAGTCAGAGAACTGATGTAAGAGGTCAGCGTGGAGTGGGAAATCCTTAAGAGCCAGGCTTTGTTGGCCCTGCTGTTCTGGATTTGCTTATTTCCATGATAGACAGAGCCAAGGAGACTCCAGCACGTCCAGCAAGGACTGGAAGTCAAGAGGCAAAAACAATACCAAGGGAGGTTTTCAAATGCATTTTAGTTTTGTGTTACTTCCCCACCCCCTGTCCACCACATTTTTTCTTCTACCTCTACATGAGGCCATATCCTCCTATTTCCTAGATTCTGCCAAAACTGAAATAAAGGTAATTTTTCATGTGGTGCCACCTTGCATCTGTGACTAGGACACGCTGCATGTTATTGCGCGTGAGATTTCTAAGCAGTTGTTCATGAGGAGGCTGAACTGTTAAAACTAAGTCCCCAATTTTGTTGCCAATTAAACAACAAAGACTTGGCCAAACTTCCCAAACCTTTCTTAGCCAGAAGCTATGTTAGCTGAATCCCTTTGATTTTTCTACAGATTTGAGACGTCTGTCCCTTGCCAGCCTGGGGCTATAGGCAGATGCAAATTGCAGACATGACTTTTTATCTCACATGCCCTCACATCCATTAGGTGACGGGGCGGAGACATCTTTCAGACAGATGTGTGCAGATGCCTAAATAGCCACTGTGCAGCAAAACAGGGGTTGAGGGGAACAGGAAACAGGGATTCGCGGGGAGACCTTTGAAAAGGCTGTAATTAGTTGTGTTGGAGCTGCTGGCCAGCTTTGAGCCCTTTAGAGGAAGCATATGGCTGTGGAGTGACGTCCCAAGAGAAAGATTGGGTTTTTTTGAACAGCTATAGCTCATCCTCAGGTAGGAAAATCAGGCAGGTGAGCAGCACTGCTGCAGTACCAGCCCATCTTGCACCATATGTAGGTAATGAGACCTTATGTTACGCCAACGTACAGCCTCAGCTATGTGTCCACTATGCTTCAGTCATCCATTTCTCCTTCCTATGATCCTTGCCTAAGAGGAACTTGTGACCATGGTGATAATTATATCTCTCTATATATGTCTTCATATTCTGCTCCTTGAAGTGTCTGAAAGCTTCCTCTTTGATGTGATTCTGCTCACCAGAATACATTATACTTTTCCAAAACAAGTACTGTGCCTGTTATAATTACTGCAGAAGTGCTGAGAGTTTTCAAGTGCTTTTCATCATCCCCAAATGTGGAAATAGATGACTTGGCAGTTTGTTTTTACTGCCAGCTGCTAAAGAGGCCAGTTCTGGATTAGTAGAGCACAGGCGATTCCATTGCACAGGAAATGTCTGTGGTGGTTGTACAGCACTTGTATTGTTTAAGAACCATGACCGTGTAATACTGGAGATTGTGGTTTTTCTCCTCCCTTGTTGATAAACTGTTTTTTCTCCTTTGACTTGGTTTGTAATTGCAATCAGTTCTCAAGTGCGGGTGTTTGCACTGGGTCCCAGTGTCTGGTAGAAGAAATGGTCTTTTCATGCTGTCAGTCATAGAATCATGGAATGCTTTGGGTTGGAAGGGACCTTTAAAGCCCACCTAGTCCAACCCCCCAGCAATGAGCAGGGGCATCTTCAACTAGATCAGGTTGCTCAGAGACCCGTCCAACCTGAGCTGGAATGTTTCCAGGCATGGGACATCTACAACCTCTCTGGGCAACTTGGGCCAGTGTTTTACCACCCTCAGTGTAAAAAATTTCTTCCTTATATCTAGTCTGAATTTACCCTCCTTTAGTTTAAAACAGTTACCCCTTGTCCTGTTGCAACATGGCCTACTAAAAAGTCTGTCATCTCGCTTGAGGCAGCTATAAGGAAACGTCAGGGGTTGTTGGGAGCCTTCATCTCTCCTCCAGTGGGAAGCATCAATGAAAAACATTTGGGCTTCAGTTAGCCTTTGACGAAGGGCCAGCATTCCAATTATTAACAGTTTGGACAAAATTCTGCCTAAGGGGGCTCTCCTACCAAGTGTTTGAACCAGATTTTTTTTCCCCTTAATTTTTTAAAAAAGGCTTGGTTTTCAGAATTGTACTCAAAGTAGCCTGTGACAGTCTACAGATGAATTTCTGTCTCCAGAATGTAGCTTCTCTCTTCAACTTCTAACTGAAGCATTGAGAGCTATTTGCAAAAAATGAGTATTTCCAATTAAATCCCCAATGAGAATTCTCAGGAGAATACAGCTCCCCAGACAGTTTAATTCAATTTGTTGTCCTTCGGAAGAAAGCATATAACCTATTAATTTAGGGAGTCAGACATAGGCTGCACAAACATATTATGAACACAACAAAGCCAGAAAATTCTTTGCATGCAATTTAAAAAATAAATTTTCACTAAGCCATTAATAAACTAATTAGTCACTAAGGAAGACTAATACTTTGAGAGACGGAAACTTCTCCAGCTGCGCTTGCTCTGTGCAGTGAACCACTTTACCTGAAGACATTTGTGGTTTCCTGGAGAAACAACTTCTGGTTAATGCTACTTTTTAAAAATAACCCTGGCCCTTAGTAGCTGGAAGTGCTCAAGTGTCAGATTTAATGGTGATATATCAGTTTGGCTAATAAAAGACAGTACCTCTCCCTAAAAGCAAGCTTTGCTTGCAGAAGACTTGCAACTTATTAAAAAATGGACTTCTCTCAAATGAGGGTGTTGCCGAATGAGTTTGAGTTTGGTATCGCTCGCTCCTTTGGGATTGTCCAGGGACTGAAAATCCTGTTTTACTTGTCAGCTTCAGCTTCTCTCCCGAGACTAATGAATATTTGTACTACAGGACCAGTGATGTTGCATCTGACACCTGCCCCCAAGGTTTAGAGGTGGTGGAAGCTACCCGATGTTGGTTCGCAGAAGTTCATTTTGTTGTTAACAGATGCTGGTTTGGCCTTTATTCATTCTTTCATACTGAATTTCTTCGGAATCTTGTTCTGTACACTCCTGGCTGTTCATTCACATATTTCAGACACTAGATGCAATAGCAATGCTTCTTTCAACTTCATTTTCTCAGGACGTGAAGAGGTAATGTTACTGTTACTGCATGTGTGTGGTACTCATCTCATCCTCTCCGTGACTTTGAATCTCTTGAAATCTCAGTTGAATTCAGATTCATATTTGAAGCAATTGTCTTTTTGCTAGTTGCCTGTGTACAGCAGGCAGGGTAAGGAGAAAAGTCCTCTGCACCCAGCTCTAGGAAAGTCGATAGTGTGAGCTCAACCCTTATTAGACATCAGAGGAACAACAAGCAGATTGTCCTTATCCACTTTCTACTGACAAGAAATGCTTCAGTCTGAGTTCACATCATCTTGGATACTAAAGCTGAATAACTGCAGAAGAGAAAACTGCAGAAAACTAGCATTTCTGTTAGGAAAACCACTTGTGGTTTTCCCAAAGGGTTTTGTTCTATCACCGTTAGTTTTATGTCCCTAAGCTTTTTGTGGGTTATATGCATGTGTAGTAAAGAAACAGAAGGGCAGGTGGGTCATGTTTCTCTCCAGGAAGAAAAGCAAAGATCCCGTTGTTCTTGAAGTTTCTGAATGATTACGGCACAAAGATGGATACCATGCCTGTGCATACACAAACAGGTCTTGTGTGCTGAAGTGTCTGCGTAAGACTGGGGAGAAGGGATGGGTCTCCTGGGGCTGGTGCTCTCCTTATTCATATCAGGGTCTGTTCTGAGCCCCGCTGTATCAGTCCAGCATGGTGCGAGTTGGTGCTTTAAAGTCGTTTTACAGATGAGTGGCTTTTCTTCACCAAAGAACTGACCTGGATTTGATGAGGGACGTTGTCTCTGACTTGAACCCTGCCTGTACGTGCACACATGGTCAACAGAGTCGCATCAGCTTGAGGAGTGGGGTGCTTTCGTGTGGGATGGCTGGCACACAAGGGTGATGGCTGTGGCATGATCCTTAATGACAGTGACTCATCAAGTCATCATGGACATCTCAATCATTTGTCTGTGACCGCTTCCCTCAAGCAGAGTTGAAGGTGGGAGCGGATAATGGGTGATGTTGAGTGAAACGGCAGCCAGAGGAGGAATCTGTTGTTTTCTCTTGTAAAATCATTTGCTTTAATATTTAGCTGGGATTAACCTAACTGCATCAGCTTTGAGTATGGTGTCCCTCCTTCCAAATTGTGACATCTTGTTTTCAAGACTTCCTTGGGTATCCTGAAAGCCTTGAAAACTACCTGCTCCGAAGAAGGGACAGTTGCTGGCGTTTAGATTCACTGCCTGAGTTGGGATTTCACTGGTAAGTGTGATTAAGGGGGGTGATGGGGCTGCTAAAAAATTTGGACACAGTGGCACGCCTCTGGATTCAGAACATAGCCCTGGAAGGGGCCCGTTTCAAGCCAGTGCTGTAGCACAGCTCATGCTGCTTTGTGTGGGGTTAAATAAAATTGGAAGCTCGGTTTGTTTGCTCTCTGAGGATTAAGTTGAATACTGTGTTAGGAGAAGCTGTTGGGGTTATCTGTTTTATGCCTTATATTTGCATTCTTCATCTCTGGTGTTCCACTGAAGAATTAGTTCTTTAGCAGAGCTTGGAAGAGACAAGGGAACCGTATCACAATGATGCTGTGCTGCTTTTGAATGGTTCAAGTCAAACAATAATTTAAATTCTGATTCGTGATTCAGAGCTGCATTCCAAAGCTGTGCTCATCACAACAGAGGTAGGTGGGTTTTTTCCCCGCACACATTCACATGCAGTACCTGGGATCTGCTTTGTCCCCTGCAGATTTCGAAGAAGTCTTCTAGATGGCTTTAATTTATTCCAGTACATTGTGCTGCCTTTGGGTCCCCTTTCACTCCTCTTCCTTGGCCAGAAGGTAGCACAGAGTCCTCTCTGCATTCTTAATGCAGGATGTAACAACTCCCAACTCTAGTTCTCTTTTACAGTGCTGTTGTAGTGATAAGGAAGGACCGAATGAAGGTGGGATCTAACATTTAAAGCTATTGCTGGAAATCCACCAGCAACCCACTAAAGCACAGAATAATGAAATTGGGAGAATATTCCACTGCGCTTACCTCTGGTCCTGTGCTTCCTGCTGGGCATCACTGGTGGCCCTTGTTGGAGATGGGTTTCCTGCCTAGATGGACCTTTAGTCTGACATAGCAAGAATGGTCTGGTATTAACTTTCACTTGCCCAAGGCAATGTTAATATCTGCTGTGAACAGGGTTTTAAACGTTTGAGTTTTAATCGCCACTTTGTTCAGTGCGTGTTATTTTTTTCTAGATGCACCTAGTGATACCACACAACAGGCTAAACAGGAGGGGTACTGGGTAGAAGTAGTTTTGTGCTGGGAGGATCACTTTTAAAGGCCATGTGATCTTTTTCACCTTTTATTTGAGCTCTGAAGATCTGTTAGGTTTTGGAGATGCTTTGGACATGTCCTGCCAAGAGTTTTTTTGTTCTGGGGAGGGTTTATGGAAGTATTTTGTGTGAGTGGATGTTTGTCTTTCCATTAGGTTGGTGTTTTCTAGCAAATTCCTTATACATGGAGTTGGACATTGGTCTTAGCAGAGACCCTGACCTCATGGTGACTAGCTGTTCTTTGCTTTTCTTTGGTTTATTTTTTCATGTTGAATGGTCTTCTGCTCATCCTGGTGCAGACTGGGAAGACTTCCAACAGGCAGGGAAACTGCTTCCTGCACAGCCCATTTCACAAGGCTAGTGCACTTCATCATTCTCTCCATGGCATAGTTGCATTTTTCCCTGTACCTTTGGCTTTTCCAGGAATTTTGGTAATGTCTAGTTGCGGTCTACAGTGTTTTATTCATAAGGAGGCACTGTGACTGCAGAGGAATCTTGCCTCACGAGGACTGTGTGTCTTCAAGGTATTTTAATGACTTCCCAATACTTTGCTACCCTCTTTTATAAGCAGATAAGATGCATATGTAGATCAAGCATTTTTTAAACTTTTTTTCCCTCTTCTGCTGTGTTTTACACTTCAAAGATTGCACGTGGCCAACTGTGGATGCAAGTAAATAGCTTCCAAAGACCTCCTTGTGAACTGGAGAACGGCTCAGCCTTGGATTGCTGAGGGGTGAGCCTCGAGAGCTTTGCCTTGCGGAGCAGTTCCAACGTGAGTGTTGGGTCACTGGGCTGACTGAGGGTTAGGGCAGGAGGTGCTCTCAAAATAGGTCTTCCCCTAGCTGGGAAGTGAGAGGTGGCACTTCTGCCTTGGCTGGACAGTACGCAGTATCCACGTCATGCAGTGTAAACATCACTTAGTGCCTCAGAGATGGATTTTTGATGACCTGGGTAACTCAGAGGAAACGGCACTCTCAAACCTCCCTGGGCTCTTTGTGGTGCTGCCTCTGCTGCTCCATCTTTTTGGAGGGGCAATCTGACCTTGTCTCTCAGAAACCACTCTCTTTTTGGGCTCGGCACTATTTTAATCCTGATCGGTTCAGTGGTGCAGTTAATGAAACAGGCCCACGAGTGTGGTGCAGCTGAAGGGGGGAGGCAGTCGGAGGGGAGAGCATGGCATGAATAAAAGTGCAGGAAAGGAAAGGATAGGAACACTTGAAACTGGCTCTTCTGTCAAAACCAGCACCTTGTCAAACTGTCCCTAGGGCGTGAGTCAGACCTCTGCAGCCTGGCTGGGCTGCATGTGGAGAATGGATCCACAAGCTGCCGCGGCTTGTCCTGACTGTCCCAGTGCGGCCACTGCTGCGACAAGCCAAGAACTCAGCTGAGCTAAGCAACCCCACAATGAATGTGGTAGCACCAGTCACAACAGCTCTCGGATGTTCACAGCAGGTAGTTTGGTTTATATATAATTTATCTTGTTTGCAGGCAGGGAGCTTGCTGCCCTCTCAGCTGCAGCAGGAAACGGCTCCACGCTGCGAGTTTCACTCTGGACTTCAAACATGGATTTTGAATGCTGCAAACGCTCCTTTTCTGCCTTGAATCCAAACTAGTTTCTTGAGTCTTTGGGTCTGACTGTTATTTGTGGTTTGCAAAACTTCTCACAGCTGAACAAAATAGAGTTAAACTGCTCCGGAGAATCTAATCTGAAGAAGCTGGTTTACAAGTGTGGGGTTATAGTGCCAAAAATGAAGTGCTGGAGAATCGATCCTGCTGTCTTTCAGTGTTTCTTCTCAGAAGATGAGCATATAGGTGTGATATACAGGAGTGGGTTCAGTGCACATGCTCGGATTTGTCTGCATCTAAATGTGTAGTTCAGTGTTTGCTGATCTGTTCTCTGCTGCCCTGGTGAGGCTGGGACTTATATGGCCTGAAATTCCTTGCACGTCACTTCAGCAATACAGAACCCATTGCTGTGGGAATGTGCACCAATTTCATGCCCAGTGTATGAGATGTGGCAGCTCTAAGACAGTAATGCAGCTCCCCTGGTGCTAAACATTTTGTAGTGTCCGTGGGTTGTACAGAGATATTGGATGAGGTGAAAAATACTCTGTATTTAGAGTAGTTTGGCCTTATATTGCTGCCTGGCTTCCTTCTAGGAAGTCCAGCTGCAAATGTTCAAATGATCCCCACTGGTGCTTGCCAGCCAAGTACTTTTTGAATGCAGCAGTGTCTGCTTATTCCTGAATCCCCAAATAAAACCAGCAGCGACCAGTAAAAAACACTGCTGAAAATTCATATAGGCTTTACTGGACTTTCTGGTAGGCCCTGCACTCTTCAATTATTGCTTACAGAAATTTTCCACTTACTTAGAAATACCTTGGTCATGTGGGCTAAAAGGTGGTAAGACTACAAGGGCGCAGGGTATAAATGCAGTCTTTCAGCATCCCTCTGCACCCAGGAGATGGTTGTGCAGATCCGAGCCAGCTTCTGCAAGGTGTCTCTACTGATCACAGGCTGTTGAGTAGGGCAGAGTCCCAGCTTAATCAAATCGCCTTCAGTGTATCTAGTATGATTGTCTAGATCTGGCTATTTATAGCCTGATAGCATGTGTGTCAGGCACGTGTCCCAGATTGTGTCTGAGAGTATGTTTGATAATAGATTTACAACTGTGAGAAAGAAGCGTGGTGACGGGCGCAGAATTTAGATGGCTTTTCGCTGCTGCTCAGGTTCATATTCCTGTTTCTTAAGGATGTTGCAGAAATGCAGGGGTGCAGCAGCAGTGATAGCTGTCTCCGGGGACTTAATGTATTTACTTACAGGAGGATCCTGTCTGTGATTGTAGCCTTGACTGAAAGTGAGAAATGGACTAGCAGTCCTTTCAAGAGATACATAGACTGCTGTACCTGGTTTTGAGGAATATTTTGCAGAGAGGCAGTGAACGTATCTGCTACCTACGTCTGTATAGGATATGGGGGATGCCAGGTGGGTGTGTATGTGGGAGGCACGCAGACATTCCTGGCCGGTTTGTAATCCTCTGTCACTTGCAATCTTGACATCAAGATAAGATGTCTTCAATTTGGCAACACAAAAATGAAGCTGAACTAGAGCAAAAAGCCCCAAATCAGGTTCCACTTTGCGTGAGCAGGCAGAACCGATTTTCCAATGGGATGGCTTCAAAGGCAAAGAATTGTAAAAATCTCCAAAGTTTGCTCCTGCTATACAGCTGTGAGGCTTGGAGTGATGCCTTGTGACCCTCCTGCATGCGAACTCTGAGGCTTTTCGCTTACTGCAAACCTGGCAAAAATATTGGCAGTTGATAAATTACCATCTTTATTTGTCATCTCAATCAGGACGGCTCATCTTCGTAACAGATGTGGACAACTGGTGAGACTGCAGGCAAATGCTTGAGTGCTCATTGCATCTGAGTTAAGAGAGGGAGGATCTGCCTACAGAGAAGGAATAAATGATATATAGACTAATTGTTCCCCCAATGCTTTCTGTTTTCCTCAGTCATAGGTGGAAAACTTTAGCTGTGGCTTGTGTGTGACCACTTGACCTCCTTCAGCTTGAAATGACAGGGAAAGAGCTTTAGAAGGTGATTCATGGAAGATAGTAGTTTTTCCAGAATTTCATGGAGAGATGGAACTGTAGCAAAAGTGGAAGCAGGGTTTCTGTGCTTGTGTAGAAAAGGGATAAATCTGTAGGAGAACAAGGCGTCATCTGTTCTCTTGCTCTGAGAACAGCTTGTTTTTTCAGAGAGCTGTCCCTTCACATGGGAGAGCTTTGTTAACAAAAAAACCCCCAAAAAACAAAACAAAAAAACCCCCCCCAAAAAGTTAAAACTTCCTGCATAACCTACAATTCCCACTGGTCCCAAATAAAATGAGATGCAAGCACCTCTCTGACTTTAAATAGCACATGGGTAGTCAGTCCTCAGGGTCTGGTGATAGCATCAGTAACACTGATTGGATTCAGGGAATTAAACAAAAGAACCAAATCTGTGCTGCTTTCATCTTCATTCAAGTGACCGAGGAAAAAATCAATACTTGTTAACTAAATAGGGACAATATTGTCAGCACTGAAAGTTATTTTCCGTTCTCTATTTAGAGCTTGTGAATGATCTTGAGTCTATTCAGCCCAGCCTTTGCAGAGGACACAAAGGATGATTTGGGGGTTGAGACTGAATATGAGTCTGAGGTTTTGTTTTAGTTCTCGCTCTTCCACAAGCTCCTCATGTGACCTTGGGAATGTTCTTGAGGTTTCTGTAAAGTTTAGGCAGCATGCCTCCTTTTTATGTGCTGCGCTTACTTAGATGGGGAGCGATTTTGGGCTGGTAGTCTCTGTTTATGACCAAGTTCAACTAAGTCTATCTCCTTTTGTTCATGGGGGACTTGGATCTTTCTCAGTTCTGGTTTGATGATGATATCTCATCCTCCGATGACTGGAGCTGCTGTATGAGCTTGCTACTGTCTACTCCCACTGGTTAAGCTGGGAAATCAGAGGGGCTGCTAAACCTCTTTGTGACTCTGGCTGGTCATGGCTGAGAGGACACGGCTTGTCCCTTTCTCTAACTTTTCAATATAAACTCAAAACAACTCTACTGGCATCCAGGAAAGGTCTCCCTTCTATTTCCCTGTGCCAGCTATAATCTGCACCAGTTTAACTGGCTGAGACACTTTCAAGGGTTTTTCTTTTTTTCTAGTCTCGCCTATGCTGACAGTGACCTTATCTGCGTTTAACTTTGCCTTCTGGATTCTTGAAGAGAAGCATGGATTTAAGCAGTCGAAAAGAAAGATTAAGCCATCGTTTTAGCTAATCTTCACGCAAAGAAGTGTGCCTGCTCTTCCTATCTTGGGTTTGAGAAATTCTATTATACTGCAGCGTATCTCTGAGGAAGGATTTGACTGAGGATGTTAGCAGCCCGCCTCACACTAATTTTTACTTCTTATTTGCACGTGGTAAGTCTGCTGTCGGCAAAGGAGCATTTTCTTCTTGAAAAAGGAGTCCTGTCATTTGTTGTGCTGCCCTATCAAAGTGTTTTGCAGTTTTCTCTCTGAGGAGTATCACTGTCTGCGGCTTGGTGATTATTTCCGCTTTGAACTTAACATACACCTGAGCCAGGGTTGTTGCTAGGAGGTTTACGGGAATGTTACAGTCACAGTATTCCCCACAGACTTCTTCCAGCCTACCTGATAGAGCTGCGAGGTCTCTGATCACCAGTCAGTTCTTTGGGACATGCCTTTGGGTCTTCAATTTGTCCCTTCTTACAAAGCTTGCTGCCAGATAATTCTGTTCAAAGACACTGAGCCCCTTAGTCCAAAGTCACTTGAGTTCTTAGAGCTCTCAGAAGCCTTCAAAACGTGGCATTTCAGCCGGTCTGCTACCTGCAGAATAATCTCACGTATTTCCCAAAAGGCAGTCACAGCTAATCTCCTCTGAGATCTCATTAGGAGATGCAAAGATCTTCCTCGGTGCACTTAACAGCTTGGCCCTGTATCCTGACAGGACGAGGGACCCTGCTAGCTGTCACTCATCATTCTGTCCTACCCTTCTCTTCTGGCAGACCTGCAGAGAGCTCTTAGCCCTGCTGGAGACACCTGAACCAGGGTAGCCTTGGAGTACAAGGTGGTGTCAGGACGAACTTGTTTGTCCACACTTCTTTGAAGCTTTCTGTCATGAGAGCTGAAGCTGTGTTTCAGCTGACTGTCACGCAGGGCAGGATGTGTCTTTCATCAGGAGACAATGTCCTTAACATCTTCCAGCCAAGTAGCTGGAGTGGTGTGAGGCATCTTGAGCTGTCTTGCTGTAGATTTGAGAGAGATCTGGGTGAACTTTGTGCCAGCTAGCTCCGATGCTGCAACGTTTTGGGAGGTGATCTCTGGCTGTTGTGTGACGCTTTGTAGCATGGAGCAGTGCTGGCGATTGAATGTTGCTTTGTCCCTGTGGACCAAGATCAGGAGGGATGAGAACCGAACAAAAGTCTCACAAAAAGCTCCTTGATTTGTATTCGAGAGGCACTGGATCACAAGATTCCTGGCACCTTCTGGAGTGCACCAGGACCCAGGAAATCCCTTCTCAGAACTTACTGCCCTTATAGAGGAGAGAGGTCTAAAAATTTGGCTTTCTTTACATCTTTGGAGGAATGGTGGCTTCAGGGCCATTGTGAAATCTGTACAGTGCAATGTATGGTTTTAACAAATCCTCTTCCTGAAGGGTGTCTCTGACATCTTCTTTGGGGTGTACAAAAACTGCCGGCAGTGTTGCCCTGGAAGGGATATATTGCATCATATATAGGGCAGTGGCAGGTCTGTGTTTTGAGGTTTGAGAGGATTCTGTTTGCTGTACTCTGCTAGGTAGCTCTGAAGAACATAGAGGTACGGTAACTGGTCCCGAAAAACTCCCTTGCACTGTTGACTCCAAGATATTCTGCCTCTGAGCTTCACAGACAAAACTTCTGTGCAAATGCACTATCTCTGCCTGAGCTCTTGCTCTTCAAGGTAATTCCCCTTAGTTTTTCCTCCTTTCCAGTTTCCCTTTTTTATTCTGTATTCCATGCCAATTTCCACTGTTTCTCCCTTGCCCTTTAGTGATATTTTTGTGATATCTGCTTTTTCCCTCCTTGTATCCTCTGGTATCTTCTTCCTTCCTCACCAAGTACTACGTGTCCTTTGTGCTAGCTTTTGCGAGTGTTTCCGAAGTCACTGAGGTGGTCACTGAGCTTTGTAAAGCTGTCTTTTCTTTAATGTCGGTCCTGGATCTGAAGTCTGCCATATTGTACACTTAAACCCTCTGTTTTTTAAAATCATTACAAGAAAGCCTAGGAGCATCTGCTTTGCTTTTACAGACAGAATGTCAGCAAACTGCTGGGTTGGCCAAAATGATGTGGTCGTTAAATCACTGTGATGTTTTTCATTGTCAGATTGAAGTTCTACCACTCGAGCCTAAAAATAAAGTGCTTTCAATTCTGCATGTGCAGGCAGACCGTCACTTTTTGTTAAATGGATTGATTAAATGTTCTGCTTAAGTGTGCTCAGTGAAGCAAGTGCTACCGAAACTGGATCATCTTCTCTGCTGAAACATCCTTTTCATTCCTAAGCGTTCTTTTAAGAAATCAGAGGGCCTATTTGAGCTCTGTCTCGAGCATTCAAAATTGGCTGAATTTTGCCAAACTGGATCCTTTTCATGAAAGAGTCACTTGCTATCCAGTATGCATAAATTTAGTAGTGGCTAAAACAAAGTGGCATCAGGTACATAGTGGAGCCTGCACAGCAAGCTTACACTCTGCCCTTGAAGGTTTGTGACTCCTGATGCCAATATAGTCCTTTTTGTAAGTGAAGCAAGAAGTTGGCGGTTGTTTCCACGTTGGCTAGACAGCCTGGCAGTCGGAGACATCGCTTGTGCTTGAGTGTCATGAGGGCTGACAGTTTCCCCAGCAGCTTGAGCTGCTGTGCAAACCTTCCATTTTGATTATTTTTACAGAAATTGCGCTGTTGAATTTAAACCTTTCTTCAGGCAAAGGTGGACGGAGGTGCAGGCAATCGCTAGCTGCACCCCTGCTGATGGGGAATGGGTACCACTGTGTCCAGTCAGGGTGGGTAATTGCACCAGTGTCAATGGAGTAACTCCTTTAACCGGATGATTGAAAGTGCTAAACCTGCCTGGTCAAAAAAACATGTTTTGAAGTCATAGCTCAAGCTTTCAATTCCTTTAGTCTTGTCTTGAAGCTTTGACTGGTGTCTTAACACTGTAACAGAACCGCTTTCTAGGAAGTGTGTTATTGCCTTCTTCGGTTTTTGCTACTTTTGGTAAAACAGATGGATTTCAGTGTCTCCTTGGTACAGCATTTGCTCTAGATTCCCACAGTGTCCACAGACGCTTTCAAGGAAGAAGTGTGATCTCACTCTTCTGTCCACTCCCCAGAGAAGACAGATGAGTGTGATCGGAACACTCGGACAACTTGCTCAGCCTCTATGAAGAGCCCCTTGACCCTTGACTCATCCTCAGGGCTGCGTTTCAGACATTTCAGAGGTGTACAACTTCTGATGAAGCAGCTGAGTCAACTGCACATATACAATTCTTATACAGCTAAATGAGCAGAGGTGATTTTTATAACCTTCTATTTTTTCATCTATTGTTTAAGGGCAGATTTTCAAACAGACTTGATCGTCTTGTTGGCTTCTGAGTGAAAAGTGCTTGTTTCAAACTGAAGGGCTTTGGAGAAGTTCCTGCTCTAATATTTATGGGTGTATCCAGACAGCGTAGGCTGTATTGATGTTGCTGTGCCAGCTTTTCTTATTGACTTGAATAGGTCTTGTGGTCTGTATTGATTTAAGTAGAACTTGGGGCATCTTTGGCTTTACTTGGACTGTTTAATAAAACGCCAGGGTGCATCTTTGCTGTGCTAGCTGAGGATCTTCTGGTCCCGTTGGACTTTCCTACAATCCTCGTCACAGCTAGAATGGGGGAGCTGGTCGGAGAAGTCCTTTGCTTTGACTGGTAGGTTATAACTCTGGTCATCATCAACCGCCCACAGCTGGCTAGTGTATTTTTCGCAAAGCAGCATCTGAGTGCTGGGAGTTACCTTAATCTCTTGTCCTATTATTTACTAATGCTCAAGGAGGTCAGTAGTTCGCCTTCTCTTTTCAGAGTTTGCTCATGCCTTGTGTAGAGAATTAGATTGCGGGTTGTGTTTTCAGGCGGCTTCATCCAAGTGCGCTATAGTGTTTCCCTCTTCCCACATTGAATTATTCTTTCTTTTTGAAAATTGAGTTTTCCACACTATTATAAGCTGTTTGGATAAAAGCTAGGGGAGATGAAACGCTGCACGGCGTGCTGCTTGTGTAGGGAGTGGACACGTCTATTGGGCTGGTGAGTACTCTAAAGAGCCACGCCAGGTCACGTAAATTAGAGCAGCCATTTAACTGCTATAAATTGCTCGGGCTTAGGTCAGGCTGAGGTCAACTATGATTAGAGAATTGTAGAGCTGAGAACAACTTCCTAATTTATGCTAAGAAGATTCTTCTGGAAGCAAAATTTGACTTGATATTTTTAATGAGTTCTTGAGACAAAAATGTCTAGGTGAGGGCTTGTTTCCTAACAGTTTGTATTAAATCTGTTGTTGATGTTCTGGAGCTTAAATATGTTTACAGCTTCTTTAGCTGCAAGAAAGAATAGTCTCAGGATATTTTACAGATATATCAAATATCAGCTATGATAACACAGCAATAAACAATTTCATCTGTGGGCTTCTGGAATCATTTATAGTCTGTGTATGCAGAGGCTTTGTACATCACTGGGCGTTGTGCCTGACAACTGCAAGGATGTTAATTATTAAGCCATAATTCATCAGTTGAAGTATCTTGCAGCACTGTTATTAAGCCAAATTCTGAGGCCTTTGCTAGGTCATTAAGCAAAAAGTAAGTAAAGACTAATTTACTCTTTTATTAATCAATGAAATAAATATATTCTGAAGTCCTGTTTTAAAAAGCAATGTACTGCTTGGGTGAAAAGTGAATAAATTAAGTAAAAATGTGTAAAAAGAAGAATAAATAGCTCTTCCCATTAGTTTAAACAATTTTGGAAAATAATTATTATTTCTGCAGAACCATACGAGCCCAGCCCAGTTCCTAATTTGAGGAGCTACTAGGGTCACCAGAAACAATGAAGAATGTGCTGGAATTTTACCCACTAAAGTAGGTCCTGTTTTTCATCTGTGATCTACTCCCTTCGTCCAGTCTTGTGGCTCTGCTGCAGTGTGCAACTGCGGCCCCTCCTTACTGTCCCAGTGGACAAGGCATCAGTTTTTCAAATCTCACCGTGCTTAGTTTGGACTTAACAAGCTTCTTGATCTTCTTGGCCTTGGTTTCAAGGCCCTTGGTTTCAAGTTCATGACCTACCTTGGGTAAGACCCTGACCTCAAAAAACGAGCTGTGCCAAGGGGTGGTCTCAGCCATCTGGAGATTATTTGGTCCCAGGTATATGAGTGACCTTGTCGTCAATGGTCACCAAGTCACTTCTCAAATCCCAGGATTTGTGTTTTCCTGAAGTGCCTCTGCTCTCTCTGGTGCAGGTTAGTTTCCTCTTCCTTGGCATGTGACTGACCAGGGACAGGCTTGTTTTCAGGCATGATTTTCCAGACCACTCTTGTGGCAGCAGCATGGTGTGACCCTTCAGCAGGAGCCAAGTCCTTCCCACTGGAGGCACTGGTCAGCTCCCAGTTTAGCTCCCCAGACCTCGTACCCGACTCTAAACCAAACCCAGCTCTGGCCTCTGGGCTCCCCTGCGTGGCCCATTGCTGCTGCCAGCAATGTTTTCAGTCGCTGGGGCCATCTCTAGGTTTGAATGCCTTTTGGAGTCACCATCTGAATGGCTTCCCACAGGACAGGAGATCAAATTTGGGAGCCTATCAGCTGAGTGGCTTGTGGGGTTTCCAGGGTTTTTGGACCTGCTTTTGTATCAGTATCTGACAGGCTTAAATCCCACAGTACTGAAAAGTTACAGCAAATATTTACTCTTCTTTCTGTTGTGGTAGCACCTGGGAGGCTGGCTCTGAAATGTGAAGCGTGTTGCGCTGAAGCACGGCTCATATACTTGAATTTGAGACAGATCCTGCCCCAGGAGCATCCAACTCAAGGAGACAAGGAAGTTGCAGAGAGGTGAATATATTAGGATAAAATCATGATGGTGTCTGTAGTGGAGGTGGATATTGAACAAAATCCTCACTAACTCCCTTCCACTGCAGACTGTGGTACCTTTTGTGAACAGGCTGTCGTCTCACCGGGCTGGGGTGAGGGGGATAACGTTTTGTAGGCACATTATGTCTGCCATCAACACCCCCAAATGAAGGGAAGTCGGAGAATGCTTTTGTTGCTTTCTTTTTTTACGTTACATAAGGATGTAAGCTGCTAGGATCATTAGAATGAACTTTTCGCCATATTTCAAAACCAATCTCTTGTTTTGACATTTGCAATCTGGCTCTTTGCTAGGTTTTGTGGGGTTTTTTTCCTGGTGGTTTTGTTGAACCAAGCAGCCTGCGTTCCCTCATTCTGTTTACGTGACTTGAAATGGGAAGTTCAGGCATCTATTAAATTCCCATTGAGAGACAAGCGCTGAAATGTGAGCTAGGTAAGATTTCACGCGTCTTTCCTAATATTTATAGTTCAATGATTTAAAGTGTATAAAGTAATCAGGTTGGTTAGGTGAGAAATGCATTCCAGCCGGTTCCTATCACCCTGGGACAGCCGAGAAGGGAAGCACTAGTGGGTAAGCTGGGAACTGCAGTAGAGATGGAGCAGGGGACTGACGACGGCTGGCTGGTACCGGAGGCAGTTTCTCTTCTACTGAAGTGTCTATTTCTGGCTCGTGCATATTATGGCACAGATATTTCCCAGAAGGTAATGTGGCTTTCATTTGAAGCTATCTCTTTCTGCTGACTCCAGGTGGAAAGCCTGGGTATTTGGGTTATGGGCTTATATGTGCAATCCACCTTCAGTGTAACAGGGAAAAGGGGCCCAATTCTGCTCTGGCTTTTATGTAAGGGCTGAATTTTTCCAGCCTTAACATCACCCTGTAGTATGGTAGGGAGCAATGGTACTGCTTTGGGGAGCTGCTGACCCCTCCTCGTGAGCCCTGTTTGGAGGTCACCCTGTCTTTTGCTCTCCAAAGAACATATTTGGTGGGTCTCAGCGAAATGAAAGTTCTGGGTGTGCTGACCGCAATGCTGGCCTCCCTGGGGTAATTTGTTGCTGTTTAATTACAGCGAAGTTGGTTTGTGTTGGTTTTACAAGGTTATGGGTGGGATGGTCAAACGCTGTTGTCTATATGGAGGGACTGTACAGGGCTGGCTGGTGAGCCAAGTGGGTGCTTTTTGTAAAATCTAGAGTCGTCCCAGGGCTGCTGATGGTCCTTTTTAGCTCTGGGGAGCACAGCAAGGCTGGGGCAGTGGTGACTCCTTGGCTCGAGCTCCTTGCGTTAAGGGCTTGGAGGTTTGTGCTGTAGACAGTTGCTGTGAGGCTGTCAGCTGTCTGAGGGTGTTTTGATGTGCTCTCAGGATACCTTGTCTGCCACTCCGTGGATGTTTTGTGACAACGGGGCTGCGCCAACCACCAGACCCAGGGTCAGAGTCTGCGTGGGGGCTCTGCACTGCAGCTTACGAGTTGTTGCTGTTTATCTCTTCAAAATTGCTGTCAGAGACCCGAACAAGCTTTATCTGTGGTACGGACAAGAAGGCATGCCAGATCAGACCTGCAGTTTGTCTTCAGCTGGGTTCAGCTTCAGATTTGTCAGAGAAAAATCTGTGGAAACCAGTCCCCAGATATGTTAGTATGTTGTCCATCATGAAAAAATAAGCTGTGGGAAATTGGGGGATACGTGTGAAGTATTACAGTACTACGGTGCAGAAAGGTCATGTTCTGGCAATGTGAGCAGCGCATCAGAAGGTAAAAAAAAAATAACAGTACAGAACATGGTTAACTGTGGTCACAAATGATGTGTGTAGAGCTGAAATCGATCACTGTTACAGCTCTGCAAGTGGCGAGAGAGAGATAGGGAAACTGTATGAATAAGAAAATCCGGTTGCAGCAGCGGCTGTTGTGCCATTCCTGTTGTCTCTGGCTCAGATGGAAAGTAAGCGAGCGAAATCCAGGGACAGCCTTGATGGATCGCTGTGTGTGCCTATTCCCTTCTGTCTCCTTTATACCTGTCCAAGTGCTGCTGTAAGGTTCACTGCCCTGGAGTGGTGCAGCTACTATATCTTTGTTCTTTTCAGCACCTTTTTCTTCCACTGCCTGAGATGTAACTTATGTGCCTGCCTTTCTAAGGGCTGCGCTGACCTATCCATGTGCTGTCTGAGATCTCCTGGCTGTCTTTGCCCTGCAGCGCTCCTCTTCCATGCCTGTTTAATACAACTTCTCACAAAGTACCCTCACACTCTCACCTCTGCTGCCCTTTGCACGAGGGAGGCATCCTCTAAGCAGCCACATCCTTTCTGCTCCTTTCTCAGATCTCTGCTTAAAAATCTCATCTCCTGTTGTGGCTCCGAACCCCCACGGCAAGTCCTGTAACCCATCACCTAACTCTTAACGCAACATACCCAAAGGTGAACTCATGGGACTGTTTCTAAGGACTGACCAGATGCTCTGCTTCATGTCTCTGTTCTTACTGCCTGCGAGAAGAGAAGTCAGTTTTCCTGAATATTTTCACTCTGTATCAGCAGAAGTGACCTGATACTCCTGCTTTTCATCAGGCACCCTGGGGAAACCTTTCTATGAAATACTTTTTCTCCCTTGATGCAAACCACTTTGAATTAGGAGCAGAAAGTGTTTCCAGTTTGCTTTTTTTTTTAACTGTGGCTACCACAGTGGGGTGCTGGCTCATCAGACAGATAATGTGGTCATACAGGCTGTCAAAACTGCCCTTGCTTTGGAGTTTGGACTTCATAAAGAGCATGTCCTGGGATGCTGTTGAACTGTACTGTATGTGAAAGGTGTTGAAGCAGAGACCTGGTGGGTTCAGTCAGTTGTAATGGAAGGTACAGACCCAAATGGGATTCGTGGCCATAATATAAAGAAACCACCCACCTGCCGGCTCTTAAAAAAAAAACAAAAAAACCCACAAAACAAATAAAACAAACAAACAAAACAACAAAAAAAACCCCACACCGCCCCAAAACTCCAACAGCTTCCTTAACAGACGAGAGGGTCTTGTCTCCTTGAGATGGGAAATTCTCAAAGTGAAGCTGCAGTCCTGGCCCACTGGATGCACAACACCAACGGATGTTCAGCATGGTGACACCCAAGTGGAGCTAACCCAGGTCTCAGCCTTGCTAAACACAGACTCGCACATCTCCACAGCTCGTTGCCACTGTGTACAAGATCCTGAGCGTGCTGGCTCTTCTTTCTGGGATAATCATGCTAAAATCTTCCTCCTGTTACCTGCTAGAGTAAGTGTCATGGTCGATCGTACCATCAGGGGCAGGAGCGGCAGCTGATGCTGTGACACATCAGCCTACTTTTGATATGCTTGGTTGTGCTTCCACAGGTATAAAAGCAGGGGCAAAAATATCAAAAGGACTTGAAATATTCCATGTTTGTTGAGCTCAGATACCTCATCTAAGCGTCTAGAACTGTTAAATAGGTGCTGAAGTCAAAGCGGTCAGAGTCTGTTAGTATTTTCCTCCTGCCAAGGACTCCTGTAGGTGCCCTTGGATCGCTGGCAGAATGGGGTTTGAGGTGTCTAACTCAAGGCAACGCAGATTTTGAAAACCTTGGCATCCAGTTCTGCTGGGGAGGAAACTGACAAACGAAGCAGAAGGGGTAGGGGGGAAAAGACAGGAGGAAGACTGGGAAATGAGCTCTGACTCTCTCTGCAAAGCGGAGCGTGGCCTGGACACAACTACTGTGGGACTCCTTCGGCTCTGCTCCTGCCAACCACTTCTCCCTGACCCGCTGAGCTGAGCCGTCCGGCTCCATCCCTTCCCCAAACGCTTCCAACCGGGTGATTCTCCTCTCTCTGCCCCTCCTCTCTCAAAGCAGTTGAAACCTTAATTCCTCATGCACTTCCCTGTCAGCTGTTGTTCATGTCAACTTGCAATATCTGCAAATAGCGAAAAATGAAGCCCTCCCTTCTGGTTAGCATCCCATGGTCCCTGCTCCCTGGCATGAAGAGTCAAAACAATGTACATGTGACGTACAGGGAGGCTGCTCAGACTCTTGGATCAAGGCAGAAGGTAATAGCTGTTGCTGAGTTAAGCACTGAAATGAATAAACAAGAGGGTTTGAATATACACCCTCCCCAACCGTAGTGATTTTTCTTACTGAAACACTGATCCATGAGGTTTTGAGTTGAGCAGCAAGGGTGGGTTGACTTAAAAATGCATCCGATTCTGGCTGCAGGCATCTGGCAGGCTGTGGCCTGGGGTGGAATAAGAGAACAGGTCTCGGAGGTTTGTGCTGCTTACTCCTGCCCTGGCTGTGGTGCCCACCGCTGTAGGTCTCTGAAGGGGATGGACAAGTGATGCCCTCAGGGCTCTGCTGCTGGTATGTGGGGCTGGGGCACAGATGGGTCCCATTTCCCCACGATCATGGGAATGGAAGATGCTCATTATGGCTTTGCAGAGAGCAGAGGACTGGATCTGGGCAATAGTTTTCAAACTGCCTGGTGATCTTGGGGTGTTACATTTTAAAGGCTATTCCTTTCTCAGAGGTAAGGTCCTGAAAATCTTCTGAAAATAAAGCCCATTTTGGCTTTCACAATGCATAGACCCCAGTTCAGCTGTGTTTTTTATGGAAGCCTGGCTTGGAAATGTCCCTTGAGTTATTTTTAAAAGATCCTTGCTCGCAAAGCTACCTACTGATGTGCTCCTCATCAGTGTAATCGCATTATTTCAATGATGCCTCCAGTATAAAGGATTTATTTTATTTTTCCTAATACAAGGTGTTTGTATTTGGATTTTCTTTGGAATTGGATGTTGTGATTCGAGTTTCTGGAGCCTTCTAGGGAGCACAGGCTCCCTCTTACTTTAACAAAGGACGTGTGAATAAGGGAGGGGCAGTTTGTCTCTCTTCCCTGCCATGAAGCGCACTGGAGAGCAGTACTGAGGGGCAGGTTGGTTTTACTTCAAGCCTTTACAGGATGCACTTGGCTGTCACCATAGTTCTCTTGGTCTTCTGGCAATTTAAAGTTTCACGCTGACCTTTAAATACATTTTTGGGACTGACTAGTCGGGGCGGGGGGGGGGGTGGTGTGTCTGTGTGTGTTTGTATGATTTGTTGGGGTTTGGTGGTTGTTTTTGTTGGTTTTTTTTTTTAATTTGAACCATTAGAGCAGGAGGAAGAAGAGCACAGGCTTGCAGTGAAGTTCCTGGGCAGCAGCTGAGGTCTCAGTGCAGTTCTGGGTTTGACCTGTCTTCATCCTTGAAAAAGGATGTGTGGGCTCCAATGTGCAACCATACTTGGTACCTCAGCTGGCGAGAATAAAGTGCACAGGTATCTTTGGGGGTGCATGAAGCTTCATTTCCTCACTGCATCATGTCCCTCCTCTGTCAAATGATGAGAATTATACTTCCTTTCTCTTCCATCTTAGGTATTTCTCTTTTATCTCTTTGCATGCAGCCTCTTCAAGGCCAGGAACCAACTCTTCTTGGTGTCCTTGCAGTGCCAACTGCAGTCAGGGTTGGCTCCTGTTATACAAGCAGTAGTGAATCGGAGCTTCATGGGCTCTTTTCTATAGACAAAGATTTGGCCTTGACATACGTTGCCCTAAAGCATGGCGGCCCACGTGATTCCTAGGAAAAACAGAAAAGAGACAGTGGGTTCGGGTCTTAATGGTACTGCTCGTACCGCAGGCGTGCAAGCAAGAGTCACTCCACTCACTTGGGTTGTGGTGCTGGGCTGTGCTGCCTGCAGCACCCTCTGACGCCTCTTCAAAACAAGCACTTCAGGCACAAAACCCTTGTGGTATCCTCTCTTGTGTTGTGGGTTTGAGAGCCCCAGGACAGTCTGGCTGTCGTTCTGACTGGTGTATAAGTTGTAATGAGGCTCTTCTGTCTTCCCTCCCACTCCCAAAGCTTCTCGAAAAACATCTCAAGATGAGTTATGTTTTGTCTGGTGGTATGGTACATTGGTGGGCAGAAAAAAAGGATATTTGGGGTCAGGTTCTAAAGCCGGCAAGGTGAATACTAGAACTGCCATAGATTTCAGTGGGGCAGTGTTTTAGGAAATTTTTTTTCTGCGTAGAAACAAACTCTAAATGACTACAAATACGCTGGACTGGAGTCTCGTTCTCCATTCTCTGGTAGCTGCTGTTTGTGATACCTGTTCAAAAAGCATGTGAAACATCACGCTTGCCGAATCTGGCACTGTTTCATACGCTCCTGATGCAAGCTTTGCATAGAGATGAGGAAACAAGTGAGTCCAGAAGCTGAAAGGGTTTTGAGCCAGGTCCCTGGGGCAGAGGAGGTCAGGGCTGCCAGGGGAGATGGCTTTTAGAGGGCTTGCAAGCACCAGTGCTGCTTACTCCAGAAGACTGGAAGGAAAACAGTACAAATTGGTTCCCAAAATGCTGGCAAAATTGGCAAGAAACTGTTCGTGGTGACTTTTGTTAAGATTATTTAGAGTAGTGGTAAATAGTGGGCCAGTACACACATTAGTTGATTGGTGAGTGTGGTTAACATCATTCAGTAGCTGTATTTTCAAAGTCCTATGCTGCTTTATAAGTTTATTGGTACCTTGATCTCCATAAACCTGTCGACATCCGGTTCCTACCCAAGGGACTGAACTGTGATGATGCTGGACTGTTTTTCTGACTTTCTCTGCTGGTGGATCTCAGAGCAGTTCTCAGGATTTAGTTGTCTGATTTCTTTTTTTTTCTTTTTTTTTTTCCCCCTACACTCTTATGAAGTAGATAAACAGCATATGCTCATCTGCCAGCTCAGTCAACCCAATTCACACACAGACTAAAGGTCTCACGTAGGCTGCTTACAACAGATACCTAATTTAGGTAATGTGAATATCGGAGTGTCTGTGCTTAAGACAACAACGAGTAGTTTGAACCATTTACTACCCGGGGATCTGGTTGGTCTGAGCTCAGCTTGGTCCTTGCTGCACAGTGAGCTCTCTGATGCTGTCTGCCATCGGATGGAGTCTTTCCATAATCAGGTATCCGTGTCAGTGCAGCAGCGCCGTGAGGTCCCTTTGAACCTTAATGATGAAAGGCAGAGTGAGGCACCACCCTCTGGTAATAAGCAGAGCACAGCACTTTGTTTTCCTTGAAGAAGTCAAACGGGAAGTTGCGTTGCCTCGTGGGATTTATTTGCTAAACACACACATATTATCATGGAGTTGGGGAGGGGGCATGTTGGAGACTATTGGGACAGTCTAATGGCTGTGTGAGAAGGCAAGGAAATATGGTGTCTCTGTGACCTGGCTGTTCATGAGAAGGGGAGTCTTTGTTTTCAGTCAGACACACAAAAATGAGCGAACACAGGACTCCTTTCCAGACCTGATCCCGAAGAGTTTGTCTGGAGGAACCTGTCTCCCTCCACAGCCATCCCTCAGTGGGATGGTGGGAGCTGCCCTGTGCCGACAGCAACACAGCTTTACTGTGCTTTCCACAGCTGGCCTCGGTGGGACTCTCCGGAGAAGTCTGGATGGGCATAGCCAGATGGCAAAGAGAATTACCGGGAAATCTCGCAACCTTTCTTCTGTCAAATGTTAATGATTCTCCTTATTTCTAATGAGAGCAGGCTGAGCACCGCCTGTAGGGATGTCTTACGTGCAGGAAAATCCATCTTTGAGTTGTGATAATCTTTCTCAGTACATGTCTCTCCCTCATCAATTAATTTACAGGGAAGTACCTTTTAGGATGAGCTCAGCTACATTTATCAAACTTCAACAGCGTATTTGCCTATGTAAGGGCAGTAGTTTCCCTCCTGGATTTTGCCCTCAAAACCTGCGGTGTGACCACCGCACACATCTGTTTCACTGCTACTGGCAGTGCAGCTGAGAATCTCTCCCTTGCTGCTGTTGGGGGAAGAGCGGCAGCCTACCTGTGGCCATGCATGAGAGAATTAGCTCTGATCTGATGCGCGCTTGGTAGCTCAGAGCATGGAAGGATGTTGGAGCAGACAGTAAAGCCTGAAAAACTTGCAGACTCTCCCAGTCTGGGGTGGTCACCTTCTGTTAGTTGTGGTGGCCACTGGGAACAGGACAAGAAGTAAAAAGGCTTCAACTGCAGTCAGGCAAGAGTTATGTTATCTCTTCAGGGCAGTGACTCTCTCGAGCAGGTTGTGGAGTTGTTGCTGGAGGGTTTAAATAGCAGGTCAGGCACACGTCGTCCTCCTGAAAGGCCGAGTGGATCTTTCACTGTGTTGGAGAAGTGGATGGAGTGACCTCTGGAGGTGTCTTGTTAGCCCTCTTTCATGTGATTCAAAGCTGTAACTTTGAAGAATAACTTTTTTTTTTTGGTCTTGTCTTGTCCAATTGCATGAAATTACGTTGCGAGACTTACCCTCAAGACTCCTTACAGGCTTGGTCTGGTTCTGGGCTATAGTAGGGAAGAATTATAGGAGAGAAGAATTGCAAAGGTGGTTCATCTGCTGAGCCATTTAGCTCCATACCCTCTCAGTCTTGGTGACCACCACCAGATATGTCTTGGGGTCCTGGCAGAACGCAGAGGCGAGGTAAAATGTGTTTCACCTCACTTTTATGGTGATTTACGAGAGCTGAGATTGGGTCTTGAAGCATGAAGTGTGATGTCTGTCAAACTAGTATTACCACTATTGAAAAATTTCATATTAGGGAGTTTATGCTCGTTTACTTTGGAGTTTTGGGCAAACATCCAAATTCAATGGTCCAAATGTAACTGCCATATAGATTTGCTCAAACCATCCCACTAAATATTTCCCAAGGATTGGCTCTTGGACTTAGCAAAACTGGTCTAAGTGAGTTGTAGTGTTGGTGTTCTACCCTTCAGGGGCAAATCCAGTGTCTCTTGCGTGTTCTGGATCACATGGTCTATATACGGCCTCAGAGCCATATGATTTCCATGCAGTATTTTTAGTGAGTAAATGACTAGTGAAAAGCCCTAGATATGGAAATAACTGAACTTAGACTTAAATTTTCAATGTTGGCTAAATACTGAACAGTATTTTAACATGATGTATGAATAATTAACACTAGCTATCGGTATACAGCAATTCTCTTGCTAAGACTAAGCACTGTGCAAAGAAAGTAAAATAAAAATCATATTTCAAAGTTTCCTAAAGGGAAAAGGAAAGGTACATAATTTCCTAATCTTCTGAGGTTCTGGTAAAGTCAGAATCTTCCATTGAAATGACTGATAAAAACCCCAGCTTCCCTCTATGTCAATTAAAGATTTTAATTGCAGCAAAACTGAGGAATTTAGTTAAGGTTCCCAGAGCAAATTGTAGCTGTGTCTCCCTGGTTACACTCATCTCCTTTCATGATGATACATTTTAAAGGCAGTGACCCAAAATGCTGTATGTGTACCCAGAAAGTTCCAAGGAAAGTGCAGTTCAAAGGTAAAATTTCGTATAAAAGCTAGAAGTCATATCTGGCTTCCCTGGAGGAGTAACTGTGTTTTCCCATTTTGTAGTATTTTTCTAAGCGTGCCTCACTTTGCTTCTGTTGTGCTATTTCATAGGGATGAAATACATACGTACTTGAAAGGAGAGAGCTGGATTTGGCGCTGCAGCTTTACATCTTTGTCTCTTGATGTTGTACAATTCAAGGTCTTGATTTTGTTTTCACTGAAAACTCTATCTGTCTTCTGTGATAGATTTCCTTTTAAAGCAAAACAAGGAGTCCAGTTTTGGATTAACTACGTCATCAGAAGATTGTACTGCCATGGATGTTGATTATCATAAAGAAAATACTGAACAGATCACATTTAGACTCTCTGAAGAAATCTACCTCCGGGCTGAATGCCAGTATGAGAACTCCTGGCTTCAAAGGGAGCAGTTTTGGAAGGTGATAGACCCCTGGAAATAGGATGAAATTTCCAAATATTCCAGAACTATAACAAACAGCTTATGGTAGTAAAGAATTGGCAAGAATAATCCCTGTTTGAAAAGAGCTTATAGAAGATGGGACAAAATAGTCACCTTATATGTCTTTGCAGACAACACCAGGTTGGGTGGGAGTGTGGATCTGCCTGGGGGTAGGATGGCTCTACAGAGGGAACTGGACAAGCTGCATCGATGGGCCGAGGCCAACGGGGTGAGTTCAACGAGGCCAAGTGCCACGTCCTGCGCTTGGGTCACAGCAACCCCCCGCAAGACGCTACAGGCCTGGGGAAGAGCGGCTGGAAAGCTGCCCGGCCCAGAAGGACCTGGGGGTGTTGGTCGACAGCCGGCTGAATAGGAGCCAGCGGTGGGCCCAGGTGGCCAAGGTGGCCAGCACCATCCTGGCCTCTATCAGAACCCGCGTGGCCAGCAGGACAAGGGAAGTGATGGCACCTCTGTACTTGGCACTGGTGGGCCCCCACCTCGACTCCTGCCTTCAGTTTTGGGCCCCTCCCTACAGGAGGGACATTGAGGTGCTGCAGCGTGTCCAGAGAAGGGCAATGGAGCTGGTGAGGGCTCTGGAGAACCAGTCATGGGCCGGGCGGCTGAGGGAACCGGGGTTCTTTAGCCTGGAGAAAAGGCGGCTCAGAAAAGGTATCGCACTCTCCAGCTACCTGAAAGGAGGGTGTAGCGAGGTGGGGGTCGGTCTCTTCTCCCAAGTAACAGGCCATAGGATGAGAGGAAATGGCCTCAAGTTGCACCAGGGGAGGTTTCGACTGGATATTTGGAAAAATTCCTTCACCAAAAGCATTATAGAGCATTGGAACAGGCTGCCCAGGGAAGTGCTTGAGTCACCATCTCTGGAGGCATTTAAAAGATGGGTAGACATGGTGCTCAGGGACATGATTTAGTGGTGGACTTGGCCATCTTAGGTTGACCGTTGACTTGCTAATCTTAAAGATCTCTTCCAACCCAAAGGATTCTACGATTCTATGAACGTGAGTTGAAAGTCTAGCCTCACTAGTGAAATCATTTTTTTTCATCCAGAGACTGGCTCATCTCTGCACAGGGGGAAGAGTGGAGGAGAGACCTCTCTGCGTGAAGGAAGGAGGTGCACCCAAGGGTTATGTTTCCAATGGACTCAAGTCTCCTTGCAGGCGTTCCCTGTCTTAGCAGTGGTGCTTAGATGGAGTAGGTCCCTGCGCCCTGTATGTATGTCTGCTGACTCCCCTATAACTGCTGGAGCACTGAGCCCTGGGTAGTGTCTGCCTTGGAGGAGGTCTGAGCAGGGTTGGGTTTGGTAGCTTCCTCTCCCCGGTTGGCCTGAGGTGTGTGGGGCCAACTGGTAGGTTGCCATTCAGGACTTGTGCCTGAATGAGGGGCTAGTCTGGGCCAGCCAGCACCTGGGTTATTCTGGGAGGCCAGAGGGGTTGGGAGGTGTCTCGTGGGTTGCAGGTGGGGACAGAAATAGATGGTAGGAGACAAGCAATAAAGCAGATGTAGAAAGGACATAGCTAAGCTGAAGGCAATGAGGGCATAAGCTCAAAGGGAGATCAGCAAATGAAGTTGCCTGCCCCCATGCTCCTATAGGAGGCCTTGCGCTGTCATCCCATATGTACTCTCTCTTAGCAGCATGATGGGGACCCACCAGAGTCTCTCCCCCAGAGCGCTGACCCACATGGAGGTGTGGTGTCCCTGCTGCAGGCCTGGCATCCCAGTTTGATCTGGTGGTACTGCGATGAGGTTATTCAGACTTCCACTTGTTGCTGCCTCCACAACATGCCACAGAGCACCCCCCGTGGTGAGGACAACCATTGCAGAGGGTTGATGGGAGCGGTAACGTGGCTGCTCCTGTCCTGCACCCTCCATGTCTTTCTTCACTGGCATTGAGGGCACAGTGTCCTAGCAGTGACCAGCTCCTGATGCAGCAGAGGTCACAGGCAGAAACCCACTGTTGGCTTGCCAGCTACTGGGTCTTTGAAATGTATCTGCCATGGTGATCCCTTCTTGTTCCATGATGGGGTCATCCTGAAAAGTAGTTCCTCCTGCAGGGTTCATTACCTGTGTGGCCACGTGATTGTTAGGTTCATTTGATGGTGACTAATATCTGGTAGCGTCCATCAGAGTCAAGCTGCTTAGCGGAGAACAGCACAGTGTGTAAATCTCTTCCTTCTGTCGTTGCCTTTCAACAACAAGCTAATTCCATTTAATACAAAATGGTAACACTTAATTGGTGATATAAACTGAGAGGAAATGGGCAAAAATGGATACAAATGCATCTTGGCTCTGATTCAGCTGGGCCTTCACTTCCTCGGGATCTGAAGAGGAATATTACAAAGGGACAGTGTGTGAAAAGCCTCATCAGGAGAGTGCCAGTGAAAATACACTGTCGTAATGTAGCCGTGGTCAGACAGTCTGACAGCTCTGTACTGCAAAAAGCAGGATGCTTAGCATGTTTCCCTTCAAATAAGGGTATTTTGGGGCATCTTTATTGGATTTCTTTCTCTCTGAATTTGTTCCTAACTCTTAAATTATTTTTTTAAATTGTTCTTTTCTTTGGAATAATTAATAATTTAGGTTCGTAAAAAGGTAAGAAACGCTGTTCTCCCAGATTCGCTTTAAATGTACTTTGAAACCTCAAGCCCAGCCACTTCGTCAGGTGCAGAATTACAGCAGTATGTCACTGCAGACTTTTCTTGTCTTCCTGCAAATACAACTCCTCAGCGTCTGCCCCAGAGCGTGCTGTGGGAAGCTGACTTCATCCGCTCGCTTGGCTCCGTCTGTCTCTGCCTTGAGATACTGATCCATGACCTTGCAGCCTGGAAAGCGTCGTGTGCAAGCAGGAGGCATGAAAAATAAGAGACTGCAGCCTGAGCTGGAGGCGTTGCAGCTTTCCAGTGAATTTATGGTGTGAGTAGGGCGAGTTTGTGCTTGGAGGTGAGGTGCCCAGACGCAGAGGATGGCCAGAGAGTTCATAGGTGCAAGTACCAGCAATGCTTTAGTGACACAAGAGGGAGCTATGGACCCTCCTGAGATACAGCAGGGTTCACCCAGGAATAAAGAAAGGCACATGTGAATGGGCAGGAGAGGAAATCTCAGAGCACAGCAGCCTCTGGAAAGGCAGACCAGGCCTCTGTTGTGCTTGTACTTTTGGGTTTACTTAACTGCTAGTTAACCCTAAGTGACCTGGAGAGAGACTTGGAAGGGAAGGGTTCGTCCTTGGGGAAAAGAGATTTAAAAAAATGAGAGATGGTTGTTTCTGAATCTTGTGCCGTTGTGGACATGTGAGTGAGATGTGGGGAATTACAGTTGCTATCCAAATATTAAGTTGCATTGCTTATTGATACCTGTCGGTTTTAAATTGCACCTGGTTTGTAACTCCACGTGATAAATCGTCAAAGCTTTTTAAATTTTTGTGTGAAGTATTTTGCCTACCTTTGTCTTAAAAAGGAAAGGATGGCCCTGAGTGCAAATGCTAGTCTTGGACACAGGAGTCCAAAGTCCGTCTCCATATTCATCCATGTAATCTATGCTATGAGCTGTGCGAGGCATGTTGCTCAGGTCTTGACCTGGAAGTGAGACTTTGGAGGAATTTAGGATGTGAGACCTGGGCAGGGATTCCTCCAAACCCTTGCGTAGTTCTGTAAGCATCAGTTTCACCAGCAGAGCTTCCTAGAGGCTTCGTATCAGCTGCTGGGTGAGTCCAGGGCTTTCGCCACCGCTTGTCACTCTGCGGGGTCTCACGTAGGGCCAGCCAGCATCTTCAGAGCGGGCAGGGACACAGCTGCTCATCTCACGGCAGTGTGGTTTACACACAGCACACCACTTTGCTTCAAAATTGTGCTGGGGCAGAGAAACAGTATGCCTACATGCATTGTAGCATAGCAGTTAAAGCTCTTCCCAAGATACAAGAGTCACCTTAATGACCTTCTCCAAGCTGACCACTCAACATGCGAGACTTTGGGCATTATGAAGATATCTACTTATTTGTATTTAGTTCTCCTTCTTCTTTAAGTCCTAATTTTGGAAGAAAAGAAGTTAGTTCCGCTAGACTTTGCTGACTTTGTGGCATCTGATGATGGATGGGTAAAGGAGGACTGCAGGTCTCCATTTTCTGCCTCACCTTCTGGATAATGGTGTTGCTCAAGTTACCAGGTGATTTGTGGCTCTGAGCACCACCAGCATCCCCTGACCATTGGTCCGTTCCCTGCCCTGTGTGTCGGGCTGTGCCTCTTCTCAAATATCCGGTGTATTTTTGCTTGAAAAAAATCACTCCTGCCCCTCCCCCTCTCTCCTTTAAAGCTTTTTAAACACCTCTTGCATTTTTGTCCTCATTCTTGCCTTTCACCCCAGTTCCTGGGTGGATACTACGTGCTATACTTGATACAGTCTGAGCTATAAATAAGAAGCAGTTTGTTGGAAAGTAAAATTAGCAGGCCAGATTCTCAAACGCACTTCTAAGTCTGTGCCTAGCCACCTCGGAGTGTACATGTCCTCGTTTTCTGAGGTGCTGAATCTTGTTATCCTTGATTTCAATGGGAATTTGTGATGCTCAGGACTCCTGGAAATCAGGTCACTTTTATATTTGGGTCCTGAGCATCGATAAAAGACCCTGATTACCACCACGGTGTTATCGGTGGAAAGACTAAGTCATGGAATGGTTGGAAGCTTGTCCCAGGTCAGTCCCTTACCTAGCAGCAGAATGAAGTGGGGATTTTGGGGATGGAGGCATCTTCTGTATGTGAGGGACAAGAGGAGATTCTCAGTGAGTGACCATAGACTTGCTTGCATCCCCACGGTGAAACGTGGCAGGACGTTGAATTTGCATACATCATTTCACTTTGGCTTTTGTGAAATGTGGTTGTAGGCATTTGTCAAAAGCTGGAACAGTTGCCCTGTTCTGAACATTGCCGAAAGGGGTTTGTCTGCAGATCCGCTACAGGAATGCTGCTGGTGAGTTCTATGGCTGGAGGTTAACGGCAGAACTTTGTCTCTTTGTCATTATCCTAATGTGGTGCCAGCTCTGTTCTCTTAGAGTCACTGAAGCGTTGCTGTCCATGGGAGTGCAACAGGGACTCAGTTAGGAGACTGAGTGAGGAATTTTTTTAAAGGAAATAAAATCTGGAATTTAGGCGTATGGAAAAATACAGCTGTGGGTGTATCACGGCAGCTCTTGGGTTAGTCCTCAGGTCGAATCAGCCTACCCAGCTGAGTGTATAGCACTGTTACCACACTAAGGAGCACAACTAGAAATGCCCACAGATAGATTTCCTGGTCTTTGGGGTTTTTTTGATGTTGAAAGAACTGATGAAAACCAGAACAGGGATGGCAGGTTGTGCTTGTGCAAATGCACTCTGCTGGGGTGCTGCTTGCTGAGTAAGGCAGTTTGTGTTTTAATGTGAGAGTAACACTGACGTTACCCCAGTGATTTAGCTATTTGAGATCACAGTTTCCAGCCAATGTTCCACTAATGAAAAAGAAAATACTTCTGAGGTGCAAATTATCATTGCTTCCTGGATCAGGGAGCTAGTACCCTGCCGTAAAACAACCGAAAGACAGCTGTTACTGCTGGGGAAAATAGCAGGTATATATCTTTCTTTCCCAGGGTGGAGGCATACTAAAGCCATCTCCACTGCGGCTGTTGCCCTGGTTGGGGGCACAGGGAGCCATCACGTGCCTGTGCCACGCTCTGGCTTCTGGGGCTGCCCCTGTGGCCAGTGCAGCTACCAGGTGTTAAAGCTAAGACAGATTGACTTGATGCTGGTGACCCTGTACCCGGTGCTTTTCAGCCTTTTTTTGATTTTTTTTTAAAGCCATGCTACGCACTCAGCACGTGCCACTGAGAACCAAAGGATGTAGTGGTTTGCAGCTCTACAGCCTGCCCTAGCCTTCGTGCTTACAAGGTCTGCTGACCCAGGCAGGTGTTGGGAATTGGGCAGAGAAACAATTAATCTTTTCTAGTTTATGAAGATCTAGATGTTTATAGAAGGTAGGAAGACCACAAAGGAAGTGGATCCGGGGCTACTTTACCTGTGCCACAGAAACTTGTGAGAGCACCGTCAAGGGAGATGATGCATTTGTTCTGCTGGAGTCTTCTTACAGGGTCTCCTTGCTCCAGGACAAGTTGGGAAAACAGGAGCTCCGCAAGTGGGAGAAATGGCCAAATCTCACTGGAGTGCGGACATTGCGTTTGTCTTTTAATTTGCTTTGTGCTTTAGAAAAAAACGCAAGGGTTGATTGCCTGCAAGCGGAGTGAGAGGGAGCTGCAGCTGGAACAACAAAAGGAAGGAATGACAGAAGAGGGGCTAGTTTGATAGATGCTTGTTGACACTGCAAAGGGAGATAGTTGCTTCACCTGCCACCAGGAAAATAGTTTCAGGCTTTTGACTCTGTTTTTGGCAGCTGTGCTTAGCGCAGCTTTTGTAATTAAATTGAGCCTCTGGTTAGGAAAGCACAGAGAGAAGATGATAAAAGCTGCAGAAGATCTGTTTGCTGGATTTCTCATTTCTACAGCTACGTAACTCAGGGCTCCACTCTACAAAGCCAGAACATAGAGTATCAAGCAGAAAGGTGTTTGTATGCAGAGCATCCGAAAGAGGTTTTCTTTGTTAGCTCAAGAGCCTCCAACTTTTCCCTCCAAAGCCTCCCGTGTGCTCATCTGCCAAGATGAGTACTTGGCATCCTGCTCCACCGCTTGGAGCTTTGCTGGAGGAAGAGCAGCTGCTTCAGTCTGTGTTTTCCATGCCCTCTCCCAGCACAGCTTTTTCCCTCTTTGGGAATAGTGTTTAAATAGCTGCTTTAAACAAGCAGGGATTGGAGGAGGAGGAGGTTAAAGCTGAATTTTACTTTTGTGACTTCCACGAGCTTTATCTTGGAGACCTGATCTCCTATCAGTGCACTAGTGGCTTCAAGCTGGCTCACAGTCAGCCTCCTTGTTCCTCATAGCCTCGTTGCTTCTCCTGGGGTTGCTGCCCTTCATCCTGCCCTTGCCTTGATCTCTGTGGCTGTCTTCTCAATCCTGCCCATGCCCAGCCCCTTCCCAGAGCTGCCTCTGTGCCGCACCGCTTCCTCCGTTGCCAACCCCGTCCTGCTACATCCTTCTGGGATCCTTCTTGGTGGTACCTGGTCTGGCGGGGACTGGGAGCTCCTGAGTCCAGAGCTCAGTAGCTTGTTCTCCTCTGAAAGGAATGAGGACTAAGTTTCAAGATCAGTTTACAAATTTAGGCCATGATGCCAGAAGCGCTGGTCTAGTGTTGTCCCTGGTCTGTGGGTGCGTAGCCATTTGTTCCTGTCTTGTTTTTCAGCTCCTCACTTATCCCAGCAAAACCATCATGAAGTCATTTGCGGACCAGCTTAAAACTAACTTTTTTTGGTCCATGCCGGAGCCTGGCTCAGCGCCACTCCAGAGCTCTGGGAATAGTTGAGCCAGGCAGGGAAATCTCAGCTGCCCAGGCTTATGCCAGCAACACTTGGGTGTCCTCTACATCAGGTATATGTAAGGGTGTATGTATATATGTGGCTGTACACATATTCTCTATATATAGACACACAATGGCATAGGCCAAAGAAAATGAGGCCAAAACTTCATTAGCTAAAGCACTGCTCCGCATCACTTTAAAGACTAACTTGCTAATGTGCGTAAAATCCCTGTCTCGGGTGGGCTGCCCTGTGCCTCTCTTCTTTTACGCTTTTTTTTATTGCTTTTGGCATTCGGGAGATTCATATCAAACACCCAGAATCCCACAATGAAAAGAGCAGGGGACAGGGGAATATATCTAAAAGAAAAAGGAGAGATAAAAGATCAAGTAGAATCAAACTCTCTACAACCTCTTTTTGAAGTAATTAGTTAGGTTAATGCTGAGATACCCCGTGAGATAATTGCTGGAGAAGCTCCCCTGAAGTAGGGTTCCTCAGAGCAGGGAAAGCCCTCCTGGGTGGCGTATGGCAGAGTAAAATTGGTTCAAAATACCAGTTGTGGGACAATCCCTGAGGGAAAAGCTGCTGCTCAGATGAGAGCATGACACGAGAGAGGTCAGGTTAGCTCCACTTGTAACGGAGCTCGCGCAATACAGGCGAGACACGCGGTTCCTCAGGGTAAGCTCACGAGATACTTTGCATTGTTAAAGCAGTTTGTGTGCCCAGTAAATGCAGATGTGAACTGCTGCAGCACTGCAAGCCTGGGTTAGCATGACACATGGAAATCTGTTTTGTTGTTTGGCTTTTTTTTTCCTTCTTCAGACTCTTGAAGTTTTGGAGGAGAAGGGAAAAAAGGTTCTTAGTCTGAGCTCTCCCAGGAAACCGCATTTGTACTAAGCCCCTGCAGAGTGAGGCCCACAGGCATTTTATGTGCATGAAAAACTGATGCAAAATTTTTTTTTTTGCTGCCAAGATGCATCTGTAAGAAGCAGAAGAGTCTGCGTGCTGTGCCAGGGCCTCTGCACCATTATGGAGCACTGCTCCCGGAGGAAGGACCTCTTCTGCCAGATGCCAACATCCACCTGCAAAAAGGCCCCGGTGGAGAAGCCAGCAGTTGGTCCTGCTGCATCTCGGGGTGACTCCTTCCCCCATATTCAGCACATCCATGGGAAGGGCACCGCACCTAGCAGTGGGGTATTTTGTTCTTTCCTTGCCCTTATCTCGATCTGTTCATCCCTAGCCTCAGGCTTGGGAAGCCTGCCATAAAGCACCCTATGGTGTACCTCAATTTTGTGGTCTTTTTAATCTCTCGCTGAGTAGGATGGTTTCTTTTCAAGGTCACATTTCCTCACTGATGCGCTGCTGTCTGGTTTTGGACTCTTGCGCTTTTAATCCCCCAAAGCTGCTGGTTTAGTCACAACCGTGCTGGGCCAGCCTTGGTTTCGTAGTGCCAGTTCACACAGGTCCAAGACGCTCTCTGTGCTGGACGCTGAGCCCAGGAGAGCCAGTGGGATGCACTTGGGAGGTGAGCCCACAGCGCCTGTGAGTTCCAGCAAATACATCCACTTTCTGAGAGGCTGGACACATCCCAGCTGTTTGTTAAGGCCAGCTGGTGGCCGGTGCTTCGTGTATGTGGTCCACATGGCACCAGGAACCTTACAGTGTAAGTTCAAGAGCCAGGATTAATCATGGTTCCTCTATGCCCTGGACAGCACTTACCGGGAGGAGACCTTTTGTACGCTGGTGCAGTGGCCAGGATGCAGTGCCTATCCAGAAATGCTGGAAAGCGGCTGTTGTGCTCTGATTTGTCGCATGGCTGGGGCAAAACGTTTGCAAAAGAGTCATCGGGGAGGGGAAAAAATGGTCTAAAAAGCCCCCATCTTTTCATTGATGTGGATTCCAGGTGCTGAAAGATTTTGGAAAAGTGGGGCAACTCCCCCTCAGGTATTTAATGTGAATGTTGAGGTGTTAGAAATAAACCTCTGAGCGGGTTACTGTGTCCCACAGGCTGTGGAAAGCTGTGCTCCTCTTTGCTGAGTCTCTCAAGGACCATGCACTTGACCTGCTCTGACCAGACCTGCCCATTCCTACCCGCTAGCAAAGTATGCTCACACACAGTCACTGTAAGCAAAGGGTTATCTTGGGCTTGAAGATGTCAGTAGCCAGTGAGAGACATAAGGGAACACTTAGGTTCCCTTATTATTTGTTACTATTTTGTTAATTGTTTTGGGGACCGAGTGCTGATAGCACAGCACGTTCCCTAAAGAGGAGATGGGCTTTCCAATAACTTAATAGAATCCTGCTGCGGGCTCTGATTTGCCCCTGGCAAGTTAAAACAGTGCCAGATCAATACAGTGTTCTGTTGCCCTAAATAGGCTTAATTTTATGTATGGAGTAAAAATTTATTTCAGATGAAGGGCTGATTTTTTTTAAAGGATGGAGTGCACTGGTCTTTCAAGAGCAGATGAAGTCTGTGGATGGTTGCTGGTGCCCACTGGTCCAGATCTCTGCTCCTGCAAAGCCTTGCCTGGGGATCCAGCGGAAAGAGGGGTATGTCTCTTCCCTGGGAGCTGGAAGGTGGCAGAGGTCTCAGGGGTACCTTTGACTGGACCAGTTTCATTTTGAACCACTTTGTTTTGAACAACCAGTCAGTTTTGTAAGTGGAGTGAGGACCTGAGGAGGTTACTCATAAAAATAAGTCCCATTTCCACCAGATAAAGTGAATTTCTGTGGGGCTGAGCCCCAGGACCTGCCACTGTGGTGGTGTGTCTGCTTCCCTGGCCCGTGATGGGGATGTGTGTGGGCAGGGTGAGCTGTCAAAGTATCCCTGAAAGAGGTTTGTTGTGCGTGGGGCTGCCAGTTCCTCTCTGGGAAGGAGACCCTTCAGGTAATCATAAAACCACTTCACTGGCGGGGTGTCATCATCCTTAAGAAATGCAAAGCTGTTCTCTCTGGGAAGAACCTGTTTCACTTTTACTAACAGTTTTCTGGTGCATATGCACTCAGCTTTTCATGTATGTCGAGAACAGTGTGGATGTCCCTCTTCTTATGGTGGAAAACTGTCCTCTCATGAGATGATGGCTGGGTCCTGCCACCACACGTCATACCAAGCCCAGTCCTGCAAGACAGTCCATGGACTTGATTAACTGACCCAGTGAGAGTGTTTAGAAACCAGACTAATTATGGTGGATACACGGCTTCGACGTTTTCATTGTGTCATGATTGTTTAATCCTTCCTTAATCCCCTAATGCTGCTCAGTAGACTTTTTTCTTGTGTTATCTTCATTGTCTTGCTAATAAGATGTTGCACGTAACAGGGACTTACACTGAAAGGTATTAGGGAGGATTATATAAAGATTAGACCAGAAGTACTCACAAAAGGTTGGAGATTTCTTTGGTACCAAAATTTTTAATTTCTACAGTGCAAAGATTTTACTTTTTGAAATGATTTTGTAGGGGATTTCTGCTAGAAAATTCAAAAAGTTGCTCGTGTTCTAAAGAATTCTCTTGAACTTCACCACTGCTTATTTTTCAGACTAGTTCTAGCTGAATTTGTCATCTGGGTTTTTGTTTTTTGGGTGGGTTTTTTTTGTGTGGTTTTTTGTGTTTTTTGTTTTTTAGATGTAGACTCATTCTGGGGGGGAAAAAAAAAAAGAGGGGGAGTTAAACTCACGTGGGTTCTTTCTTCTGCCAGACCAGGTATTCATGAGCATCCTCTGTGGTTCCCCTGCTGGTGAGCACAGATGGACTTTGACACTCAGCAGAGATCACTGATTTCAGAAGAGCTCTGCTGGTGCTGGAAGGTGTTCTGTGCTGAGCCTTTACAGCTACAGTTACTTAACTGCTAAGTCCAAGGACTGGCTGTAGTGGAATACGGCTGATGTCTTGCAGCTGAGATTTTGGGCTATTATTTCATCATCTGTAATTAAATGTAGCTGGAATTTTTTAGAAGTAAAGTCACCCTGGCATCAGATCAGCACTTAAAATGGAAAATAGAAATGGTTTCATAGAAAATGGCAGAAACCAAAGGGTGGTAGATTTTATGAATAACTATCAGAGCTACTGGAAATTAAGCTTACTGTAGGGCCTTGAACCAGAATCACCCATGGAATCAGGACTTGGTCACGTTCTCCTTCAAAAGCTACAAAACAGTGTTCGACATCAACTGGGACACGGTGGCTTGGCCATGTTCCTTCCCTGTGAAGCCCTGGTGCTCTCCTGCAGGAGTCTTTCACAAGGCTTCACATCTGCCTTGTGAATCTTCTAAAATCCAGTGCCTGATGCTAGTGGGTGTCAAACTATTTTGGCGATCTAAATTCCTTCTAAAGAAGACACAGAAGCCTGAATAATAAGTGGTGCTTGCATTTTGTGCCAAATAAACAGTGGTGCCGAATTGCCTGTGGTGTACAAGTTAGAAAACACCGCCTGCAATGATTTGGATGCAGTGATGAGATGCTTATTGGTTAATTTTGTGGAGCACCCTATATCTGACACCCATTCTGAACACACGGTATGTTTCCTTCACCCTAGTTTTTATTATTAGCTGAGCTAATAATAGCTAGTTTTTATTATTAGCCCCTTTTTATTACTAGCTCAGTGTCGCTTGATGAATGTAAGTTGAGTGAATGAATGGGACAAGCTAAATGAAATTCAGGAGCTAAATGCTTTCAGGAGGGCTTAAGTACCCAGATGTAGTCACGTTGTCCCCCTGTACTCGGCTGATGCCCCACCTACAATACTGTGTTTAGTTTTGGGTACATCACAACAAGAAGGACATTGAGGTGCTGGAGCATGTCTGGGGAAGGGCAACGAAGCTGGTGAAGGGCCTAGAGAGTAAGTCTTATGAGGAGCGGCTGAGGGAACTGGAATTGTTCAGCCTGGAGAAAAGGAGGCTGAGGGGAGACCTTACGGCTCTCCACAACTACCTGAAAGGAGGTTGTAGGGAGATGGGGGTTGGTCTCTTCTCCTGAGTAACAAGCGATAGGACGAGAAGAAATGGCCACAAATTGCGCCAGGGGAGATTTACATGGGATATTAGGAAAAAATTCTTCGCCAAAAGGGTCATCAAGCATTGGAACAGGCTGCCAAGGGCAGTGGTGGAATCACCATCTCTGTAGTTATTTAGAAGATGTGTAGACATGGTGCTGAGGGACATGGTTTAGTGGTGGTTTTGGCAGTGTTAGGTTGATGGTTGGACTTGATGATCTTAAAGGTCTCTTCCAACCTCGGTGATTATGATTCTCTGAAGGACTGGTATTTCTGAGTATGTTTAGCACCTTTTGGAGATTTGTTCTTCATAGGAAAAGTATTTTTCACAATCATTTTGTGACAAGAAAGTGGACCTACTCTGTCCTCACGGTCTGAGCCGGTCGACTCCATCCATGCTGGACAGCCTGATCTAAAAACCATCCTGCAATGGGAATTTTCTACCTGGCATCATCTCATTTAGTGGTTCACTGTTCTCCTTGTTTAACAGTTGGACTGCTGTCCCACTGAACTTTCCATTGGTGCAATTAAAGTATCTTGCTCCTGACCCTGTCAGCACAGACGTGCATAATTAATCCTTTATTTTGTGCTGGAACCTTTTACACACATGAAGATGACTTGTCATCTCCCCCCTGTCTAATTAAAGTTGTTTGACCTCATTTCTTTCCATCTTCGTGCACGGATTTGGGTTTTTTTAGACCTCTGATCGCTCCAGTCCCCTTTCAGATTTCTTCTGAAGCTCCAGATCGTGCATCAAAAGCTCTGTGGTGAATTCTGTGAATTCTGCACCCGGCCTTTAAAATTAGAGAGGCTGTGAAATGTAATGCAGCACCACTAACATGACAACAAACATTATCTCATGCTATAATTTGACCTAAAAATTGGTTATGTTTCTTCTTCCGAGGTACTTGGTGGTTCCATCTGGGGTGGTAGGGGTTGCAGTGTTGGATGGTGGAAGCTCCTGCTCCTACTCCTACCTGCCTAGACAGGAACGTGCTGGTGGCTACATTTTGGGACTAGCAAGCCCCAGATTTCTAGGCTGCTCTGCTGTTCTGATTATGGTACTGAGAAAAACTCTAAGCCGTCTAATTAACTGCTGGCTACCCAAAAGATAGCAACGATGAGAAGTGATTTAGTGTCTCGCTGACACGCTCTATAGTGATGATGACAAACACAAAATGGAAGTTTTGTCAACTCAAATGCTGTCTTGTCGTAAAGAAGAGGCACCTCATAACCGCAAAACCAGAAAACGGAGACAAGTTATTTCACTCGTGGCAGCTTTGTTAATAAAACATGGAGAAGGCAAATAATTATCTGGCATGCAATTATATCTACGCTGTTTTCCTCAGGAAAAAAAACAATATAAGTGTTGAGTATCTGATTTTATTATTCTGTCTGGAAAGTCTGTATTCAGTATTTGAAACTGGTACAAGATTTATTCTTTCCTGTTGAATAGACTGTATGTCGGTTGTCTGCTTGCGCTGGGTTTTACTTCCAGTTAGTTTTGGTGTGGCCAGACTGAAGTTGGAACCTTTCTCACAATTTCTTAAACTTGGCAAGAGTTTGAAATTCAAGTGCCTTTTGATGGGGGATGCCCGGACTCTGGGTAGCCAAAGGCTACCCGGGTTGTTTTTCAGAAGCTCATGGCATGATCTTGTGGTCTGGCCATTTTGCCAGTGCTGCTTCTCAAATGAGCTGATGGTTCCACTTCATCAGGTCAGCTGTATTGTAGAGTTTGATGAGCTCTCATTTCTCAAACGAGGTCTGTGCAGTGCTACAGATGAGATTTTTGTATGTTCCCCGTGAGGTTCTTGCTCTTCACCGTGCCTGGCTGTTGGTAAAGCCCCTAAGCTGGAATTTATGATGGAGTACTACACACATTTTGTCTTGTTGATTCAGGATTAGGACAGCAGGATCCATTTGACCTGGCAGAGGCTCTGAGGCCAGTAACAAACACCATATGCACTGTGCAACTAAAATAAAGTTCCTCTTAAATCCTTTTTGGTTTCTTTGTTGAGCAGCTTTTTTTTTTTTTATTCTGATTCTTCTGTAAATGTGAATGAGTTTCTAATATTGGAGGTAACACTTAATGTTTTTGTCAACCTGAAATCCATGTCTTGTTTCTTACAATGTCAAAATATTGAAGATGAATCTAGCTTGATATATTTGTTGTTCCCATGAAATGCTGAATGACTTTCATTAAATTTGAAGAACAGCTCTCCATGCCCACAGTTCCTTTTTTTTCCTTGTATCTTTAATTACATTAGAAGATTAATATTTCTTACTCTATGATTTTTTCATGTTCCAGGAGAATAAGAAAGTGAAGAAGGTGCTTTGTCAGCTGCGGAGACATTAGCTTGTATCCCCTGATCGTTGCGTGTGGGCAGTTTGTGTTTCAAAAGTCACACAATTAAGAAAAATTTGAGGTTTATTTTAACTGAAATTTTTATAAATGCTGCACTTCCCAGGAAAAGCCTGAGAAACACTACATGTCAGGTCCATAAAATAACATAGCAAATAGAAAGCTTTCCAAAAGCAGTGCAATAGAAGATGTTAATACTTTCAAGTCAGTTGACTGCTTCTGGTGGTGAGGGGTGCTGGTATTGGGGCAACCATCAGATATTTTGTGTTTATTAGTAAGAAACACGTTGCGGTGATGCATAGCATCAAAACTGGTAGGAACTTTTTCAGGTGCGTGCAGGATCAGGTCTCTGGCAGCCAAGATGGAAGTGGCTGTCAGTGACCTGAGTGTTTCTGAACTGGTTTCACAGCGGTGTGGGAGGTGGCAGCGGTCAGCAGGTTAGCAGCAGCTCCTTGACCTCTGGTGGGACACAGCGGACTGAAAAGACCTTTGCTTGTGGCAGCAGGGAGAATCTTTCCTGTACAGGACAACAGCAGAATACCACTGCAAACCTTCAGGTCATCGTCTCTTGAGTGGATGCTTAGCTGGTGCTGTTAATCTTATTTCTGGATCTTCCCTGCTTGGGAAGCCTCAAAATAGATCACGTTGTATTTTTCTGTTAGAAAAACGGGATGGTTATTAAAGAGTGAATTCCTACGCTGATTTACTGAAAACAGCGACCCCTGTTGACATGAACTAGAGATCAGGATATAAAAATCCAGCCCCCAAGGGAATTAAAATCTCTTCAGATTTAGTAGGTATTTCTTGCAGTTATTAGGTGAGATTTTAGCAGGCAGAGAGAGGATTTGCAGGATACCAGAAAATCTGGATAAAGTTCAGTTTCTGCCTCAGTGAACAAAATGCATGAGACTTTAGTACGCCTTCGCTATGAATATTCTCAAACAAATCATACCTGTTATTAGCGAGGTTGAGGGTAAGGCGGTCTTTCTGTTGCAAGCCAAGTGGTGGCTGGGAGCAGTGGCTCCTGGGCTGAAATGCCGTTGCAGAATCATTTTGCTTGGTTCCAGCTCTTTGGACAGAAGATCTGGAGAAGATGGGCAGGAACTCACTACTGCTGAATCGATTATTTTGATACCTTCCACCAGTAAGAGAGAGAACACAATTGCTGTAGACAAGTGAGTGGGACCCTCCAAGCACTTAAATACTCTGAATTGGGGTTGCCCTGCGCTGCACAGCCCTGCTTCTCCTCTATGTGTATGAGCCTGGCATTCACCACCAAAGTATGGGCTGGCGGACGCAGGTTAATTCACACTTGGGGAATGATTAATTGCTGTATCTCTGTGATGGAGTTGTGTTTTTGGTCAGGTAGCCACTGGATGTCTGGGCAAGAGAGTTGTCACTCCTACAGACAGCACAGAGGCGTGCATGGTCTTCTCCACGCCACACCGTGTGTGAGCACATGTTGGTGGGGCTGAAGGACCGTGACCTGCCCGGTAGCTGTTAATGGTGTGCTTATCAGAACAGAGTTCATATTCTGCATCGCTGAGCAGAGGTATCCAACAGTATTTAAGGCAGTGAGAGTTTTGTCCAAGTTAAGACAGTAAGGAATTCAGGATTCTTTTTTTTTCTTCAAGCCTCGGAAGTTTTTTTGGATTGAGTTTGCCATTTGAATCAAGTAATATTTGCTGTATGCTTCTGGTTTTGCTAGAAGCAAGGTAAAAGTTCAAACTAAAGCCTTGACTTCTCTATACATAAAAATCCCTTTTGTAGGATACATCTGTTTTGATCTCAGTTTGACTGTTTTTCTCTTCTGCGTCTAACGTCTAATTTGTATTCCAGCAAGATAAAATGAACTTGATAATGGCCTTTTAGCTTGTCATCTTAAAACACATGCTCAGCCTGGAAGAGCCAATAAAAGTCATGTTTATGAGAGTGAGAGTCTTACAGTCTAGTGATTGGGAATGAACTGACCTGTCAGCTGCAGGGACGCATGCAAAGTGGATTTCGTACAGACATTCTAACTGGCAATGTTCCAATAAAGAACTACAGTTTTGGATCTGAACAGTGTTCCAAAATTGGTTAGAGTCAAGGAAAGTGGGTTTCATGTCTTTATCAGGCATTCATATAAAGTGTTTCCCATTGGGGACATCTGCCCTAATTATGATGTCTAAAAACCAGATGACCATGTGTGAGCAGGTCACCTCACCACCATCATAGTCAGTGGGAAGAAGCAGGTGCCTTCAGAGAGTTACTAATCTCAGTTTACAATAGATAGCTAAGAGAGACCAGCCAAGTTGTCTTCTAGGGTTACTAGTTTCCCACTACTCACCTTAAAAAGATTTTGGTATAGCTGGTTCAGAATTTGGTGTCCAAAGTCAAGTGAGATGAATCATGTTATGAATGTGGAAATTCAGTGTTTCATGTACTTGTGCAGCTCTTTTCCTTTAGCTGAGATGATTCCGTCTCCCTGGGGCCTGAGCACACTTGCCATCTTCTCTGCATCAGATATTCTGTCACTCCTCGTCAGGATTATATTAATACTGTAATTTTGGTTATTAATTGTTTCCCAGAGGGGAAAAAAACCTCCCCAAAGGGAACCTGACATAGCTCAATTTGTTCATTGGTGAGGACTGTAGACACCATAATCAACTAGTGACACAAGATGGTGTAGTGTCCTTCATGGGGACCTTATTCTTTATACCTTATGAGAAGGTAAACCTTCAAATGATTTTACTCTCTCTTGCTAGTTTTGTCAGCAGAAACTGAGTACACCTGTGGCTGGAGACCAGTTTTTTTGCAAGCAAACATCCATTTGTGTGGGGCTGACACTTCAGGCAAACCTGTGGTTACCTGAAGTTCAACTACAGCTCTCGATGGTAGGTTGCAACTTCAGCGAAGAAGAGTAAATAGCCTTTACTTTTGCAGTAGGTCCCTTAAATACGTATGACTAACTGCTGCAAGCAGAGATGTTGTAAGCCAAGAGGACAGTGTATGTTTTGATGGCATCAGTCCCATCAGCAGAGCTCTGAGCGTGGAGTACTTGTTAGTGGATGTGATTCAGCACTCTCTAAATCCAACTCCGCTTCCAGCGCTGGTTTGCTGCCTGGTTAGTGAGTCAGCAACCTCGCAGCTTTCCTGTGCTCTCGTCGGGATTAATATTTACTGAGCCAGGGGACAGAGGCTGCTGCAGGCAGCGTGCGCCCTGCCGGCGCACGGAGGGCAGTCGGAAGCGATCTGGATGCGGTTCAGATGCCTCTAACTGCTGGGACTCTTGGCCGGGGAGGGGACACACCTCATTCAATGGTTGTCTTTTGTGATAAAACCGGGGCAAGGGAATGGATAATTCATCCGGCTTGAGAGCTTTGGTTAGCATCGTAACAGTGTTCGCCTTAACTAGGAACAGAGGTGGAGGTTGCGAGCTGGCAGCCTGGGTTAGCATTTACACTGTGTAATTTACACTGCTGTAACTCATACCCCATGTTTCCTTGACAAATAGGGACACCTTGAGTGAAAATAAAACGGGTATGTAGATTAATTATGTGGAGTGTTGGGTTGTAACGGGATTTGTTGATTCTGGACTGCAGAGGCGGCACATCCAGCAGCTGCTGATGGTGATCTGGGGCTCATGGTCAGAGAAGTTGTGAGCCGGGTGCCAGGTATCCCACAGCTCCCAGCTGTGGGAGAACTTCAGGCACACAATGATGTATGAATATATGTTTTAAAGGTACCTACAAACTAGTTTACTCTTGAATTTTTGGGGAGAAAACCCCAGTATTTTCCCACTGTAGTGCCTTGCGGAAATGCGAGGTGAGTAAGATGGCGCGGAACCGCAGATTTCATGCTGACTTGCAATCTGCGGAGTAACTGTCATGGCATCCTGGTAAATTTGGACATTGCATTCTACTTGTGGATGGATTTGTGTCTGATGTACCTCACAACAGAAGGACAGAGCTTGCTTCCCTCACTTCTGCTCCATTTTATTTCTTTTCTTCAGCACTCTTTGAGTGTAGATGGAGAGTACACAGGGAGGAGCAGAGGACCTATGTGAATAGCATCTCATAGAGAAATGCAATCAACTATTAATAGCAGGAGCAGAAACAGATGGTCAAAGCTCTTGCTTGTGTAGCCAGAGAAGCTGATGCTTTTCAAGCTATAGTCTTTGATGGGAGTTATAGGTACCAATCACACGTATTTTTAAAACAGTTTTGTATCTGCTTCTTTTCTCTTCTGTTGTATGAAATGGAGATTGCTGGGGTAGGTGCAATCTACCTTGAAAAAATTGAAAGAGTGCTTTGTGGGTTTGAATGTGGCTTCTGAGTTACAGTGTTAAAATGATGGCTGATTTTTCTTTGAAAAAAAGTGCAGCAACTTTTGGATGCAGTCACGTTCTGCCATTAAGGTTGAAATTGTCTGAAAGAAACGTCTCGAATTGCTTGACATTGTCTCATGCGTTTCATCCTCACCATTGTTAAGGTTCGTTAATGATTCCATTATAAGCTCTTATTTGCAGAAATGGTTATCTAAAAACAATTTCTGTGTTATATTATTATGCTGTTTGTATTATAGAAATGCTCAAGGACTAGACATGTATTAATAGATAGCCTTGTGATTGTGGAGCCAGCAATTACTTGACTGGTGATTACTCTATCACAGAGTCTGCTGACTCTCAGCACTTCGGAGAGGAGAATAAAATTCCATCTGCAAATTGGGAAGATAATTTTCTTTGGAATAGTGGTTGTTAGAGAGTGCTGGAAATCCTCTGCATGCAGATAAGCAGTAAAAGCCAGTTAGCTTTATGCAATGCAGTGTAATGCTTCGGAAAAGACTGTCACTGTGAAGAGCCGTATCAGTCACAGGTGATAAAAGGAAGATCCTAAAGGAGAGCTCCAAACCTTCCAGGAGAGGATATGCTAGATGGAAAACCAGGCAACTGTAACCATTTTTTTCCCCTGTACTTCTTTTATAGTGTGTCCCAGGTATGTGACACTGGGGTGGGATGGCTGTGGGAGAGGGGGTGATGAAATACTCTCTCCTTTCTCTTTCCCTTCCGTAGGGTTAACTATTTTCTCTTCCTTACTGTGTCACCACACCATAATAACAAAAGAGGGTAGACCACTCTTGTCTCCCAAAGAGGAAAAAGAGAGCAGCATTAAAGGGGCGTGCAGGGCAAGGTTGTGCATTTAAGATAATGTCCTATGCTGCTGCTTGGTTGCCCCAAAGACCTAAGGGTAATTTCCTAACTCCTCTGGGTATGGTGGAGTCATGGGCTGCCTCATCCATTAGGGTAGCGTAGTGCAGTTCTCCACGTGTGCCAGGCTCTTCTTGGCTCCTTATGGTTGGTGAAGGGAACAGTCCTTGCACACATACCCAGGAGATCCCAGCAGGCTGCTTTAGGAAGTCCAACTCATGACATTCTAGGTCAGTGTTTCCTGGTCCTTTCCAAATCACTTCATGGCCGTCCTTACAGCTGGTAACTGCTCCCTGTTTGGTGGTATAGTAGGGGATGGAGGACTAAGCCCCAGGCCAGGAATCCCCACTCTCCGTTGCTTTCAAAGGCACAAAGACTATACGTTGAAGGTATATACTTGTGGCCCTTAAAAAACCAACGACTTTGCTAGTAAATTCTGGTAGACCTAAGTTGCTTTTTTGTCCTTTTCCTTTGTATTTCCCATAGTTCCTATAGCAAATACCTTGAATATCGATGGTAAAGCTTTCTCCCTACAAATTCTTGGATAAGACTGGCTAGTGGCTCTCTTGGCGAAGAGGTCTGAAGCCAGCGCCCATAAGAAATGTAACCAGCTCCTGGCAAAGAAAGCTCCCAGCACAGTGCTGGGTTATGGAAGTGGATGGGGTTTTCGAAGAGTTGCAAAAATGGTACAGGCTGGCACTGGTTTGCCTAATGAAACTTTCTCATTGCTCCAAGTGAACAACTTCCCGTAATATAAATAATAACAATTAAAATGGGAGTAGAAGAGAGAGATGTCTGGGAAAGAGGGGAAAAAAAGTGTCCCAGCTGCCTCAAGGGAAGTGAGGAAGAAATGTAGACCAACCATGGCCTATATATATCTCCTGGTTGTGACAATTTTTGTAGGGCATTAAAAGAGAAGAGACTCCCGCAGTACCATTCCTTCGTTATCGGATACAGAGCTGGATGTTATCGGCTCCTTTGCCCAAGGCATTCCTGATTTAGCGGCTCTATAGAAGTTACATTATTCACAGTTTAGTTAAAATAATTACTGTAATCATCTGTATATTGTCACAGTGTAAGGAACTAGAAAATTGCGTTGCATAATTCCCTTGCAGTTGTCTGAGAAATCTCCCGTCTGCTTCGCTAACACCGCGCCGATATTTGATGAAATCCTTGCCTTCGTGCAAAGGGGCTGCCGTGCTTTCAAGTTCACAAAGCGCGATAGCTAATATATTTATATTTTATCTGCTGCGCTTAACAATTGAATGAAAGAAAAGTGTTAGCAGAGGTCAAGCATTGTTTGAATGTGTTGCAAATGGTTTCCCAGGGAAACAGCAAATCAGTACTCATAGCCTCCTGCAGCATCTCCAGAACAACATCTAGCCACCAGCCATAGCCGAGTGTTTACTATAGTACTTGGGACCAAAAGCGATGCAGACTAAAGACGAAGTGAGCGTATGAGTAGGAGAGCAATTTCAAAAGATGAAGAAACGTTCGGCAAGAGTGGCACCATTACCGTCTTACAGTGTTTCTGAATTAAATTCGCCCGTGCCAGACGGTAAAACCTTTTTTTTTTCCTGTATACTTAACCCTAGGCAGGAATTTACTTTGCATGCTCCTTCTGCTCTGTTCCATGCAAAGTAACGTGAATGTGTGTGTGTGTGTGTGTGCGCGCGTTTTAAAGTAAATAGCAATTTTAGCACTTTAATACCATCTGGGATAAGTGCAGTTAAATTTCTATCACTTGTGTTCAACTGCTGCGTGAATGATTTCTGACAAAGAAACTGATGTTGAAATGCGAACAACTGATAAAGTTGTTGTACGACAGTTCTAGCTTTTAAAATGATGTGAAATTAGGACCATATAATGTTATCAAATTGTCTGTAGTATTTTAACCCTGTGCTCTAGATTAATCTTTTTTGCTTTAAAGACAGAGGTGCCAACTTTTTTGTGCTTGTTGTCCCGCAGCTTGAGGTAGCAATTGTTCCCTTAAACTGTTTTTCCCCCCCTTATTTTCAGAAGTGTCAGCTCTAAAGCAATTCCTTAATACAAAAACCACAAGATAGAAATTGTGAAATCTGTTGTGTGCTCTTGATCGGGCATGACAGCCTCATTCCTTGCAGAGTGTGTACCAACTTCACATCACACTATTGTGTCAACTGGAAATGGGGGGATGTTGTCCAGTGTGAGATACAACTGCGCGGATAGCTGTGATGCAGACGTAAAGCTCAGCATGCTGAAACTGTACAGCGGGTATATGTGCGGTATAAATCAAAGGTTGGGAAAAAAAAATTTTTCTAAAAATTTTCCTAACGTTCGGGTTCGAGTTTTTGTTTTCAGTGTCTGTCGAAATCTCAGGCTTTAACTGCACTGCTACAAGTTTATTTTATTCAGTGTCAGATGTTTTAAAGAGCTGAGTGGCACTTTCCGAAGTTGCTTGTTGTGCCAGAAATGAACTCTTTTCCCACCAGCTGTGGTACATCGTTAACATCGCTCCAGCCATAAAATTGCAAGGTGTGTGCCATCTCTCATTGAAGCTTTGTTATGCCAACCAGCAATGACGATGTGATTCCTTTTGGTGAGTTAAATTCAGCGCTACAGCCAGGATAAAAACAAAGCAAGAGACACGGTCCAGTGCTTGTCAGCAGAGCGTGACTTCCAGTTGTTCAATCTGCCTGGGTCAGACTGGCTTAAATTACAAATGGGGCTGGGTTGTGACACAGCAGGCAATAGTGTGTGTCATTTTTCTTGGGAGTATGTGTGTGATTTTGAGTATCCTGCAGGCTTGGTAATTACCTGGTGTTGCTTTCTGGAGGGGAAAAATGCCTTAGGTAGACCTGGCTGCTTATGTCGGTCCATTGCTGTTGCACAGCACCAGATTGTAATACGTGTGAAATTGTAATTTGTACACCCGCCTACGTTTAAAGGAGCAGCGTTGGGGCCGGGTGAGCTGGCTCGCTGCGCTGGTTAACGGCGTGATTTGCTGCTCTTTTTTCCCTGCGAGCTCCCAGCACAGACCGGGCTCCTGTCACGCCGGGCAGCAAGTGCAGGAAGCTCAGTCCCTACCCCGCAGGGACTGAGACAACTCACAAGCTGTGGTTGCCTCCAACTTTACCAGTCCAACTGCTGTCAGTCCCATCTCAGCCTTCTCCCCACGCTGCGCTGCAACAGCAATGTCAAATAGTGCGCTGCCTGTTTTCTCAGGGAGGGAGAATCCAGTCGTTGTAGGAAGAAAGGGCAATAGACTGGAAGTGACTACATGACAGCACTTGTCAGATCCGACCAGCTGAAAACAGAAAGGTTCTTGCTAGGGATGAAGCTGGCCAGGCTGAACTAATGCTGGACCCATACATTAAATGTGGGTGTGTGCAGCCAGCTTTACAGATCAGCAAAGATTTTAGCAGGAATTCCTGAAGAATCCTAATGGGGTAGGGCAGCCAGCTTCCCAAGAGCACTGCGCCCATCCCTTCCTTTTTTCCCAGGCACGGGGAGGACCTGTGGAAGAGATGCCACAGCAGCTTAGGCTCTGGGCCTGTGTGCTGGGAGGAGAGCAGTGCGCTCTTGTGTTGGCAGTTTGCAAGCAGCTGAGGTTTGTGGCTTCCTAGATATCTTCTGGTAGAACCACAGAAACTGCTGACTCTGGATGGTGGAGTGAAATCCAGGCAAGAAGACTCCTTCAGTGGTAAAGAGGCACCCAGGTGTTTGCAGATTGCTAGTTAGAAACCACTTTTCACATGGAGAGGAATGTGGCAGAGACAGCTGCCAAGAAGGGTTGGCACGTGGGCTGAGCAGTTCTGGAGGATGCGAGGTGTTTATCGAGGTGAGACCCACAAATGTGTTCTCCTTTGAGAACCTGTCTTTCATGAGTCTGGCCATCCCTCGCTCCCCAGCATGGCAAGAGGACTGGATGTACGTGAGTGCCTGGGCCAGGTGGGTTGTATGGACACTGCATGGAGGAGACTTATCCCAAATGTGCTGTCATGGAAAGGCAGGGGTGAGACCCAATGGAGCTATGACCCCAAAGGCAGCGGAGAAAACAGAAGTATCTCCAGGGGTTACAAGATGCAACATGACAGTGATAAATACTCAGTTTTGCCCCAGCTGCTTACCTGTAAAATGTTCTTTTACCCCACCTTTCCTCAAAGGTGCTTAATTAGGCTCTAAGGCAAGGAAATTGAAGCATATGCTTAATGTACCACAGTGCTGCCGCGGACTGAGCCCAACGCAGTCAGATTTGGACTCATCCAGATGCCTCTAAATGTAAGCCTCGGTAAGTACTAAGAAAGTTGTCAGAGCCTCCTGGCGTCAGCAGGAGAGCTGGACACCTCTGAGAGGTGATTCATCTCCTAAGATTGGTATCTGAGGGAGCTGGGATGAATCACTCTCTGGAGGCACCCATCAAACGGGAAAGGCAATAGTTTGTGTAGGAGATAAATACAAGCAATTTGATACTGAGTTGTGTGTCAGTGTGCTGGCTGCTTTTACACTTGGATCTTAGGAGACCCACAAACCAGCCTGGATTTATTCCAGTTTTTCTTGAAAGTAGAAGCTGTATCATAATTATTTAGTAATGAGATGCATACGAGTGATTTCTGGAGTGTCCTGGATCTAAACTCCTTTCATGACAGCTTCATGTCAAAGCAGCCTCATGACTTTAATTGAAGCTACTCTTGATTTACTGCACTGGAAGTAAAAATGAGAGTTTAACTCAGAATGTCTGTTTCTTTTTGGAACTGTCACTAAATTTTAGCAGTGACAAGATTAATTTTCAAAGGATTTTTTCATAGAGATTCGTAACCTTTTATTTTGGATTAAATTGTATAAATTGTGAAACTATTGGAGGCGCATCTGGTATAATTTATTACAAAGTTTGTAACAGAGGTTTTCTTTAATGGGGTGGTGTGCAGATTTGTATCAAATGATTTGTGTTTCTCTGTTGCTCAGTCACTGCTGAAGTGGTGAAAAGCTGGTCTGATCCCAGGCCAGTGAATCCTGATTGGCTTGAGCTGATGGTGGGCCAAGTGTATCTGGGGAAAAGAATATTGTGTAGATCTGTTGCAGTGAAGGATATCCCTTGTGTGTTCAAGAGACTCATTCAGAAGTTACTGTTGGGATGATCTCACAGGGACTGTTGATGTGAGCAAAACTTTATTTTAAAGTCCTTGCTTTGGAGCTGCAATAAGGGGACAAAGGTTTGTAAGTCCCCATGGGGTTGCTCCTTCAGACAGGTACATGTTGGCTTCACCTGAATAAAAACATCTCATGGTCCAGCTCTCTCCCCCTCACAGAGTTAATATGGTGGGGAAATACCCTCATCGTCCTCCTTGGAGGCTGAGCCAAAGCTCACTGAAATCGGTTGGTCTTCCCAGGAACTGCAGCGAGGATTGGATCAGTCCCCATGATCTGGAGTTGTTTGCTGGCACAGGCTTAGCTTGGCTGGACACTGGGCTACAGACAGACTTCTGGACGCCTCTCCGCTGCCCTCTTCTTCCTCTGCAGCACCAGGGCAGCTCGGCTTGGCTTTTCCCAGCAGCACTTAGCCAGAAAGTTGCCCTCTGAGATATTCACGGTGTGGTGGGATCTGACAGTCTTTCACGCGACTTCTTTGCAAGTTGTGTAGGTACTGGAGGGAGAGTATTTGTGTGCCTGGTCCTGCCCTTCCCAGGCTTCATTCTGGATATGGTATCCAGATGGGTAAGGAAGGAGCAATAAACAGGGGCTCTTTGTATGGGAGATGTTCTGTGCTGAAGGAGGAGATGTTCATACCCTTACTGGAGGTCAGTGTTCTCTGGAGCTGGCATAGCTAAGCCTGAAAGTTTGATACAGCATTTGTTTTTCAAGGCAGAAGTGGGTGCCAGCAATGTTTATTGACAGCAGAATTTGGTCCAAAGTATTCCACTCCAAATGGAGATTTTAAATCTTTTTCTTGGTGGATGAATGTAGATCATTTTGTGTAGAAGTTGTAGAAGTTCCGATTTCAACAAATAAAAGTCATTCTTCATTTGCAGCACTTTCTTCTACATTCCTTCAAACTCTATGTAGTTATGTCATGCCCAGTAACTTTAAAATATGCGTAGCCAGTATGTTTTAGAATATATCATTGCTCTCTCCAGCTGCCACTTCCACTACAGATGTTCTCAAATAAACCTTTTTCCCCAAGGTCTGTTCTGATACCCTCATGCTGGTGCTGGTGTATTATTTTTGGTGTCAAATCAATGAGATTCCTTGACAGTGCTTAGAGAGAGGCAGTGATACTTGTTTAAGTTATTTTGAAATGAGAATGGGGAGGAAAGTCTTCTTGGCTTGAAGTGAGTAAGGAGGGCAAAAAGCCAGGGGAAAAATATTTCCATGCGCTTACATTTTCAGTAAAATGTAGAAGGAGTAACGAGTTGAACAAAGAGAGATTTAGGGTTTTTAATAATTGTCTTCCTGCACTTTGAGGAAGGGTCTTGATTCAGAGCGATACAAAGAGAAGCCATTTACTTCAGTAAGAAACAAGTTGAGAAGTCCTCCAGCGATAGCTGCCCATCACGTTCATGCATCAGGGCTCTGGAAAAGGAGGTCTGCAGGTTGCTTACAGCCAGCAAAACCTTTATATGCTTCCTGCAAAGGTTTGGGGCAGGGGTTTTCCATTTTTTAATGGTTGCAGCTGTTGAACATAACAGATGTTGCAGCCTGGATTCATTTTGTGCTGCAGTCCCCAGTTGGAGGTTTTAGGACACAACATTGAATGCAGACCATGCACATCGTGTTCTCCAGTTTGCCCAGAAGGAACGCATCTCAGAGCAGGTTCTTCTTAAAAAAAACCATGTAGCTGGTGTACAGACGTACAAGTGTGTTTTTTCAGGTTTGCATGCAGAAGCCAAGGCTTATGGGAATTAATGGGAGCCCCAGTCTAAGTGATCAGCAGCCAGCTGTGGAGGTCTGGGGAGATGAGAATCAACCACTGCATGAGTCAGATGCCTTTGTGCAACTTATTTAGCAACTATTTCTGACTGTCTTTAGCTGCAAAATGTCAATAATCATATATATATATCTACCCAGATGACCAGGCCATATTAATCATAAATGGAAGCTCCTTGACTCTTCTATAGGTGTGTGTTAAATCTCAGTGTTAGTACTACTACTGCTTCTAGCAATGATCCGGTGCATTTGCACGTACTTTGTGTACAGATCTCACCATCGTTCCATTCGAAGCACAGCCAGTGTGTGCAAATGCTGTACCTTGTCTTGCTGAGGCCTTTCGCAGACCTTGAACTTTATAGGAACAGATGTCACTGATGGTCTGACTGCGGATTTCATCTCAAAGATCATACCAGGCGTGGGGACAGTAGCATGACGTAGCTTCAATATTGGCAGTGGAGTCCAAAACCATCTTCCGTGACAACCAAAGAAGCAGGGAGCAGATATGTGCTGCAAGTGCCAGGACTCAAGTGGAATCCCAGGTTATTTTCATAACTGATGTGGACCATGCACAGATGGTCCTCCCCAATTCTGGTTGTTTTAATTTAACTCTGAATTCCTGAAGCTGCCAGATCCCATAGTGTTAGATGCAGATGTACTCAACTCCTTCTCATTAGCTCTTTATATTTCTTTTGCTCAAAACTGACTTAACAGTATTGCAGTTGGCAGAGCTGGGCACATCTTCTCTCTTTGATTTAATGTTGCATCCGCAGCCTGTCCAGTTATTGTCAGGTTTTCATGCTGTTTATATGTTGGTTTCGGTTGTTGTGCTTCTTTTCCAGATCTTAGTTATAAGTGAAAATAAGGTCTGTGGCCTTATTGTTCAGCTGTCTGGATCTTAAACCAGAAGTTAGCACCTTGGGACTGAATTCCAGCACCGCTACCATCACAAAGCCAAGGAGATGCAGGGCTGGAAGGTGACTTCAGGAAGTTACATGTGTCATCTCTTCTCTAAGGCAGAGTCAGATACACCTTGGCCACCCCTGGTGGGTATCTCTGTCATTTGGCTCTGCTGTGAGACCTTTTTCAGTTAATGATCACTGTAGTCATCTTTCCTTCTCCCCAGGTGTGATGTGGGACGTGAGGGTGGTCTTTCCCCAGGCACTGGATGGTGCAACAGGGAGAGATGGTGGCACTGCCATTGCAGTGTTGGTTCCAGTCTGGAGCGGAGTGTGTTGGTGGGGATCAGAGGAGTGGGAGGTGGAAAGCCACGTGGTACCTAAGCACATGACTGGTGTGTACAGGGGGGATTTTTTTGATTGTCTAACCTGTATTTCCTCCCCTGACAATTAGGCTGCTCATCTGGAAAGGTAATTAGGTGCAAGGGTGTAGAGTGACACATCCGTTGATCAGGCATTAAGTTATAGGATGTGAAATTTAAGTTATTTACTCTCTCTGTTGCCTCTTTTTTCACTTTATGGTGAGGATAGGAGGGCACATGGAAGTTGTTGAGATTTCTAATTGCAAGTGAAGTTGCTGTCTGCTGATTTGGAGTGAACGGCTGTGTACAGACACTGAAGGGATAATTGGCAGAAATTGCTGATGGATGTCACTGTTAAACTACAACAAAAATATCTGCTTTTCTGCTTTCTTATCTTGACAATAGTTAATCATACTACAAGAGAAATGTTGTACACCATCACTGAGTCATTTGTTTTTCATTAAAATCTGAAAATCTTGTTTTCCTCTAGGACAAAAAAAAAAAAAAATTGTTGTAACCTTGTCATCCCCTTCAAACATAAAAACTTCCAGAACAAGCAGATAGTGAATCAACAACGCATTACTCTGAACAGATATTACGTGCGTAACTCCAGTACATGGAGACCATTGCAGTATCTCGGAAGGATGCGTTTAAACGGAGAGCATCATCTCTAAACCTCTGAGACATGGTGAAGTGATTTTTTTCTTCACTGAACAAGAGATGCTTATTCCTCAAACCTGTGGAGCACGCTGTCTGCAAAGACAGCCTCCCTATTGTTTGTTTGCTTGGTTTTAGGAAATGTAATTATGACTTCATGTCCTGAGTCAAACTCATTAAAAGTTGGGGAGAGTTTTCCGCAACTTCCCGGTTCAGCTATTATGTTCAGGTACTTTAGTGTATGCCCAGAACAGCTTTGCTGGTTGTTCTGAGTTGCTGTGGGGTCACGCCAGCGTAAGGAAGGGCAGGATTTGATTTTAGAAGCGGTCCCTTTGGCTAAAATAAAATAAGCTATGGACCTAACTCGCCATTGGATTGATAGTGTTGGACAGCCTCAGTTGTGTGCTAACAGTAGCAAACAATCCAATTAAAGCCATGGCTAATCCAACCTAATGAGGTTTTATTGTTGTAAAATGGACAGAATAAGCTCTCTTCATCTCTACCAATAGCAGTGCAACTCAGTCCCCTTTCCTGTAGGGCCATGTGCATCCAATATTGCCCTGGCCATAAAATTCACATCAACTTCTCCTGACTGCGCAGTGTTAAGACCAGCATTTCATTGCAAAAGCCTCCATCCTTCACCATCGTGAGCTGACTGCTGTCAACGTAAGCGTGTTCACAGGCAGCCGGAAACAATGGGCTTGTGAAGTGTGAGCGAGTCCGTCATCGTCGCGGATGCTCGCTCTAACAGGTAACGTCGCAGTGTAAAGGAAATATTGTCAGTGCTTTCACCGGGGCCCAATTTAGCAGGAACATTCAATTGACGTACTTTCCACATAACACCAGACTGGCTTCTACCTCCATCCATCTGTCAAAACCCAGCAATTCTTTCTGCAGCAGTGGTATGAAGCCATCGTTTTGTCAGTGCAAAAACAATGACATATTAGGAGCTGAGATTTTGAGGACGCAGTAAAATAAGCACATTTCAATACTGAATGAGTAAAAGATAGATTGTAGGTGCCTTGACTGACTTTGGAAAAGCTGGTCTCTCCTGACTACAGTGGTAGCCACGGGTGACCTCTGCTCTGCAGGGCTTTGGGAATATAATATGAAGAAACTGTCTGGCTCATTTACATCACCTATTTAACCATCGATTTAGTTGTGTAATCAGAAAAAAGAGTATGTATTTTAGACATACCAGCAAGCCAGATGTTGCTGTCTCTAAATAAGCCAACACTTCATGTTGGTAATCCAGTGTCATCAATGCACAGATGGCTTTTGAAAGAGTTACCTGTTTGAGACATTCTAAATTTCCATCAAGGCAGTTGGTTAAAAAGGAAAGGAAAAAGAAAAAAAAATCAGTTCTGTGATGACCTGGCCATAAAAATTCCTTCCAGCGCTGCGTTTTTACATTGCAATGATTCCAGGGCTGCGTTTTTTATGTTGCAATGATTATTTTGCAGGCAGTCCATTCAATCCATTTTTAGTAACAACTTTGAGACCACAAAAGTTGTCCCAGATAAAATGACATGGGGGCTTTTTTTGTATTGCAAGCACTGCTGTCACATGCTAAATATGTCATATATATGAAGGTAATCTGAAAAGAATTGTTCTTGAACTTCAGAGCATAATCCCTTCTCTCCAAGCCCCCTGCAAAATAACAAATTGATTTTTTAAACTCTGGTGAGGGAATATTTTCTCACTGTGTCAGCTGCATATGGAAATCTGTATATGAACGAAAAGCCACAGGTCGTATCGCATCTTTCAGGGGGTCAAGGGGCAAGGGAGCCGCACATAGTTTACAGATAGATGGTGAAAATGATTGTCAGGACAAGGCACGTGCTGCTGGTTCCTGGTTTGAAGGGACATAGCAGCAGCAGTGGTCACCTCCTCCCGCAGCCAGCAGAATAGTGTTCAAGAACATGAAAAGGCATGGACTCCAGTGATATTAATCATGTCATTTAGGGTGGTCGCAAGCATAATTACCTTGCTAAATTGAAGTACGCTGGGATAAGTATATAATAATTAATGCAAGACAAGGACAGACTTTGTTAGAAGCATGTGAAAAGCCACAGCTTCCCATTGCTGGTTTGTCTTTGGTCTCCATGTGCATAGAAATGGCTTTATGCTATAAAGTGTTGACAGTTGCAGGGCAAGGAAAAAGATTTGATGAAACAGAATAATGGAAAACAGGAAAGAGCAAGGGTTTGTTTTTATCCAATAATGAAAAGTCACCCAGATGGATTGGACTCATTAAGACGTGCTTGATGCAATCATGTGTGGTCCTTTGCAGTTCTCCCTTTCCTCCTTTATCAATCCCATGGGCTGAGTGCTGCTTTGACACTGGACTATAACCTCCAAGTAATGAAGGAACACTTCTAGTAGCAAGATCTGGCAGTCTGGCAGGGTTTTTCCTATTTGTTTTTTTTTTTCCCCAGTCTCTTCAGTAGCATTCCCTTAAAATATCAAATGATGCCCAAGATGTAGATTCATTCTCAGCCTGTGATTCATCTCTGCTAAAGCCGTGAACTGTGTTTCATGCTCAGAATTGACTGTGTCAATCTACTGAAACTGGATGAGGCTTCTCTACACGTTGAGTTACAGATAGCTGTGCAACCTCTTACATCGAGTAGTCAGGTTAAAAGAAGGTCAGGTAAGAAGTCCCACCCAGTTTAAGCATCTCTGCTCAGGATGGTTGTCCAAGATCAGGTTTGATGGGGCTCTGAGCACCCTGATCTAGTTGAAGATGTCCCTGCTCATTGAGGGAGGGTTGGACTAGATGGGCTTTAAAGGCCCCTTCCAACCCCAAACATTCTGTGATTCTATTATTCCCTATACAGTCATAGGGAGAGGCAGATAGTCCCAGGGCACTATTTTTCTCATCCTAAGGCTGACATCTAAAATAAGTCAAACGAATCCAACCCAAGCAGTGTCACTCCTTTGCTCCGGAGGAGGTGTATTGTGGTACCTTTTTAGTACACAGTTGGTTCTCCATTTGCACATGGCAAGTTGTGGCAGTACCCTGCTGTTGTCCTCTCTGGAGAGGATATAGTCTCACTGCCTAAGAACACGAGGTCTTCATAAGCCTGTGGGATTTATGAAGGTACACAGAAGCTCAATGGAAAATCCTACTCTTGATCCATTTAAATGTGGAGGGTCTTAGTGGATCCCTGCTTGATAGCTGGTAATTGCTGTGTGAGACAACCCGAGTTACATGAGTTCTGCCTCTTCTTCCTCTCGTGTGGGGTAACTTTGCACCCATGCGAGGTTTCGTTGTTGTACTGTATAACTGGTGATCTGTTATCCTTGCTGCTGATACCAGGTTTGGGTAAGTTAGCCCAGCGTGTATCTGTTCACCTTCCCTGTCAAAGTATATCCTTAAAATATGTTCAGATTCAGCAGCATTAGATGGCCCAGGCTTTCTAGCTGTAACAATGAAATATTGATAAATTACTGTGCTATCTGATCGCTTTCAGGCATCAGGGAAGAAGAATTCAGTGAATCATGCAGTGACTTTCGATTAAACGCAATCTCTCAAATCGCAGTTTTGGTCTCCACTGCGGAGTTTCTCAATGTGCAGGGAAAGATTGATGCTGCTTTGTTGTACCAGATATAAATAACGGAGCTCTTTTTGCATGTGAGGAAAAATAGGTTTCCTTGAAATTTTGCTTGCAGATCATCTGCTAGACTTCTGCTGAGTGTAATGTGATTCTTGATCTTGTCCTAAATTATGTCTGAATTGAGATGTAGCGTGTGTCTTCCAACTTAATGAAATCTCTTTAAATGATGCATATCAAAGTGAGTAGTGATTTGGGTCAAGGCACCTTGGTGGCTGATTCTCTCAGGACAGGCAGTCAGCAAATGCTTCCTGAAAATAAAACTTCTTTAAGTTGGGTACCTGAAGATTCCTAAGGGCCTTTTTGAATATTTAGCCCAAAAAGTACTGTTTGTCTTAATCTTGTGGAGGCTGGAACTGACTTTCAGCTGTCTGAGGTGTTATGCTGCTTCTAGTGGGGTGAACGGCCCAGGGCTGGAGTTTCTAATGTACTTTTCAACCTCAGAATGACTTGAGAAATGTTTACCCAATTTACAAAGTAGGTAATGGTTGTCCTCGTTTGTTACAAGTAGGAGGAGCGAGGCTTGGAGTTATGAAAGGAGTAGAATGGGGGGAGTTCTGTGGCTGTTAGGTCATCATTTTCTCTATTGAAAAGACAATATATGAAGGTGAATGGCTTTTTAAAGGTCTGAAAATATCCAGTAAGCTCAAAAAAGCTCTGTAGAGAGTAATGCTCGTCAAAAAATGGAGATGATACAGTGCTTAGACATCACAGAGGTCTTAGTCCTTCAAAGCTGACTTTTGTGGGTCTGCTGTTGTGGACCGTGGCTTGTCTACTGTATTGGTTGAATTTGTAGAATTACATGGCAAGGTGGGACCTGGACTTGGGCACCTTCCTTTTGTCAGAGTTCTCTCCTTCTGAATGGAAGAGAGAGGGAAGAGGATCTTTCAGAAAGATCATCTCTAGGGGCTTAGCTGCTGGTTCAGTCACTTGTCTACTTGATGGGTAAAAACTGACCTCAGTGGCTCCGAATGGGCTGAGAGAGGATTTTTCTGTATAATACCATATTCTATACATGTCTTTCTTCCTTTGCAATCTTCGTAGTTAGACCTGCTGAATCAAACATAGCTCGTAGTTCATTGAAGGTTATATGAACCCTCTGAACTTCCTTGGCAAAAGCGTGTTAACTTGATGTATGCAGTCTCTTGAATCTTCAATACAGTCCTTGCTTTAGAGTATACTTTTATGTTGTTATGTGGCATGGAGTTATTTGCACAAAGTGTACTGGAATGGTTCATGTTGCAATGAAGAATGTTGCCCTCTGCGATGTCTGCCATATTCGTTGCACATTTGGCACCTTACACATGGGGTTTGTGTCTGGTTTTATATTTTTTACAATGTGAAACAGGTATGATTGTCAAATTAAATCCCTCCAAGTCATGGCAAGGTCAGTGGCTGCTCTGGGTATATGCGTCTTCTGTAAGGTTAGGGAAGATGGTCATCAGTTGAAGTAGCAGCTGCAAAACGAGCGGTGGGTGATCTCAGCTGACCATGAACACATATTTATAACCAAAATGGCCTGTCATCTTGACTTTCTGAGAAGAGAACTCTCTTGTGCCGCTCACGTGTTGACCTGTTACAGAGACACCCTTCAGTAAATGCAGGAGCACGTGCAAGATCACCAGGCTCGCTCTGCCAGATTCCAGCACTGCACTCTTTTCTGCTGTTTGCTGGTTCTTAATCCAGTCCTTCAAGCTCTTACTTGTAAAATGTGGTGTCCTTCTCACTGGCAAACTTTTCATCTGGTGCCACTGGTATTTCTGGGACCTGGGTCTTGTCTGCTGCCTTGTGCCTCTCTACAGCCTCTGTGTGAAGTGCAGCATCTCAGTGTTGTCTGCACCTAGCAGCAGAAGAAGAAGAAGAAGCAGCAACTTCTCTGAAGATGGGGAGATCCTGATTTGGTGCATGTAAAGGCTTAAAAATGGCATCTTCAATGGTTTAGCAGAAGGCTTCATCCAAATGACCTGTCGGTGGCTGTGGCTTCATTCCATACAAGAGTCTCAAGGATCATTCTGGAGGATGGAAAGGGGAAGCTCTCCTCTGGAGGCACTGTCACCGCTGACCCTGGGAGGCAGTGGTTCCTCAGCCCTCCTTTCCACCCTAAGGGAGAATGGTGACCTCTCCTTTTGCCTGATTCAGTGTCAGTGCTCAGGAAGGGGCCCACGTGAGTACAAATTCCTTTGCCTGTTCAGACCCTATGGATGGAGCCGTGGGGCTAGGAATTTACTGCAGCCTAGGGCTCTCATTTCTCCAGGGGAAAGACTGGTTTTCATACAGCACCTTTTTTTTCTGTAAGGGGGGAGAGAGTTAAGTATTTATTTACTGACTTATTTACTTTATTCTGACTAGAGCTGAAACCTTGATTTTTGCAGTGTGCTTCCTTTCTCCCACTGAATCGTTTGTATGCCTTGCACTGACAGCGTGTTTGAAAGCCCCGCTTTCCTCCAGGGGGTTTACAGCCAAACTGATGCAAACTCTTTCTTCTCAGGTGCCTCACGATCATCTGTCATCCAATGCAAGCCAGGAGGCAACTGCCCCAGCAGACACAGAGGCATGACTAGGCAGCTCTCCCCTCTATCTGTTGCTGAAGATTCTGCTGCTCCCATTCTTGAGCTGCAGAATCGAAGTCCCTCGGGAATCTGTCGGCACAGCAGAGTCGAGAGGCAGAGCAGATCAGGTAGGCACAACAGCCGCATTCCCGGCGTCACAGCATGCCTGCGAGAGGCCTCTTTTCGTCTGTCTTTTGAGAGATGGGGCACAGTCCGAGCATGTTGACGTTGGTTTACGGTGCTGCGAACAGCAAAGCCGCATGAAAGTCCTTCCTGTCCCTGTGTACAAACTGGGGTTAGGCGGGAAGGAAGCACGGATGGGAGGAAAAAGCCTGGGCCTCAGTAGGTACATGTAATGTGTTAGCTAGCTGAGCAATCGTAAGGCCAGTAGGCGCAGAAGATCTTCAAAGGATGCTTAATGATAGCACACAAGTTAGTGCTTACAAAGTGCTTGTATTTCCTCAGCTTCAGCCTGGCCAGAGACCAGGACTCTTAAGAGCCAGTCCTGTTCCTTCTCAAAGACAATGAGAATCCCAGCTCATAGCACGGATGGTCTGATGAAGAGGAAGAGAAGGAGCAACAGGTGGAAGGATATCTAGGGAAGACCACCACAGTTCAGATCGTCGATCAGCTGCACGTCAGGGCTTTCTTCAGGAATGTGTCCCCCACTTTACTGCAGAAGTTTAGCTCCCATGAGCCTGCAGGTGTGGTGAATATGGACTTCCTCACCAGCAGGGATGGGAGCAATTATAATACGCAGCCTTTGAGTCTGACGAATTGTACTGTTGAGGAGAGGACAGCCGTTACATGACTGAAATGACTTAACTGTCCGAGTTCTTTGGAAGGCTCTCTGTGTAGATACTGTGAGCAAAAAAGGGAGGAAGAACAGGCTGGATCTCCCTTGCACACCAAACTGTAGCAGATGAGCCTTTCTCTTGTCACTTTACCGCTGGTGGCAGCAAAAGCCAACCATTTTCTTGTGTTGGAAAACGGAGGGATCTCGTACTCCAGGAGTACTCTCTTGATGGAAACCCTCAGGAACATATCGGAGGTGATTATTGCTGCAAGGAGTGGATGATACAGTATTTTGCAGTAAAGATCATACCTAAGATACCAAAACCCCAGTTTATTCTCATTTTTGCAGATACCAGGCTGAAATAACTTTGTGCATGCTGGCATTAGGGTACCTCCAAACTCAGAATCCATCTTCTCTAAGGAAGGACTTTAGTCCCCTTGAGAAAAGAGTAGTGCCTTGACATCATACTCTTCTAAACATTTACTTTGCCTTTTTTAATTTCCCTTTTTATTCTGATCTTCCACTTCAGTGAGGTCTAAGTAGGACTGACCTGGCAAGCAGGTCAACAAATATAAAGAATATTATTTTTAAGGATGTAGTTGCCAAACAGTCAAAAGAGTTTGGAAGAAAAGCTGTAGGTTATGGTTTTCCTCATCTCACTCTTCTGAAAAAAGAAAGAAAAAGGCTTTTCTGTTACCATCTTGTCACAGAGACATCACAAGCCAAGAATTATATCATAGACAAAAGGACCATGTAGGGGTATTTCTGCTAGCTGTCTTTCAGCACAGTTTGCCATTGACCAGTGTCGTCTCCATGTGTCTGCTGCAGCGGCATCCGCATTCTTTCCCTGTCACCTCATCCTTGCTGAGTTCTCAATTTGTTTCTGTGCTCTTGACAGAGTAAGTCTGTTGGTTTGTTTCAGACCGAACAAAATGCAGACACCAAGGATTTCTACTACCTTGCTAATTGTAAAATGCTATTTACCAAACACTTTGGCCGATCAATTTGTTTTCTCTTCATTAGCATATCATTTGATATCTGAACACAAATGCTACTTTCTGGCTCAATGCAGCCCCAGCTTCATGACTTGAAAATCCTTAAACCTAGTATGGATTGTGTGCCTACTTGCCATGTGTCTTCGAGTTCAAGCCCTGTAATTATTTTTATAAAGATATTTGTGCTTCCTTGTTCTTTTGATTCTTTGGCCAAGATTTAGGTGTGCGTACCCCATGGATTTTGAAAGCAACTGTCAAGCTACTGTATCACTTTGGCTGGCGATCCATCTCAGTTTCACTTAAAAGTAAATATGTAGTCTAGGGAGAGATAAGTGCCTCCAATGGACTTAGATATACATGAGGCTGAAATCAGCTACCTTCTCACCATGCCTGTCCATTATCATTAAATATAAAGGGGCCCTAGACAACAGGTTTAGTCTGAATACACAATTATTTGCTGACTACATTGCATGGTACGAATCCCATTAAGCACTTATGAAAATTCCCCGCTGTACATTTAATTAGGCTAAAACTTATATAGGTCTTTAAATTCAAGGTAAGACTTGGAACCAGTGTATATTTCTGTGCTTTTCCCTAGCATTCAAGCCTGGGACTACAAAATCCAAGTCAAATGCTAATGGTAGTGTCATGCATAGTAGCAGCAATTACATATTTATTTAGTAATTGAAAAATAGAGAGCATGGATAAGTCTTCTATCTTTGTCTATCTATAGTCTTCTATCATTGTATGTTTACTTTAACTGTTAGCTGAAGAAGGACAAATTGCATGGTATTTTTTCTTAGCAGGAAAACCTGCAAGTGGATGTTACATAATATGTTCTTTTTAAGTCGTTCTAACTAGCAAATAAACTGTAATTTACCTTTTAATAGAAGATGCCAGTCATTATTAGCACCATAAAAATATGTATGTTCTCTCAGCAGCCAAAGAGAATGCTAAAATGATGCTTGCCTTTTCAGAGCCGTGTCTGATTGTCCTCTGTGTGTTTTTAATAAACCTGTAATTTTATTTAAGTTCTTGATTCCCCGCTAAACAATGGGGGCACTGAATACTGATTATTTTTAGGAAGAATAGTATAGCATACAATTAAATTACAAAAAGCTCCATGTCCTGTTTAGGAAAATTCTTCATTGCAAATGCTCTCCCTGCTATGATGAATCGGTTTTTAGATGTAATGTTGGTCTAACGTAATAACTTGGGACCTCTGTTTGATATTTCTTTATGGCTGTAGCAGAAACAGTAATCTAAAAGGAAATTCAAATCTGAGTCTGAAAGGTTACCTTTTTCATATTGAAGTTGAATGTAGGGCAGCGTATGCTCTCACGGCAGTGGATCTATAGCTCGTCTTAACATCAACAATTATATTGTTTCTTATAGTATGTCATGTCATGTGTTGATGTGAGTGATAATTGATAGTAATAGTTAAGAATAGTTGCAGGTCATGATTTTCAGAAGGAACTCCTGTTTCTTCTGTCAAACTGCTGTGGTGTCATGGTGGTCTAATGGGGTAAATGGCTGGAACTCATTGCTGCCACAGGAGCCCGTGGGGCAACAGTGCTACTGCTCCTCAGTATCCAACGTTGTTTTCAGCTGGGATCTGTGGAATCAAAACAGGGCTCCTCGGTTGCATCTCTGGAAGACTTGTCTGGAGAGCAAGTCACCAGTCAGGAAGATGAAATTCTCTAGACTTCTGCTAGGAAATCTGCAGTGGCTTGCAGATTAGACCTGAAAAGTACTGTACTAAAATGGGAAACGACGACTTTTTGATTCTTCCTTGTTTATGTGTAGAGGTTTATTTCTAGGCATGCCAAGCTTCAGTTTTGTCCGGTTTCCTTTTTTAACTTCAAAAATGTAAATACGCTGACTTGACTGAAAAAATCCTTACTCTGCTTGGGTGTATAAAACCACCAATCTATTTCGTTTTCCCCTCTCAGCTTGCAAATAAAACAGTGATTCTTGAGTTAAAATCTTGAATAATAAGAACTTGTTCCTGGCTTCAGATGTACAGTCTCAGATAGCTTTTATGTTGCACACATGCACGGTAATTGACTTTATAATGTAGTTGGTTCCAAGGGATGTAGCTCTGTTCTAGAGATTTGGCTGACAGAAGGAAAGAGGAGCTGATGAAGCAAACAGTGGCAACAGCTTAACCGTAACGCTGTTACCTCAGGCCTTGGTATTCTGTTTACATTTTCTGCCTATCCCCTTGAAATGACAGAGATGGTATTACTGAAGTATTTCTGAGCAGGATTTCAGTATTTGTGGGGCATAGAGGAATACATACAGGGGGAAGGCAAGGGATGATTTATGTCTGGATCAGAAGGGGAGATTTTGCCAAGAATTGTTTTGAATGCATTTGTTATAGGTGCAACTCTTCTCCTCTTCTGTTATTTTTTTTTTTTTTTCCAGGAGAAGAAGGAACACAAACGCACACAGAGAGCAGCAGCCAAGAAGCTGAAGGACAGACACGGTGCCAGTCTTGCACATCCACATTTCTCAAGCTTATCTGGAGATTTCTGATCATTTTGTCCGTCTCTTCCTCCTGGGTCGGGACCACGCAGTTTGTCAAAATCACGTATGAAACTTTTGACTGTCCTTTTTTCATGACTTGGTTCTCAACAAACTGGAACATTATGGTTTTTCCCATTTATTATTCTGGGCACCTTGCAACGGCGCAGGAAAAGCAGTCTCCAATCAAAAAATTCAGGTAGGCTTTATTGTGGCAATGTCCCTTTAAACACGCTGATTTCTGTGGACTGAGATCACTGCTCTTCTCAGTTTGACCCGTGGTGTCAGAAGGCAGTATAAAAGTCGTGCTGCAGAAAATCTCCTTCATAAATAGCTTACAGAAGGCTTAGAGATGAGTGATATGCGCTTGAATAAATGGATAGTTGATTGTTAGAGAGTTTTTTTTTTTACTGAGTTGAAAAGGTCAGTCATTTGCTTATAATCTTGCTATTATATTATCTAATATCTCCATATTATTGTGTTCTTGTCTGAATTGGGCCATTAATTAATCTCTTCTGGTCCATTTACAATAGAACAGTAGTGTAAAGTGCAACCAAAACAACTCGGCTGAGGAGATGGTTTCCACAGGGAAGACCATGCCTTGCTTTCTGTGCTCAGTAAATATAGCAGGATGGAAACTGCCCGTTCCTTCTCCTGCTGGATCATAGCATGGAGGAAGGGTATCCTGTTAGCCTTGTCTGGTCTCTTTTATGTGTGGTAGGAATTAAAGCAGGTTGCAGACTCTTGGCTCTCCTCCCCCTGTAGCTCTGAGGGGTAGGTTGGCATAGCGGAGTGGCTGTCATCTTGAGGAAATGATGGGAGGGCTTCATCCCATCTTCTGTCAGGTTCCACGTGGAAATACCTTTTCCTCTGTGTTGTGAGAGCCAGGGGAAGACATCCCTCTGCCTCCAGCCTTTCCTTGTGCCACGTGGCTGCATGTTGTAATTGAACTCTCAACTCTCAAGTGCAAATTAGTCCATAATACTAACTATAATATTAGTCTGCAGGGGTGAAAATTTGTAAATCCCTCTTCAGTAGCCACTGTGACATCATAAAAATACAAAGTTAGAGGGGAGCCCAACGAGATCATCTGGACCAACCACCCGCACTGCAGCAGGACCAAGCTGGCTTAGCTTCACCCTAGCCTGTTCTTAAGAAAGCCATATCTAACCTGTCCTGAGGGCTTGGAAGAACCACCACGTCCTGGGACAGTTCATTTCACAGTTCCTCCTCCACTGCCGTTATTCTACTGATCCGACAGTGACGTAGAAGCTGCTTGAAAGGACGGAACTAAATTCAGCTTACCCAGAGATAACGCAATTTAGAATCATAGAATCACTTGGGTTGGAAGAGACCTTCAAGATCATCAAGTCCAACCATAAACCTATGCCAAAACCACCCCTAAACTGTGTCCCTCAGCACCATGTCTGCCTGTCTTTTAAATACCTCCAGGGACGGCGATTCCATCACCTCCCTGGGCAGCCTGTTCCAATGCTTGATAACCCTTTCTTTAAAGAAGTTTTTCCTAATATCCAACCTAAACCTCCCCTGGCACAACTTGAGGCCGTTTCCTCTTGTCCTGTCGCTTGTTACTTGGGAGAAGAGACTGACCCCCACCTGGCTATAACCTCCTTTCAGGTGGTTGTAGAGAGTTCACACCTTGCCCATGGAGGGAAGAAATTCACAGGATCATTCTGAGCTGGGAACCAATTCTGTTGCTCCAGTGCTAACTTGCTTTGAAAACAATCTTATTGACTTCAGCAGAATTGTCTGTTCTGCAAGGTATTAACCAGCGTGTGGCCTGTACCTTGTTCGCGCTGACAGAGGGTTCAGCACGGCTGTCACTGAGCACACAGGGAATTCAATTTGTGACTGTCAGGCTGGAGTGTAGCAGGGCCAAATTCTTCCCTCGCCTGCTTTTGCCAGGACCTGTAATTTGGCCCTAAATTATCATTTCTGTCAAATCAGCGTGACTGAAATTGAATAGTTGCACTTAATTAACTGCTTCTCTGAAAACTCTGGTGCTTTGTACATTAACGATGCCTTCATTCAGATTCTTGCTGGAGTATTTGTAAGAACATTAACAATGTCAGCTTGGCTTCTGGGTATGGGGTAAAGTAATAACAAATGCACAGCAGATAAGGAAGAAGGAGAATAAATATCCCTGCAGATAGATCCTCTGCAGTTAGCTGGTTGGTTATATCTCCATCAGAGCAAAAATTTGAGCGATGCATAATATCGGTATGCTTAAATAATTGATACATTTCCCAAGCTGTTAGGAGTTCAGCTTTTAAAGTTGAGGTCACATGCTTACATGCCCAGAGGAACGTCTGCGCGTACGGAGATGGGAAGTAGGTTTGTGAATGTGTGGAAACAGGAGACCAGTGTTAGAGCTGATGGGCATCTTCCCAGAGTATTCCCTATTCCAGATACGTCAGGAACTCACATCCCAGGGAGGAGGTAACTGCTGGCAAATACTGACTTTATCTTGGGGACCAACTACTTGGTCTGTGCCGTGTTATGATTTGAGAAGCCAACGTCTTTCCTTTTGCCTATGGGAAGGGACAGCTCTTCAGGATGCTTGATTTTCTGATGACTTCAAGAATTGAAAAGCACCATTTGTAGTTTTTAACAGAGAGTTACAGACAGATTTAGTTCAGAAAACGATCTTTGGAGGTCATTTATCCCAGCCTCCTACCCAGAACAGGGTTATTTTCAAAGCTAAATCAATTGTTCGTTTAAGTGTTCAGTTTGTGTTCTTGATATTTTTCCTGTTACGGGGCTTTTTACTGTATTTTGTAAGATTTCATGTTGCTTCATTTGGTGTTTTTATTTCTGTGGAGTAGCTAATTCTTGTCAATAAAGCCCGTCCTGTAGCGATTCCAGGCCTGCCTCAGAGGTGATTTGTCTTTGTGTTTCTAGAGAATGTAGTTACTCGCTAGGCTCTTTAAAGACATATGACATTTTGTCCAGTAGATATTCCTGGTGGACTAGAACAGTGTCTATGGTATCTTGGCAGAGATCAGTGATCATGCGAGTGACTTGCAGAGTGCTGCCCCAGGCTGGCAAAGCTGTACAGAGCCACCGTAACTTTAATAAATCCCACTTGGAAGGATAGGAGTCTCAGTCTTCAACTTTAGATTGTCTTTCCGTAAATTGTATAATCTTTGAGATTGTAAATTAGGTATTTTTTACCTTCACGCTTTACCTTAGAGATTAAATTTTGTTGTCTTAGAAATGGACTCAAGATTATCACCTCCCTGCTGTGTTTCAGTAAAGTATCTTGCTTGTCCTGAGGCAGAAGACACAGATTTTGGTGTTCCCTCAGTACTGTAGACAAAAGGTATGTCCCATGTAAAGAGCTTGAAAACTCCTTGCATTATTGGTGAATAAAATGATCTGAAGCTCAGTAAGCTCAGCACTAGGCAGTCTGACCCTGCTGGTATTTACCACCGCAGAAGACACTCCACAGACTTGACATAGGATTCTGATACAGCTATAATTTGGAATTGGTGGATAATACGTCCAATGTCAATAAATTCTGCCTTCCCATCTGCTCTCCTGGCATCTCAAGGACAAGACTGTGACATTCCAACAGCTTTCTGCCAGAAGATATCCACCATGTAATAGCTGAATTTGGTCCTACAGGCGCTGTGCAGCCTTGAGGCACTGGCTGGGAAGAATGTGGGTAGGTGCAGGTTTAAGGAAAGATGAACATATTGGGAAGAGTTGATTTTCTAGCAAGGAGAATAACAAGATGTGAGCATTTATTGAAGTAAAAACAGAGTCATAAGTAGCTGATACTTGCTGTCGTCTGTCATCTGCAAGTTTGTCACCTACAACTCTCTCCATCTGTGTTGCAGCAGTAGCTCAGCCCAGCTTGCCCAGCCGCTTCTGGCACAGCGCTGCAAATCTGGATCTTCACTGCAAGGGTCTTTTCAGAGGAGAGATGCTTGAAGCTGCTCCTACCCCAGATGGCTCAGCGGCAGGGAGGGAGACCAGCAGCACAAAACAGGGCTTCCCTTGGACCATTCCTTGTTGGGGGACAGGATTCCCATGGTTCTGCCCCCCCAAGCCAGACACTGCTTGTGAGAGCAGTGAGAGGTTCACGTGCAGTTGCCTTTCCTTTTGCTCCAGCTCTGGAGCAGACAAGTGCAGCTGGGCAGGCTCGTTCTTGGTGTTCAGACGAGAAGCAAAATGAGAGCTCCGTCAGTCTAGGAAAACAACTCACCAGTTGCTTGACCACCATTACTCTGTTTGGTGTCCGTCTCCGGAAACGGAGCTGGACTCCATTTTATCGCAGCAGATGCCATCGTTTAGATCATAGTAACAACTTGTGCTCGCCAAAGGTCCCGCAGCACTTCCTGCTACCGTAATGTCACTAGTGGCCTTGCCAAGTTTTAATCCGGGTGATGCAATTACACTCGCCATATTCACATTTCCCCAGGTAGCGTCTGTTAGCTCCGTTTTTTTTTCTGTAAGCTGTTTTAAAACCAGCTGCTGCATTACACTCCGGAGGCTGCGGTGTGTCAGGGGTGAATAAACCCATTCTTCTGCAGGGGCTGGCATCAGAATAACTAAGAGGCGACGTGGACTATTTAGTGGGTGCCAGAGGCAAAGCTACATGGCTGCCTGAGGTGCTGTAATTCCTGAGAGCATGGCACGCTGCCCAGAGCTGATGGCTGAGGGCTACCTGCAAATAAAAAGAGCTATCTATGTTAGAGGGCAGGTTTTAAATAGACTTCTTGTGCATTTGGAAATAATTTGTGTCATAGTTTCAGGGTCAGCTGCCCTTAGATACGTCTCTGCCTTTAAGTCAACAGCCTACAGATAATATCTGTATGGGGAGGGATCCATGGAGCCATCTCTCCGGAGCCCAGGGTTTTAATCACTGTCATGTCGTGATGACTCCTGCAAGTTTAATTTTAGTTGCATGCCAAAGAGGCTGAGTTAACCACTGAGCAACCAGCCCTCACAAAGCCTGAGGCAATCTACTGTAGCCATGACTGGGAAAATAAAGTATTCTTCCTATCTCCTCACTCGCTGAGCATTATTCATGGAATTCTCCTAGGTGCGGAGATGAATTCATCAGGTTTCTGTCTCGCTGAGCACAGCCCTGTCACAATTCTTTGCTGTTTATTTTTACTTGAGAGGTGAGGAGGCACTGGCCGCTGTTTTGTCTGGTCATTGTATGCTGCTGTGTGTGATGGAGGCTCTTCCATCTGCTTAAACAGTCCATTGCCCGGGGCCTGTGAAGTGTTTCCAGGTTTCCTTTCCTAGCTGTGAATCTTTGCTCATCCCTCCCACTGCTTCTGGGAACTCAGAGATAAGTGACATTTGCAGCATTGCCACAATTGCCTCTCCCAAATAATTGACCAGCCCACAGAGTCCAACCCAGAATAATATAGTAATCACTGAGGCTTCCTCCTTCTGAGGATTCGCAGTCAGGGCACTTCAGAGTCCATCGTCCTGACTCTGCTCTCAGTTTGTCTGTGTGCAGACATCCCAGAGATCTGCAGGACAACACTTGACCCATTCTGGCATCCCCCTCGCCACCTTTTTGGCTTTGGAAGCCACCCACCCTCCCCATGGATGGTGCAGCAGAAATGCCAGGCTTATTCCCAGCATCTCCCTGGCAGTGGGGGCCACGATGGATGACGGGGGTATCATTTCCCATGGCACATCTGTAGAAGAGCTTTTCCTGCTGCCTTGCACGCTCCATCCGAGTGACGTGCTTGGATGGTTTTGCTGTTGCCGTTGTACGCTATCAGTGTAGCGCCGGGGTACTTAACTGTGCCCTGCATCGCTGTAAGCAGCCCAGCCACCTTCCACTCTTGTTTTAACACAGCACAAGCTTGTTTCCTTTAAGATAGATCTTAACAGCTTCTGAAGCAGGTTGGGTTTACAACCATGTAACGATCCAATCGTGCATCAAAAGCACTGGCGGAATTCCCGCTGGGCTGGAGAGAGCAGGCTCCGCACAGGTCTGTAGTTCACAACGCAGGTCGGTTTTTGCCAAGAGATGGGGCATCCTGGCCTTGCTGTCATGTAGTGGTGACACAGCCAGGGAGCGTCCAGGTCAGAGGCCACCTGTCTTGAAGTGAGATGTAGTCTGAGCTCAGAATCACCCTAAGAATCATCCACCTAAGTCTCAAGGGGAGAAAAACATCTTTTAAACTGCTGTATCTGCATGTCAACACTCAAGTCTGTGCTACCGGTGAGTCTGTTCTCACACAAGGAAACTCATCGCCTGTAACTCCTCGTTGAAATGAATGATACAAAAGCCTACAGTCAAACTTAAGTATTAATTTATTTGCTTCACTGAGTATCTGCTTTGCATCTCAGATAAATGATACATACCACTAGCTAGTCTCTTTCTATGTGTAACATTTCTGTTCTGATCTTTGGAGAACAGGCTGACTTCTAAGAACATCGAGGTTAACTAGAGTGAAGGAGATAATTAGCAGATTCTCCTGCCTGAGTGTTAACTTGTTGGACACCCTGGCACAGTTTGAGAAAGGAATTTATTATTACTAGAAATGGCTGCTTTGTACCCCAGGTATTTTAGTGGCAGCAGGGAATGAATGGTTATGAAGCAGGATCATAAAATCATTTAGGTTAAGGTGTAGCTGATCTCATGTGTTACATGGATGTTATTATTCTACTTACCTGAAAATGAGAGTGATGGTTTCCATTCTTGGTAGTAAAAAACTGCAGTATTTTGAACTTACTAGAATTATACAAATGGTTTTGGAGACCTGAAAACAACTCTTGTCTTTAAAGGCAAAGCCAAATCAGTATAATTATTACACTGCCACCAGCACCACCACCCAAATAACAAATGTTTTGGACTTTACATTGCAGTGCAATCTTTGAAGTTACTAATTAACTCTACATAATTAGTGTTTTAGCAGTCTTCCAAACACAGCCGTATTTGGTTGTGAATACTTTGCGGCCCCGAGGCTTCATGGCATTTAGAGTAGTCCCTTAATGTTTCCTCGTAAGGATGAGTTGCAGATTGATAGGACCTTGGTTCACTCCATTGGTTTTTCCTTTGTGTGAAGCATTTGCTTGTGGGACCTCTCATGTTTTAAATAGATGTGTTGGAGAGCCTGCCGCGTCAAGAAATGAAGCGTGCTGGGAATATCTTGAGCAATACCTTTAAGCAAGAATGCAGACAGTGGAGCTGCGAGAAAGCGTTCTTCCCAGTTTGGGAAAGGTAGAGGTGTTTCAGGAGGGGTGTAGTGATGTGCCTTTGATCAAGCTGCATGCCCGAGTACTTGGTCTCCCCTTAGCCCACGCAGGTACCACTTTGCACGGGACTGCTGTCCCCAAAAGCAGCGTCTTCTGAGCTGACCCTTCCCTTTTGTGGAATGCTGAGAAGCAAACAGCTCACTTAAGTTGTGTGTGACGTAGTGTTTCGGAAGCTAGAGATTTTGTTTGCAATTTAATCCATAAGGCAATGTCTCTACGTGAACGCAACTTTTCAGTCTACAATAAAATGAAGCTGTTAAATACGCTTCCCTCCCCTTTCCTTTTCTCACACTCTTGTTTGACTGACTCGGTCCCACCGGCTGGTGCCTCGCTTTCCCACCATGGTGATGTTTCTGGTAATGTGTTTGTGATTTTTTTTAGTATCTTTAGGCGATTCTCAAAGATTACTTGGCCATATTTGGGAATATATTTCAATAAGAATAAAAACAGATTTTGGAGCAAAGCAAGAAAAAATTGTCAAGCTACAGAGAAAAAATTGCAGTTATAATCCCTCTGTTCATGGCCTCGAAGGCAGAGGCTGAGAACTGTCAGTGCGTTACAGATAACCTTCATTTCTGTGTGCGAGTCCCGGGGATTATTGTTGGGTAAAGTGTGATTATTCCAGGTAAGTTACTTCTTTTCTATTTGCGAAACTGCTGTTTTAAGAAGATTGTAGGTTATTTTCTCTATGTGAATTAAACAATAGATTCTTGTGGGTGTGCGGAGCAGTTAGGAAAAGCATTAATTGAATGTGATAAAAGTCTAATGAATGTTTGTTGTGCTGGAGTGAATGCTAAGGAAAATCCTAGCTGAGTTTTAAACTCTTTTCTTTTCATAGGGAATGCAGTCGGATTTTTGGTGAAGATGGTCTGACGCTGAAACTCTTTCTTAAAAGGACTGCTCCGTTTTCTATTCTATGGACTTTGACTAACTACCTGTATTTACTGGCTTTAAAGAAGCTGACAGCCACAGACGTCTCTGCCCTGTTCTGTTGTAACAAAGCTTTTGTCTTCTTGCTTTCTTGGATTGTGCTGAAAGACAGGTTCATGGGAGCAAGGGTAATGACATGCCTGATTTTCAACTCTCTCTTTTTTTTGTAATTGCCCTTAAATCCATAACCTATTGTGCTGCCATAGCACTGCCGCATTATGGTATGTATGTACGGTGAAACCATTTCTCATTTCATTTTATGATGCAAACATAAGCTTGAAGATCACTGAGAGATCTCAGACTCCGGAGGTAATAGGATGGGGTAATTCCAAGAATCTATTACAGCTAAGTGTAATTTGATGAATTAGCATAGGAGGACTTCCAGTTCATATAAACCTATTCTCTCTTGGGTTACAGTGCTGAAGTACAGTCAATTAATTTTATTTTAAACATAGTGATGAATGCGTACGTTCTAACCGAAGTAATTTTATTCATTGTTAGGGTAGGTAGCTATTTTCAATATGTAATGTATTGTTCTTATGCCATCCTATTTTACATACATATAAATCCATACACATGTGCACGTGCCAAATATAAATTAAAAGGAGCAGCAACTGTTTTGCACAAAAGTGTAGTTTGCACTTAAGTGTTACAGAACTCACTGGCAGTAATATGGACCCTGGTGGGGGCGGGGGGGAAGGAAAAAAAAAAATCTCAAGCAAAATGGCACGTGCCTGGATCTGGGGGGAAGCAAGGATGTTTCCTGTAATTTCACATACACAAATCTCCTAATATACAGCAATTCAAACTGTTGTCTTTATACCCTGGCTAAGGAGTAGCTAGGCCCTCTGCCAGTTCTGCTGGTGCAGATTCCCCTGTTGAAATGGCTCAAGGCCTAATGGTTGTGTTGGGTACAATCCTGATTGAACTATCAAAACCCTTGAATTTCAGTAGGATCTGGTTGGGGCCAGGTGTGATGCCCGTGACCAGAAGGTGCCACCAGCAATTGGATCCAGGTTCCATGGAAAGCATGATGGATCAGCACATTCGTCTGAGTGGGTTCGTTTATAAAAAAATGAGGGCAGCAGCTTTTTTCGATTAATAATGTGGTAGAACGGCTTAGAAATGAAAGTGAAAGGTCTCCTGTTTCTCAGGCGTCTGATCTAGCTCTTGGAGCAGACACCAGCACGCTGAAGAGAGCACTGCGACTGGGGTTTGGGAATGGAAGAAGAAATTGTTGAAAGTAAAACAGTTCCCCCAATTTCGTGATGACCCAGGGCTGGCTGGGCAATGAGTAACGGCACGGGGCCTGAGCACCTCAAGACGTGCATGGCATGACCCAAAGAGACCTCTTGGATAGGGATGTGCCAGCAGGGTTTTGCTGGACTGGCTCAGTGGAGGGTCTGTCCAGACCAGGCTAAATCGAGGAGGTGGACCCATGTTTCACAGACCTCAGCCATAGTGCCCTTGAAGGTAAGGACACGGACATTTCAACGTGCAGTGCTGAAGCCAGACCTGTATATCCATTTCATATACAACTTAAAATAGAGAAGCATCAGGTGAACGTGACCCACCCTCAGCCTGCTGATGACTAACTCAACGAATAAGCAGCGTTTGAAATCCTCAGTTCTTTTCTACAGAAATTAATAGGAATGGTAACTTCCTTCCTCTGCCCCTTGATCGTCTCAGGTTCCAGCTGAAAAAATAGGAAATTTTGCACCCTTTAAGCTAATGTCTGCCTCAAAGCAACCTCTTTCTAGAAGAGCAAGCATAGCTCTTGTATTTTCCCAGCCTACTCTCTAAAAGAAATCTAGATGAGAAATAATAAAGCTGTTTTCAGTTATTAGTTATTTTTTTACTAACTTAAAAAAAAAAAAGTTGCTGTAAATATGAATTAGTATTAATGCTGTAAACACCGTGAGGTTTGCACGAGAAAAGTCTGGCGGAAGAAGTGAACAGCAAATCCTGCGCATAAAAGACACTGGTTTTTGCTGCTAAGTGGCAGATTCTGGACGCCCAGTGCTGGAAAGGTAATTAGCAGCGTTTTCCAGCAGCCCTCCTGCCAGAATAACACTTAATGGTGTTAATAACCACGCAGGAGAGAGTTTAAGAACTAAAATACGCCAGAGCGGTGCGGACGCAGCCTTTTGTGCTGCGAATGTCTCTACTGCTTTCACCGCCCCCCCCCCCCCCCCCCCCCCCC
>VZSF01005387.1:253859-264530 GCA_013398295.1 Chionis minor
CCCCCCCCCCCCCCCCCCCGCCTCTCAGGGAGCACGTGTAATTAGGTTATTTGGACAGTAAGGGGCTGAAAAGAAATAAGAGCTTAATCGTTTACTCTGAGCCAGTGTTTTTGCAAAAGCACTAGGCTCCCAGGAGCACAGCCAGTTTTTGAAAGGAGCTCAGCTCCGAGCAGCTCTTTCGGAGCTTCCGAGCCGTCGGGCGCATCTGCGGCGCACCGGACACGGGGATGCAGCCGACGCCGATGGACCCGCGACAGCTTTCATCCGCCTGGGCTTGAGAACCAGCAGCCATCAAGGCTGCTCTGCAGCAGATTTCCAGCATCGCCGGCTCCCTGCACGCCTCGCGTCGCTGCAGGCGGTCTCCAGACTGTCTCCAAGCAGCCGGCACACCGCTCCCGCATACCCCGGAAAGCAGCCACCGGCCAGGCGTGGGGGGCTGGATTTTCAGATGGGCTGTCTAAAGACAAACCTGTCCCGAGGGCCACCTTATGGTATGGCATCATCTTACCTGTGGAAGCGTTGACTGGCTGTAGGAGTGCTGCCGGGGGGCTCCGTGCGGAGACCTGGCTGCGCGGGCTGCGTTTGAGCTACCTGCTGTGTGTGTGTTCCACGGTGAGCGCCACGCGCCCTCGGCGGGGATGCGGTAGCGTGGGAAGGAACTTGTGCCCAACACCAGCTGGAGAAAGAGTATTCATATGAGAAGTACATATACAGCAATAACTATATATGTATTTACCTATACCAACGTTGTGCTGAAGAACATGGACCTGTTTGAGCAGGTCCAGAGGAGGCCACAAAGATGATCCAAGGGTTGGAGCCCCTCTGCCGTGAGGACAGGCTGGGAGAGTTGGGATTGTTCAGCCTGGAGAAGAGAAGGCTCTGGGGAGACCTTAGAGCCCCTTCCAGTATCTGAAAGGGGCCTACAAGAAAGCTGGAGAGGGACTTTTTACAAGGGCATGTGGTGATAGGATGAGGGGTGATGGCTTCAAACTGGAAGAGGGGAGATTTAGATTAGATCTCAGTAAGAAATATTTCCCTATGAGGGTGGTGGAACAGTTTGCCCAGAGAAGCTCTGGCTGCCCCATCCCTGGAGGTGTTCAAGGCCAGGTTGGATGAGGCTTTGAGCAGTCTGGTCTGGTAGAAGGTGTCCTTGCGCCGTGGCAGGGGCATGATGATCTTTAAGGTCCCTTCCAACCTAAACCATTCTATGATTTCTGAACATCTCACAAATTAATAATGTATCCACGTTACACTGGGACTTCTGGAAGTCCCGACAGCTTTGGCTCAGAGCAAGCACAAACATTTGAAAGACTTCACATATTTGAGTAGTTCTGTTGGTTTGTGTTGCTTAGATTTAGCCACGTGCTTAATTAAATGTGTGCATGTTTGAGCCCTTGGTTGTATTTCATCTGTTGAATTAATGCTTATCAGGTATTTACAGCATGGTCTGGGGACATTTTCCCTCCCAAAAAATCTTGATTCTAGCCTGGAGACAGGTTTTTTTACTATAGCACCCTATTTTCTGCTGTGCTCCACATGGGAAAAAAAATGTTCCCGAGTAAATGTTGGTTGGCCTTGCTCTCTTCCAGGGAGGGGGAAGAAAGAGGCAGGTTAAATTCATTCTTTACCTAGGAGGCTCTAAAAGAAAGTTACTGCCCTCTTCCGTTAATTAAAAGCCTTGTTTAATGATGTGTCAGCTACAACAACCAGCTTTGCTTCACTGTGACCTTGCTGCTTCTTGTCAGCTTACAGAAGCCTGCAGGATGTGCTCTCGGGTTTCTGAAGCAAACACGACCATTGCTGGGCAGAGGTCAGCTGTGCCAATGCAGTGGTGTATAATTTGCAGGAAGAGCTTTGAACATGAAACTTAAATCATGTTCTCGCTGTTTTCCAGTGTCAGGTCTTATTTATCTAATGTCTCACGAGATGGTGCTCCATATGTGTCCATCATTTTAGTTGTTTCAGGAGGAAAAAAAAAAAGTGTTTGACTTTCTAAATATTTGATTAAGTTAGAAAACTGGCTTTCTAAATTTGGTGTAGTCAGACTGGGAAGGTGTTTTTCCCAATAGGAAGAACCTCCTATTGGGGATGATGGATCTACTCATTTCCACTAATACAAGGAAAGGACTCGCTGGATCTGAGTGATGAGTGCACTAAGAGTTAAATCTCAGTCCTCTCCCTTGGAAGGAGGCGATAACTACATTGGACTTTTCTGTTTTGCCTTGTGGGAGACATTGCTTGAAATATTACAGCTGAAATATTCCGGCTGACAGCTGAAATGCTGCATCTGAATTTATGTGCAAGGCAAGGCGTATAGCGCAGCCTGGGATGAAACCAGCCAGGCAATGGAGCAGGGCAAGGGGGGCTTCTGGAAACTGATAGGAGGGACCGTGCTGATGGCCGAGAGGACCTGGGTGTAATTTTGTGTTGCTTCACGGATGGACTTCTGTGGTACTTGCATCTTAGAATAAGCTGTAAGGAGAATGGCAGTATTACATGATTATATTACTAACGAACTAGTCGCTAAACCAAAGGTAGGAGCGAGAAGCTGTGTAGGGAACCGTTCCTGCTGAACGGGACTGAAACTTGTTCTTCTACGAGAATTTAACTGTGTTTTGCTCACAGGTCCTTGGGGAGATGTAAGCTCAGGGATCAAAATAAGCATTGCTGCGTCTTGGGTGACAATATGTGCGTCCTGCGCCAGATGTGCCCTGACTTTTCAGCAGGGTGAACAGCAGAGGGTGATGTCTTCCAGCACCCCAGCTCACTTAAGGAGTGAAGGCCAGATTCCCATGCAGGCACTGGAAAATGCAGTGTGCTTTCCTGTCCTCCTCAGCAGCTTGCCAGTGAGAGCCCTAAGTCCAGCGATGGCAGTCTTGGATCCATGTCCCTCATCTGGATGAAAGGACTCAAGCTCTCCTCCTGGGATGACCTGACTGCTGGGATGTGTTATTCTGGGAAGGAGGGGAGGGAAACCGTCTGGTTCCCTCTTGCTAAAGCCCTTCCAGGTCTTATCAAACCTTCCATTACAGCTGTGGGAGACTGAGTACGTATGTGACACCAACCCTTGCCGTTCAGTTGGGGGATCTGGATTTCAAGTGCCATTTCATGGTGAATTTGGAGGTATCGATGGTACCATCAGGTTTTGGGTGACAGCTAGGCAGCTTTGCTGAGCTGCATCTTGGAGCTCGGATGTTTTAAGTAGGAGTGAGGTGGGATATTGACGTGCACTGTGGTTTGTGACCCTGCCTTCGGCACTGCAACTGCAATGCGAAGAGGGTACCTGTGTGCCTCAGTTCTTGGTAAAATAGGGCTAACAGTGAGAGGAAATACTTAAAGCTGCACCTGGGAGATGCGTTCCTCAGTGTAGATGTTGGCCTAGATACCTGTGGGATTTAGGAGCACTAACATTTTTACCTGTAGACTCAGAGATTGGCTCCGCTCTGGGCGTCGATTCTTGGTTCTCCGTTGTCCCCCATGTGTGGACACCTTTACCTGAGTCAGGCATGTGCCCCTGTCCTGTGTGTCCCTTGAAACATGGTTTTACTCTGGCTCTGTTGAAAGTGTTTTGTGGGATTTTCATGCTTATTGCCTACGTCTGGCTCACATCTGCTTCGTATGAGTATCAGTGGGTTTCCTGGGAGTCTTGGTAAAGCTGCGTGAGATCTGAAAGTCGGGCTTCTCTGCAAAAGGGTGCGTGATTTGATCAAGACGCCTTTAAAGCCTGTGGTGTGAAGCATGTGAAGCTTAGGTTTGTCTAGCAGTAAATATTCCTTAAATGAAGTTTCATGAGGGTTTCCAGGAAGCAAGTGTCCATCTCACGTTGGTGTTGGCTCAGAAGTTGTAGCAGAGCTGCAGGAGCGAGAAGGTAACAAGTCCTGCCTGGCTCAGCAGCTGAGTTTGGGATCCAGTTGTTGTGGCAGTGTTTGTGGAGGTTAGGGCTGTCTGGATGAACCACGGTAGTTTCTTCCTTTGTGTGACTGGGGACACCCTGCCTTGCCTATCCACTGGGTGTTGCATGATTCAATGGGTATCTGGGAATAGAAAACAGGATCTGAACCTTAAAAGTTGCTGCTAATTCTCTAACAGCCAGCTTTGGGTATCTGCATTTGTGTATCTTCTGCTCTACACCCATCTTTTTTATAATGATAAAATGTTTAATGTAATACTGTTTTTTTAAAAAAAAGAAACAAAACCAAAAACAACCATGCTATAAAACCCCCTGTCTTTCAGAAATGGGTCTGTGATTTTCCACAGGTATGATGAAACACATTTTCCTCTGCAGTCCATGGAAGCTAGGTATTCAGTGTCTTTGAAATTCAGACTCCATATTTACCTGCTGAGGGCAATTAGGTAGAGAGGCAGTTTTTTAAAGAAGAAAACATTTTGGGACCCCTACCACCTCCTTAAGGTCCTTGGAGTCGAGACCCAGGGTTTCAGATATGGTGTAGTTAATTATTTCTTGTCTTTTTCTTTGAAGCTTCTCAGAAGCTGGATTTTCAAATTAAGCCAAAAACCTAAGCACGAAGGTGCAGGCTTCAGGAAGGAATTTGGTCATGTCTGTCCATGAAAGTTGGCAGGGCTGTTAGGAAATACCGTGCACAGCTGGAGCAGCCTGGAATTGCTCCCAGTGGTACACTGGTGTTCCATTCTCTTGGAGTCATGTCCAGGAAGGCTGGCCGTCTAAATGTTTGCATTTCAAGTCAAATTGGTGGCTTTGCTAAATATTTGTCTTGTTGTACATTAGAGCATAATGTCTCAAAATTTCTTGGAGTCATATCTCCAAAGTGGATGCTTAGCTTATAAAAGACTTTCTGCCAGTAGGTCCCAGGGGAATTTGCAGTGCTATAGATCCGTATCAGTGCGTACACTTCCAGTACGTTTTACATCTCTCCCAACTGTATGTAATTTTCCCTATTTAAGGGAAAGCAAGAAAGCTTGAAGTCAGAAAAAGTAGCTACTGACACTCACTAAAACCCCACACAGCGATAATCTCTTTCCGCGTAATGAAATGGCGCCGAGCTTTACATTGCTTTGCTTTGTCTGTGCAGATAGTTGCAGCGATAATGGCAATCACAGGAATCGTAATGATGGCATATGCAGATGGTTTCCAGGGTGATTCAATTATCGGGGTAGCATATGCTGTTGGATCAGCCTCTACGTCTGCATTGTATAAGGTAGGTCGTAACTGTTTATTAGTATTCTTCTGTTCTTTAACATGGGATGTTAAAAATGCGCGAGGGCAAAGCGAATCCCTATAAATGTTTTATTTTATTCGTCCCTCCTGTATCATTCATATTGTGACCAGGCAATGTCACAATGTCAGGAAATCTACTGTGAGGGTAATTGGTTGTTAGCTGCCAAATATTCAGAATGACTTTGCTTTATGAGCCTTTAATGAAATCTCCGTTACTGTGCTGCGAGGAGTTTGGGATCGTGTTTTAATCGTTCCCTGGCGCCGCTGTTTATCCACACTGTTTGGAAGGGGCTCGCCCTGTGCAGCGGGGAGGAGAGCCCGGACGCGGGTCGTGCAGCTCTGCTGCGTGTCCTGCGCTCCTGGTGGGCTCGGAGCCCCCGCGTGTGCCTGGTGCCACCGATGCATTAGAGACACGCGGGGCTTTGCCCCCTGCTTAAAAGTAGCGTCTGCTCTTGAAGGTGAGGGGTGAAGAAGGCTCTTACCTGCTGAGATCAATTAGGTGGAGAGGCAGTTTTTTAAAGAATAAAACATTTTGGGACCCCTACCACCTCCTTAAGGTCTGGCTTAGAAACAGGTTGGGCTACAGGCGGCTGTGCTTACTGTCAGCTCGGGGAGGGTGAAGTGTGTGTAAAGACGAGCAGAAATTTGGGTTAAGTCGTAGTGGGGTGGATGAGAGGTTGGTCCCAGCTTTAGACTTTGGCTGTCACACTGATAAATGTGTTGTGGCCGTTCACAAATCACTCGAAGTGCATTAATTTAGGCTCATGCGGGACAAATCCTACCTGTGAATGTGGAGTCCCTCCAGGCTAGACTTCCCTCTTACGGCAGGTTTGTGCTCTGGAAGCCGCTGGGCTCCTAAGGGTGCCAAGTACAGCCCAAATCCTGTACTTTTCATTGCATGAGCAGTGTTGCCTTTGGGTTCTTAGTTACACTCGCTCCTGGTGGCGCTTTGTGTAAAGTTTTGTTGTACAGACACAACCATCTGCACTGTAATAACATGGTGTCCCCCTCTGGGCTAAAATGTAGGAAAGGGCAGAAATCAGACCAAAGTTCCCCTCACAGAAGTTGCAAGAGGACTTTGCTTCCCGTGACAGGCATGGAATCTAAAACCCTCCTCTCTCCTCTCCTTTGCAGGTTTTGTTCAAAATGTTTCTTGGAAGTGCAAACTTCGGGGAAGCGGCTCATTTTGTTTCTACCCTGGGCTTCTTCAATTTAATTTTCATCTCTGTTACCCCGATCATACTGTATTTTACAAAAGTGGAGTACTGGTCCCCTTTCTCTGCTGTGCCGTGGGGTTACCTGTGTGGAGTAGCTGGCCTCTGGTTAGGTATGTGTTAAAAAAATTTACTCTTTTTTCTAGCTTGGTCTTCACCTCCCTGCCGCCCTTCCACAGCGCTCCCTCTTCCAGAGCCACAACTGCTAGCCTCTAGCCAGGCAGAGGATCTGTTGGATTCAGCCCAGGGGCGTTTTAACTTCCAGATAGAACAACATCCTTTCCTTTAGTAACGTCTCTATTATTTCATAATTGAAGAGAGGGTTTTTTTCTCTACGACAAGTATATTAAATGGAAACAAAGAGGATGTCATTGCCTGGTACATAGCCCATTCACGCAGACGTGAGACACAGCTGGGCTGACAGCTGAGGTGCTGTGACCACCTTAAAACTGCTCTGACCAGAACTGCAGCTGCTCTGCAAGCACCTAAGAGACAAAAAATAGGGATAGTTTGTCACCCAGCGATCTACCCAAGCATATAATCCCAACCACAAGGGAACAATCTTGCAGAGTAGTCAAACTTGCTCTTTTTACCTGGGGGACTCACCAGCACGACTGGGTGGTGGGTAATCGGGGGGACCTGGGGTTCTGCCAGCACCAGCCCCTGGCTGCAAGAGCTGGAAGAGCACCCAAGGGAGTGGTATGAAAGGAAGAGTTGTGCGGTTTCCTTGTGATCTCTCAAAGAAATCGGAGCTGGCTGGGAATGCTGTCACGTAAAAAACAGACACAACCATTGAATTAAAGGTGTTGACCGTTTGCACTTCTGTCAGCTTTCATTTTGCCTTCAATGTGTCAGCAAGACCATGGTCTCACGCCAGCCTGCTTACTTCACAGTTAATGTCATCAGCTAATTGTGTTTAGTGTCCTTTAGAGTATGAGTTCCTGCTGCCATCGCCTTTGCTGTGTGGTCCAGCTGGAGGGGTGTCAGTGAAATGTCCTACCAGGACAACACAGCCTCAGCCCAGAGAGGAAGTAGGCTCACCATCCTTCTGGTAGGAGGAGAAATGATGGCTTATGGCAGCAAAACTAGGTCGTTAGTATCTGATTAAAGCTTGGACAAAGCTGTGAAATACAAGTGTGATAACCTTGGTATCACAGTTTGTGAAAAGACGTAGAGCATTACCTCTTCTCCCATGCAGAACTTCCCCTCATTTCATACTCACATACAAAAACATAAAAATCAGTCACTTTGTGACAACTACATCATTGTGGTGTGCATTCTGAGCACATACTGTACTTGTAGGGTCAAGGTGGAGAAAAGGCTCACTGTGATGTTTTTCCCCATAATCATATATTATTTTCTCTGTCTTACCCTAGCTTTCAATATTCTGGTTAACGTTGGCGTCGTGCTTACGTACCCCATTCTGATCTCTATTGGCACAGTGCTCAGCGTCCCTGGAAATGCAGGTACAAGTACCATGGTTGGTGGTGGAAGAACAAGCACAGGGGCATGCAGACAGCAGAAGCAGTTTGTTGTCTACAGAGTCAAAATGGGTTGTCACATATTTCAAAAGCAGTTCAGTCTCCTTCAGCTTCCATGGACGCTCCTGGTGATGGTGGGTGTTTAAGTTGGTGAAAGCCTTTTTTTTTTTTTTCAATTATTTTTTTGACTTGCCTCCTTTGGCTGGGAGTGACGGGGTGCATCCGTACCACACAGAGGAGAGGGCAGGCTGATCCCCAGCCAGCAGCCCTAAGCTGGAGGCATCAACTCCAGCTTTCTGACCTGCATGCTCCTCTCTCCCCATCACCAGTCCATGCAGCCCAAGGAAACATTATGCTAATGCAACCTGCTGCAGGTAAAGAGTTACCACAAAGTAAAGTAGCTTCCCTCTCAGAGCAGAAATGGAAACCTTGAGGCTTCAACCAGCCCTACAAGGCTTCCTTGGAGCCTGCACGAAGGCAGGGAGGAGATGTGGCACTTCCAGTACCACGCTCTCAGGTCAAAGCTGAGTGCAGACAGCACTCAAGGAGCTGGTCACTCTAGAGGACTGAGAGCAGCGTGGCCAGAGCGCAACACACCAGGTTACGGAGGTGTGCCAGGCTGCTCCGGCGCCGTAGATCATCCCGCTCTGGTTTTGACGGCATTGTGGTTTCTTTTTCACAGCTGTGGATCTCTTGAAGCACAAAATGATCTTCAGCGTCGTGAGGTTGGGAGCCACCATCATCATTTGCATTGGGTTTCTGCTGATGCTGCTCCCCGAGGAATGGGATGAAATAACCCTGAGGTTCATCAACAGCTTGAAGGAGAAGAAAAGTGAGGATCATGCCGACGACATCACAGACTCCAGCGTACACACAAGAAGCAGAAGTAGAGCCAATGGGACAGTGTCTATACCACTAGCTTAGGGCTGGTGAACTCTAACTGCACGCAGATGTATATTCTGTGAATATATGAATATAGCTTAAATTTCCTCACTACTTGTATGCTTAAAAACGACATTTACTCTGAACTGGGGATGGACTGTAAGATAAGAGAAATATGTCTATAATAAATGTTTACATTTATACACTTATCAAGGAAAGGGTGTAAATAACTGCAATAAAATGTTTTGTAATAAAAAAAAAAATTAATCTTGTGTCTTACTGAGCTGGTGGGTTTAAAATATGAATCAAGTCTACATTGTTTATCTCCCACTGGCAAAAGTAGAGCCATTCTCAAGGATACAAATCTTGGATATTTCCAGCTAAATCTCAAAATTGGATGCGTTGACTTACTTTCAGGGAAGTGACCTTTCACTGAGGTGGTAGTTTCGGAAAGCCGCTTCAAACCTCTCCTGGCATTTTTGAGAATTCATTTCTGAACGAAGCCGATGTTCACATTGACATTAGGAATTATTAGCAGAATAAATAGTCTGTGTCATGCAAAACATTAATTTTTCATTAAGTTACGTTATAGCAAAATACGTGATGAGAGCTGCACATGGACACCCTGCAGTGTTGGTAGCCCAGAGGCACAGTGCCGCAAGCTTGTCTCCTCTCCAATGAACATTGCCCCTGCAGCCCACGGAAACCCAGGGCTCGGTACTGACGTCCTAACCCGCGCGACACCCAGGACAGCAGCAGGGAGGATGGTATGAGCAGGCACTGCTGAGACACCTTGCCTCCCAGTCCGGTTGGAAGAGAGAAGTCCATTGCTGAATGTAGGAAAACGGCGTGTTTCACAAAATCACCTAATCCCCGGGGTTGGAAGGGACCTCTGGAGATCATCTGGTCCAACCCCCTGCCAGAGCAGGTCCACCTACAGCAGGTTGCACAGGATGGCGTCCAGGCGGGCTGGGAATGTCTCCAGAGTCAGAGACTCCACCACCTCTCTGGGCAGCCTGTGCCAGTGCTCTGCCACCCTCAAAGGAAAGAAGTTCCTCCTCATGTTCTGATGGAACTTCCTATGTTCCCGTTTGTGCCCATTACCTCTTGTCCTGTCACTGGGCACCACTGAAAAAAGAAAAAAAGACTGATCCCATCAAGTCACATCATTTGAGCTGTTGCCAGTTAAGACTAGTTTTGCTGGTTTGTAGATTGCNCCCACACCCCTCCCAGAGCCACACTGAGCTGTGCCTCTTTCCAACCCCAACTTTCTAGCAGTGGCCCTGGATTTTAGGTGCCTTTAGTAAAGCCAAAAATGGCCTTATTTATCTCTCTTTTTTTTTTTTTCTCCCAGAAAAGCTGCACTCCCAGCTGAACAAGCGCCTCATGAGAGATTGAATGGTCCGGATTGTCGGCATGCCTGGGAAATGTCAGTTCCTATTTTCTAGAGCTTTGGGCCAAACAAATATTTTTCTTAACCTCCACTGTGGAAAAGCCTTTCAAAAGCCAGAACAAACCAACCAGCCTACACGNGTTTGTGCCCATTACCTCTTGTCCTGTCACTGGGCACCACTGAAAAAAGAAAAAAAGACTGATCCCATCAAGTCACATCATTTGAGCTGTTGCCAGTTAAGACTAGTTTTGCTGGTTTGTAGATTGCTGGGATTTCTACCTGCCCTCATCGCCCAAACTGAGCTGCTGTTGATCGTACCCTCGCCTCCAGGACTGTGGCTGAACCCTTAGCTGGCTTCACACCTTGTCCCAGCCTTTGCTAAAGAACCTATGCCACTCATGACACCCATGGTCTGCTCCAGCCTGTGGCTACAAACGTCCTACAAAAAGCTGTAACCACCCATAGCTTAACACGCACCCCCCCCACCCCCCCCCCCCCCCCATC
>VZSF01005387.1:264677-376322 GCA_013398295.1 Chionis minor
TAGTAAAGCCAAAAATGGCCTTATTTATCTCTCTTTTTTTTTTTTTCTCCCAGAAAAGCTGCACTCCCAGCTGAACAAGCGCCTCATGAGAGATTGAATGGTCCGGATTGTCGGCATGCCTGGGAAATGTCAGTTCCTATTTTCTAGAGCTTTGGGCCAAACAAATATTTTTCTTAACCTCCACTGTGGAAAAGCCTTTCAAAAGCCAGAACAAACCAACCAGCCTACACGGTTCCTTCCTTAAACCTGTCACTGTGTCGTTTAGGCTGGCTGGTTTCTCTTACAGCATTCCTTGGATTGACCACACAAGATTACTTTTGTTTGAGAGCACCTGACATGCAGGCAAAGATTTTATTTTTTTTTCCCCTTTTTTTTTTTAAGGGAAGGTAAAAACAACTGGGAAGTATCACAGGTTTCTGAGCTCTACTGCCCTGCCTGCTGTTTGTGAGATTGATTAGCAGCTAGGAGGGGGGGTGGTTTTGATGGCATTTCTGCCAGGAAAAAAGGTATTAGAGCAAGGAAGTGTTTGTTATTAGTAACACCAGGTATATGATAACAACAACTGTGTTTGGGACTAAAATAACAGCACAAGTACACCCAGCACAAAGCTGTGGTTTAGGGGGCGGGGGCTGGTTGCAAGCTCACCTGTCCCCAAGCACGTCCTGGCTCATCAGTCCTAACGAACCCCTTGTAGGGCGCTGGTGCGTGGGGGGGTCCCGTGGGAGCCCCACGGTTTGGAGGTGTCCTGGAGGCATCGCCGGTCCTGGGAGCAGAGGTTGGAGGGTGGCGGGCAGCCAGCGTGTCCCAGTGGCCATTAGATTATGAAGAAACAGCTGCCAACAAAGCAATTCATGTAAATAACAACAGCAGCACCCTTTCATTTGCCTCTCTTCTAATTAATAATTTTTTTTAATCTTTTAACATTCATGTCTAAACTGTTCCTTGCAACCAGCAGAGCTAACAAAATACTTGAGCATATTAAAACAAACAAACAAACACGGGCTCTTTCGTCATACAGCCACAGAATTAAGGCTACAGAAACCAACCCGAACACCCATCCCCTTCGCACTAAACCCCGAGGTGTAAGGTTTGGGTACGCACACAGCCTTTTAAAAGTCTTTTTTAGCATTTGAGAATGGAAGGCTCCTTTTGAAAGGAGCCAGACATTAAAAAACAGTCTAAAAAAGTGAATTATGCTGAACAGGAGATACTCATGGGGCGATACAGCTGAGAGCAAATAGCACATGGCAGCTTGGGCATCACCCCAAGCTGATCTTGGAGTTGATATATTCACTTACCTTACTAGATAGTTTCAGAGATGTGTTTTACTGATATTTTAGCTGCTGCCAATCTGAACGCGTGGGAAAAACAAACAGTTCCTGTTAGTATGCACCAAGGAGTACATTTTGGCAAGCAACACCTTCAGGCCCAGGACTGGATCCTTCGAGGAACCCCGTTGAGTATTCAGCAGGGAAAATGACGTGAAATCCCTGTGTTTGAGTCAAGTTTTCCCCTGCTTGGGATGTGTTGGGGCCAAGGGCGCAGCGCGTTGCTGTGCCAGCCTGTGGCTCTCCAGGAGCAGCCCCTGTGCCTGTCCCACCCTGGGGACCAGCGACCACCCTTGTGTGTCTACAGGCAGGGAAGACGCCCAGCTCCGAGCCCAGCAGCCACCTTCCGCCTCGCATCGGGCTTAACGGGCACCGCCTAACCCAACCCGAGCTTTCCGCTGGGAACAGGCATCCCCCGGGGATGCTGTACAGCAAACGCACAGCGCTGGGGGCAGCACCGGGGCTGCAGAAGGCTTCCCCCTCTCTGCCACCCCTTCGCTCCCCCCGGCCCCTGCTGTGGGTGGGCAGGGGGGATTTGCTCCTGCATCCTTCCCATCATCAGCTCCGGGAAACGTCCCCCTCTGTAGCCACGAGTGCCTCACATCCCAGCAGGTACCTACTCCCTTGGTTGCATCCTGCCCAGGTGCTTTCCAGCCGCGCTCGCCCCACTCAGGAATTCCTTAGGGCCCCCTCCTTCGCCCACTGCCCAACCTGCAGTTTATCTTCCTCATTATGCGAGGAAGGTAATTGTTTTCCCCAGAGCGCAGCTCAAGCCTTTCAGCCGGAGAAAACCCATTAAACGCACCAAATCAGACAACAAATGGAGGCTATTTTCCGTGACCGCATTGATGATCCGCCAGAGGAACGCAAACTGATAATCACGCCCGTCAAGCGGCCGATCAGACGGGGTTACTTCTGCCGCCGTGGGCGTCCCTGATGAGCCCTTCCACCGTCTCCGGCCACCTGAGGGTTTTATTTCAGTTGCACCTTCTCATTTGCGCCCCAAGGAAAATGCCAGTTTTGATCCAGCAGCTGCGTTATCAGATTCTCCTTCGCGCCAGGGCCCGGCTCTCTGGAAGAAAAACAAAACGTGCTGCGAATAACCCGCCTCGAGCGTCGCCACCGTCACGCAGCCTCTCCGGAGGGCTCAGCGACCAAGCATTGCCAGCGGTGCCATCTCAGCACCAGTGTCCCCAGCCTTGGCTGGGATAAGGTGAACATCCCCGGTTAATACGAGCAACGAGCAGCAAAGGGAGGAACGAGCTGTATTTCTTGACTTTACAGATGCATAATAACGGGATCCATGAGTCACACTGGTGTGCGCCCCAGCCAGCGAAACGATGGGGGATTATTTTCCTCTCGGCCGCACCGTTTGTTCGCACCATCGCTGCAAGCATAATAAATGACAGCGAGTCTATTTGCATCGTCACGGTTCTTTCTGCTTTACCCACCAGAGAGCTGAATAATGTCCAGGCGTTATTTTGGCAGAAATCCATGCCGCCCACTTTCCATCTCCTCCTGTGCTGCTGTTGTTTGTAATTTAAAACTCATTTTTAAGCAGAAGTATTAAGGCAGAGGCAATCCACTGTTGCAGTTGGATGTTAGACTGGTGCCCTGTGCCAAATCCTCACCTTTGCTCCATGTGCAGGTGAGTAACAATCGCTGCCCCTCCGTGGGAAAATGCCCTGCCCTGAGTCATGGCACTGTCCTACCCTTGAGCTTTTCCCAGTATCTTCCTTAAAACAAGGGCATCAGAGCGCTTAGGGGTCAATGATTTCATTTTGCCGACAATAAATTTGCTGGAAAAATCAAATTCTGACAAGATCAGTATCACTTGCAGGTTCCAGCTGAATTTGGTGGAGGGTTTCAGGCAATAAATGAAATGGGAGAAGAATATAAAGAAGTACCAGCTCTCCTGGGAGGCACCACGTGCTGTCCCTAATGGCACCATACAGGACCAAAGCTCCTTCCAGCCCTGTGTCTCTACAGCACAGAGCTTGGGAATCAAACTGAACCTTAAATACAGATAAATTGCATTAAACAGCCCCTCAGTTAAAGAAAAGGAGCTTCACATCACCAGGAGGGCAGTGATGAAGCCAGCCTGAAGCTCAGGCATGCTTCAACCCATCCTTCCCCTCTTCAAATGCTGTTGGCTGGCGTTAAAGGCAGGTTTGAGCAAAGGGGTTAACACGGGATTACTCATGGTGTAGCAGGGGCTGCCACGGCTTGCTCTCAAGCTGAGCAGGTTGACGTGATGCCGACAGCCATGATCTCCACCACCGCATCTCGCCCAGCGTCCGCACAACGCCACAGTCCAAGGAGCCCACCGGAAGGTGCGAAGGGGTAATTCTGGCAGAGCAGTCGCAAGTAACAATATTTGGGAACCTCTTCCAGTACCATTGGGACCTGCTGGGTCCCGGTTCAGCCCCAAACGTGCTCTTGGTTTGCCCCAGCAACCTGCAGGAAGGGCATCGTTCTGCAGCCTGCCTTCCTCCCCGCACCCCAAACCCACCCCTCTGCTCTTGGCCCTCTTTGCCCTCCAAGTGCCTTTATTTTGTGAAGCAAAGCACAGCTCCAAAGCACACGGGTGCTGAGGTTTTAGGTGTTTACTGGGAGATACAGGTCATTAACTGATAGGGAATGGAGGCGCTGAGCAGCGCTGCCAGGTGAGCATCCTCGGGCACGTGCACCGCAGAGCTGTACCGCAGCAGGAGAGGTGGGACCCGGCCCCCAGGACCCAGCCAGAAGGGCACTGCCTCACCTTTGAGTGCAAAGAGCAGCATCTCTTCACCCAGAGGTGAAGTGGTTGGAGCAATATCAGCCTCGGGTTCATCTGTCCCTTCATCAATCCCCTTCCCTAAATCACTGTACGACAGGCTGTTATGGTTTGGGAAACCCACAACAATTTATTGTCGTTTACTATCTCCCTTGATGACCTCTCCGCACCCAGGAAGTGGAATTGGGAAAAAACCAAAGAAACCCAGGGGGCTGAAACAGATTTAACAGAATAAGACTAGATAATTGACATTAATAACACTAAAGAACCCATATTGATCCCAATACCAATATAAAACACCCGAGGATTACACTCAGCCCCTTCTATCCGTAGGAAGCCGTGCGCTCCCAGCAGGGGACAGCCAACGTGGGACACTGTGAGCGCTGTGGCTTTGGGAGGAAGGGAAGGGCTCAGCGCTCCGGCACTGGGGCAAGAAATTCTCTGTATCACCACCATCAAGGAAGAGGGAGCTTTGCAGCAAATTTCCTAATTTCTATTGAATGTGCCATTCCTAGTACGAAATAACCCTGTTGGCACCTTGGGGCAAGTGTCCAGGTCTCGCTCCTCCTCATCTCCCTGCACCTGGCAAGCTCACAAACACCGAGACCTTGAAACCCACACACCATGGCTGGCTGTAAAGTAAATGTTTTCCCAAATTCAGACACCTGAATCTTCTAAAAGAACAGTTTTCCCAAGCGTGAGAAGATAAATTAGTCCTGTGTCACTCAAACCAGGATGCAGGCCACAGTGCTATCCTGTGGGGTAGCAGGATACCTTTCCAAGCCACATGACTTGGAAAGAAACCTGGCCGAGAGAGGGGGTTTGGTGGCATGTGGAGCAGGGGGACCCTGGGAGGACATCAGCAGAGCCAGGGCCACTGCATCACAGCCAGGTGAAACACCCAGATACAGCACAACGGGCGCTGGCTTTAACATCCACGTGGGTTTTCCACTGCTCCAACATATCCATCATTGCATTTAACTCACAGTTTTCCCAAGCTGCTTAACAGGAATTACCTGTTCTCAGCAGGAGAGGGGGGGGGGAAGGAAAAACAGACATGAAGCATTGAGAAACTCAGGAGGGAAGCAGGCAGTTGATTTTATATATCCATTTGAAAATAAGAAGGAAAAAGATATTACAGACGAAGCTACTCTGCTCCTTCATGCCCTGTGTGACCCTGTTGTAAAGCAAAGTCACAAGTGATGGTGGTGCTTTGTGGCTGAAAATATGAGCCGGTTGGCTTGTTCCAAGGATAAATAATTTCTTCTGGGAGGTGCCACCCCTGGCTGGTGGCATTTTGCAGCTCAAAACCTCCCCATTTCCATCAAGGGGGAGCTGCGTGGTTTATCCATGGATCTACTGGCCATGAGCGCTGGATGGTTGGCTGTGCCATGACCCTCATTTCCCCATACAAGCCTCCTCCCAGCACTCCTCTCCCAGAATAAAAGCTGAAAGAGGCCCCAGTCACTCCAAACACACAGGATCACTCCAGCAATCCCAGTGGAATGAGCTGCTGCTAAATGAACCCCGGCTCTGATGCCGTTTTGGGCCCTCCCTCACACTCCTGGCATTTGCTGGTTTCCATGTGTTTCGCAGGGGAGCCCACAGATGTTCCAACCTCCTCTTGCAACCCTACTGCTGCCACAAAACCCAGCCTGCAATATTAATCTTGTTGCATAAGTAGTCCTCCCTACACATTTTCCAAACACTCTGCCTTGGAAATGAATGGCTCCTTACAGCTCCGAGGAAAAGGTGCCCTCTGAACCCCCTCGTACGCCCTGGGAGCGGATGGAGAAGTGCAGATCCTCCCCTTACGCACCAATCCTGCTGCGTTTGGCCCAAATCCTGCAGCAGCTCCAAAACTGTGGAATACGATCCACTTTGGTCGACTCTTTCAGGTGGGTTTGTGCTAAAGCTGCATTTTTTCCAGCAGTGCCACCAGCCAGCACGAGCAAGGGTGGATGATGCTCATCGGCCAGCCCCTGTCTCCAGGCTGCTTCTCCCACTCAGGGTGGGAGACTCTTTAACCCTTCTAGTACTCTGAGGATTGAATTTTCTTCCAAAAAATGAAAATTTAGCCAAAATGCTGCTTGTAGAAATACCTCCAGGTCAGCCAACAGCCAGCTGAGCTGGTGCCCCTGGTTGAAAATCCCTTGTAGGTAACAAAACAAAATTTCCCCGGGGCTTAGTGCTGGCTCTCTGAGCCACTTTCCACTTCTCCGTCAGCAGCAGCCACCTCTCATCTCCGCGGGGGAATGGCCAGGGACAGGTCAATGTTTAACCGAGCCGGGAAGGACGTGTGGGCACGTCCGTGGGAGCCAACCCCAGGCTCGGCAGCCGGCACGGAGCTCCCCAGGCCCCATGGTTGCCTCCATGGAGGAGGACAGTGCATGAGGGGGTTTTTCCTTCTCCTTTCAAAGCCACCGCTCTGCAAAATGGGCCTGAGCTCTTCCAAGGCGCACCCCAAGGTGACCAAGGTGGCACCGATGCGTGCCAGGGAGGACCTGCCTGCTCTCGCCACCCCATACCACATCCCCAGCGTGCCGGGACAGCCCAGCCTGCAGCTTCCAGCTGCAGCAGAATGGGGAAAACCTCCCTTACACCAGCAACTTCCACCCCTCCGGGAGACGTGGTACGGGAGAGCCTCTGCAGGTAAGAGGGTCATCACCAAATTATGGCGAAGTGCAGGGCAGAGGAGCAGGGGCTGGGGGTTTGCTCCCCACAGCACGGGGTAGGGTGTAGGAGGGTGTAGGGTGTAGGAGTGGCACATGCCATTCCACATCAATAGATTTTTTTGCCATTTCCAGGACATTTTATCTTTGGGAAAAATCATTTTGCCCGACCCCCATTCAAGGTCTGTTTTGGAAAGTGTCTCAGGTCACCAGATCCCAGACTCCTTACTCCCAACACTTGTCCCCCTGGGAATGGCCGCACTCCCCGGCATCGACCTGGCACGCAATGACACCAGCCTGCATCCGAGCAAGCCCTCGCGCAGCCACCCCGTAACTCCTGCTCCTACACCCTCCTGCTCACCCACCACCACTGGCATATCGGTATCATTAGCTTAATTAGAATTAGATTCTAGGTAATGTGCTCAGCAGGTAAAACTCAACATTAAAATAAATTATAGCCATGTCTTGCACAGGGCTAATTTCATAAGCCAAGAGGCAGAGGAAGGCAAATACTGTAGCTGTGCGTGTTTTGCTACAAGCGGCATCATGAAGCCTCTCCCAGCGGGGTCTAAACTCCATCCATACCCAAACCCTTCCTGGGGGCCGGGAAGGAGGTTTGCACCGGTGGATGCACAGCTCCGTACAGGGAGCTGGACGGTGACGAATGTCTTTCCAGGGCCACCTTAGGTGAGCGTAGGGAGAAATCCTCCACGAACACCAACATGGTCTGAGAACAGACAATGCAGAGGAAGATGGATCTGCAGCCCCAGCACCCTCCTCCCTTCTTTTCCGTCTCCAACAAGGAATTCCTGACACGCGCCATGCAGCACTAAGCACCACTGCTTCACCAGGGGCTGGACATGGACCTTTTAGAGCAGGTACAGAGGAGGCCATGAAGATGATCAGAGGGTTAGAGCCCCTCTGCTGTGAGGCCAGGCTGAGAGAGTTGGGTGTGTTCAGCCTGGAGAAGAGAAGGCTCTGGGGAGACCTTAGAGCCCCTTCCAGTGTCTGAAAGGCACCTACAGAAAAGCTGGAGAGGGACTTTTTACAAGGGCATGTAGTGATAGGACAAGGCATAATGGCTTCAAACTGGAAGAGGGGAGATTTAGATGAGATCTCAGGAAGAAATATTTCCCTTTGAGGGTGGTGAGACACTAGTACAGGTTGCCCAGAGAAGTTGTGGCTGCCCCATCCCTGGAGGTTCAAGACCAGGTTGGACAGAGCTTTGAGCAACCTGGCCTAGTGGGAGGTGTCCCTGCCCATGGCAGGGGGGTTGGAACTAGGTGATCTTTAAGTCCCTTCCAACCTAAACCATCCTGTGATTCTGTATTTCCTTCAGGATCATCCATCAAGAAGCATTAGGAGAAGGGGAAAGCAAATGAACCTCTGGCACGATAGTAGTGATGCTCCTGGAGCCAGAGGTCCTGGGGTGAATATAGATCAGGTCTGGCTGTACAACAGGGGTTTTCAAGTACTTCATGACATCAAGAACAATCAAATATTCCTGTTCTGGAAAACTGTCATCACAAGTGCTTGTAAAACATGTGTACTTTTATTAAAAAAACACCAAACTTTAAAACCCCCTCAATAAATGTCATTTTCTATTACTTTCATTTTCAGAAATAAAAAGAGAATGCTCAAGAGTACTTGAGCGATGTATTAGCTCGGGCATCTGTCTAAATAAGAAAAGCCTCCAAGAGAATAGGTTTTATTTGGTTTATGAAGGTTCATCTTGGCTTGTGTTAAATCCTGCTTCCTACAGTGGGGAGAATCTGCTGCTACTAAAGTGCAAGGGTAAAAAAAAAAAAAAAACCAACAAAAAAAAAAGTCACAAGAATGACTCCAGGTTAGGCCTGGCACTCCCTCACTGGTGGCCGTGCAGTGGGACAATGGTCCCTCCCCACGAGCATCATGGAAGTGTGCCAAGGACCATCCCTGCCCTGGGACCTGGTAGACTTGGGGACAGCAAGCACTTGGCTCCCAGTTCTGTCTCTGTAGAGAATAAGGGCAAACCTCAGACACGACACGTTCATGGATGGAGCAAGAGGGAATAATTTAATTTTTTTTTTTTTTTAAATAATCTCAGAAGGGAGAAATAACTTCCCCAAAGTCATACACCTTGCCAGAACAAGCTTCTCTCCAGCCCCAGTCCCTTGCCTGTACTGGGTCCCCTTTTCCCAGCACCATGAGCCGCCTCCTTATGTTTTACCTCCCCCTTAGAAATTCTTTATGAACTAATTTGCTCTGCAAATCAAGAGGCAAAAACTTAATAACCCTCCTTTTGCTATTACAAGCTGTTATTTCAGCGTGTGTTCCCTGGCAGCTGAAGTCTGTTCTCCGGAGGAGCTGCCTGCACTGGAAATTTTCACTTTAGGCATCCATTCCTGCATGTGCTCAGCAGTTAATCATTGTCGGTGCCCAGCAGAGCCCAACAATCATTTATCCGATGGAGTCACCATCTCCTCCCATACCCCAACACACTCTATCACCTCCTCTCTCTCTTCCCCAAAAGCCCTGCCTTGGCAGTCTTCCATGGGGCTCATTTAAAGGGACTACTGAAGTCTCCCATAAGGTGACCTCCAAATTACTATTTTTTGTTTTACTATAGCTATTAAATTCGGTATCAACGATAATGTAATTCCTGCACTTTACACCAATTCTCCACCCCTGTGGCCACCTCAGGGCTCCCACCACATGGGAACGGGAGCTGCTCAGCAACATCTCGCTCAGCTCCACATGTAAAATGGTATTTGACTACACCAAGACACTTTTTGGGGCGAAGAGATGGGACAGAGAAACTCCTTTGGTAAAATAAATACTTCCTGCACATGCAAGTATTTATTTGTGCAAGAGAAAAAAAAAAAATCCACCCAAAAGCACCAGCGCAGAACAGCCCTGAGCTCAGATCACATTCAGGCCTCAGTGAAAGCACTGCTTTAATAACTAACAGGCGATCGCTGGTGTGTAGCACGTTATTTCGGGCTGATTTCCAAAGACAATGAGGGTCTGTGGTTGTACCGCTTGTCTGTCCATAATCCACTAACTTCTGAATCCACTGGCTGGCTGTAGCCCAGCCCTGCTGTGGTCAGTAAAAGCATTGGAGGTATTTCTCATTTCCACCAAAAAATAAGAACAATAAAGTCTCAGGGGCTGGGCAGCAAGAAGAGGTCCAAACTGGTGCCTGTTCCCCATTTTAAGAGCTTGGGGAGGCCCCAGGAGACATGGAGAGTGGTTATTGTCACAAGCAGGGTGCATGAGAGGGAAGTAGGAGAGGTACCCGGCAGCTAGAAACCAGAGGCACAGGTACCTCCTCACTTCATTGCTGTGGCTAATAAGAGTATCTTATACCACATGTTACTGGGGTACACCAAGAGAGACATTAGTGGGACACACCAGCCAAAAACCAGAAAACTACTGCTGAGTACAGCCTAGCACTTGATGATCACCCAAAAATAACTTCATCCATTTCTTCTCTAACCTTTCAGGACCCCTTTCTTTCAACACCGTACCAGAAAAGGGAGAAACCAGCATCATTAAACAGCACCCGCCTCGAAGACCTCAAGTAAGACGAGTTTGAAAAACTCCCTATGAGTTGCTCTGATTGACCCGTTGACTTGGGCTTTCTTGGGGACACGGGCACAGTGGGGGAAAACAAATATCCTGCAGCAATACAAGTAGGAGGTTCTATCTCTAGATGATCACCACGAGTTGAGCTTTACCACCAATCAGAGTCTGATACCTGGGGCTGAGCAGGTATGTTGACCGCAGAGAGGTTATTTTTGGTTCATCAGCATAACAGAGAGGACTCACCAGGGGCCAACGCAGTGAGGCCCTGCCTTTGCCATCCTGCCTGACTCCATGGGTTGTGCCTTGCTGGCAAGCCCTCATATGCTATGGAGACATGCCATGAGGACACACGTCCCAGCGCTGGCCATGAGGCCATCTCTCCCACCCACTTTCCTTCGTGGTGTCTGGGTCCCTGCAGCCAAACTTTAGTGCTCCCACGGGGCTACTGTGGCCAAGACAGCCCTTTGCAGAAGGCATCCAAGTTGCACCATGTGGGGGTGGTTTTCGCTCTTCAGGCCAAATATCCCACTGAGGCTGGCATTGTCACTGAATTTTGGGAGAGTGGAGGTGCTCTCAGGGAGGAACAGGGGGGTCTCAGAGCAGCACAAGTGACAAGCAGCACGGTGACAAGCTTAGGGACAGAGAGAGAGGTAAAGCCGACAGCCATGCTCTGCAATAGGGGCTGGTGAAAATTATGTTAGTTTTCAAGAATTGCTCTGCGTGCCTACATGTACCCTCACCTCTCCCCTCAGTAGCACTGTATATGCATGTGCACACACACATCTGTACATCTCAGATATTAAAATAATAATAATCCTCCCCAAACAAATGTAAAACACCTGTGTTCACGCCTCCATGACATTCCTTTCCCTTTCCTGCACTTCCCAGACCCCCTTCCCCTCCAAACCCATGACTCTACCTGACCTAGCAATTGGTTTTTTCCCCCACACGAGAGTTATCACAACATAACTAAAGCTTCAAAAAAATATATTTCTATCCACATAACTTACTGCAAAGAAGAAAACACCGCTAGCGCACCATGCCGCACAAGGGCTAGAGTTGCTATTTCATTTTAAAAAAAAAAAAAGTGACAAGAAGCATTTTTTGTGCTGATAGTTTTACGCACTGATGCTTTTATACAGTACAAAACCCAGGTGAGGCTCAGGCCATCACATGCTCACAGGGCTAAGCTGGAACTGCATTACCAGGACTCTATAATTCTTGCCATGAATCCAGTTATTTAAAACCAAAACCCAAGCCCAGAGAAGCACACTGCTTTCTGTGCTCCACCTGCATTTCCATTGCTTCTCCACACCCACCCAAAACAGCCAGCAATACCTTCCAACTCGCCCTCTCTTACCTGCTTGCTAGTTAAGATGCAAAGCTGTCAGTGTTTGGCTGAGATTGAGTTCTCCCTCCTTCCCTACGTGCCCACAGGTGGTCAGGGATGCTGGGAAACACCGGGCTCAGCCCCACTCTGGATGCCCCAGAGCTGCAGCTCCCTGGCTTTGCTCCTCAGATCTTTCTCCTTCTGAGCCCAAACCTGAGGCTTTCGGCTGTGTCTCTTCTCTGCTGCTTGGTCCAGGTCTGGGAGCACCAAAACTGAGAGAAAACAGGGCTCAGGGGAATAAAATCAAACATGGAAAGGGGACAACTCAAGCAGACTCCTCCAAGCGTGGGTGCAGCAGGGTGTCCTGCTCAAGGAAGCCCTTAGCTGCTGGAAACACACATCCCTCCCCCATGGTCTCATTTAGGCAGGACTTTTAATTAGCAATTAAGGGCCAATGTTGTACCTGCTGCTGAGACCCTTCTAAGAGAGCCCAGCTGCATGGGGCACATAGCAACCTAATTAGGCAGCTGGAGGGAGTCCTCAGCAGTTGGTGGCTGGGGACAAACAGAAGCAAACACATTTCTTGGCTGTTTAACCCGTGAAAGAGATGTATTTGCCCAAATGGCCACGTGCTTCTCTGTAGCACTCCTACAGGTGCTGGCTTGTCCCACCACTGGGTGCAGCTTGGACCTGCTACCACTGGTTATCTTCCTTCCCTCGCAATTAAAACCCCTGGGTGAACATCTCTCCTCCCTGTGCTGCTCTGAGACCTGCCGTTCCTCCCTGAGAGCACCTCCACTCTCCCAAAATTCGGTGACAAACCCTCTGCGCATGTCCCACAACAGCAAACTCGCTGAAGCAGGGGTGCTTTGCTCAAGCCTTCCTTGCTGTGATTAAGGTCTTTTTCATAGAATCATAGAGTCATTTATGTTGGAAAAGACCTTTAAGATCATCTAGTCCAACCATTGACCCTACTCTACCAGATCCTCAGCCACTAAACCACGCTTCTAAGCACCACATCTGCACGACTTTTAAACACATCTAGGGCTGGTGACTCAACCACCTCCCTGGGCTGCCTATTCCAATGTTTGATAACTCTTTCAGTGAAAAAAATTTTCCGAATGTCCATCCCAAACCTCCCCTGATGCAACTTGAACCCATTTCCTCTTGTCCTGTCGCTAGTTACTTGAGAGAAGAGACCACAGCCACCTCAGCCTTCTCTTCTCCAGATAAAACAATCCTAATTCCCTCAGCCACTCCTCATAAGGCATGTTTTCCAGACCCCAATATTTTAATATAATAAAGAGCAAACGACCCACCAGGTTGTGTCAGGTGAAATCCACACTGCAGCTCTGGCCAAGGCTGGTGGCTTCAGAGAGCACAGGTGGCCATCGACTATTGGGTAACATGTCCCTGGGTTTGGTGGGATGGTGAGGCAGCAGCACCTGGAATGAGCCCAGCTACAGCCAGTGAACTGTCACATGGAATCGCAGCCGCATTTGAAAATCTCCTACCAGCATGTAATTTATAGTCATTGATCTGATTTCCATTACGGCTGTATTTATGTATTATTAATACACTGAAAATACTCATTGCAGGACAACAACAGTGTTAAACCTACCCCGCATTTCTGCCGCTGCTGTTAGGGAGCGTAAACAGCACCAGCAAAAGCCCTTTTTTCCTGCAGGAATATTTTCAAGGACAGGAGAGCAGGATGATGTGGCCTTCTCAAGGACTTTTAGAGGATTTTGGTCGGGGAGTATTTCCAGAGGAAAATCGCGTGAGGTTCACAGAGACAAAAGAAAAGAGTCACTTTTCCAGCCTGCAACTCCACTTTAGCCAAAAGCCTGAAACTTGGCTTCCTCACCAGGCACAGCCGGAGGAGACCATCGATGTGGGAGTTTATCTGCCTTCAGCCACCCCGCTCTGGCTGCCTTGGTGGCATCTAGGAGTGATGTGCAGCCTGGACCACGGTTTGTGGTGTCACATGCTGCCATCTAGTGGCGTTTTTTAAACTTCATATTCAGTTTTGTGGGGTTTTTTTGATGCTGAAAGACGTGAACTTGGCGTTGGGGGCTGACGGGGGATACCTTCTTTACACAAATGCTGCTGAATTTTTCTCCTGAGTTGTTGCATTGACCTACAGGATGCTTCAAAATTGCAGCTGAAGGCTTTGGCAGCAGCTCAGCACAGACAGCCAGAGGCATGTCACGATTTAGAGGAGACTCTAGTCCATATTCAAGAGGTTAATGGTGTCCCACCTAAAGTATAAATCAGGTCTTACTGATGAAGTACTCAATGACGCTCCTCTTAATTTTTATGGAAGTTGTACTGAGCTCCCATCCTAGAAGGGGACACTAGCAATATCAAACCATGAAATGAGCCAGAATCATCTAGTAGTTCGGCACGATTTAAGGGGGCAACTTAGCTCCTTAAGATAAAAAAATCCATGCTCGGAGCAGTCAGTAAAGCAAGTCTCTGCCCACTTCCATCAGCCACCAGGAAAGGCACTTTGTACCATGCACAGCTCTGCAGAGAAAGGTCTCACTAAAGCCAACGTAAAAGAGACTGGCTGGACATAGGGAACAGCTCTCTGGGTCTCAGGTAACGGGGATCTGCCCTCGGATGACCTGCCGGGAGTCTTTCTGTTAAATTACGATACATCTCTGTGATTCAGCTTTGACATGAGGCAATATGGGCTGGGGTTTGCCTCCACTCTGCTCTTGGATGGACCCTTGGGCACTGTTGAGGCTCAAAGAGAAAAACCTACAGGGATGAAACCAATTTCTAACTGGGATTTTGCCACTTTGACTCCAATGCAGGAGATTCCCCCAGTTTTGTCCACTGCCAAAGGACCATAAGAAATGTTCGTCTCCCTGAGCAGCTGCTGGAGATGCCAATGTCCTTCCTGTATCCCACGCAGCTGGGCTGGAATTGGAGCTGGAAAAATGTCAGGGTAGTTTTATATCAATTTTTATGATTGTGTGGAATGCTGAATATTATAAATATTGGCCTTGCAGAGGCTTGAACCTGCTGGCCCTCTGCAAGCAATCACTCCTGCAAAGCCCTGGAGTCCACAAGCTGCAAGCCCAAAACCAAAGGTAAGTGTGTGGGTCAACCCTGTGCACAGGTCGCTACTGGCTGCAGGCTCCTTTCCCTCGCGATTCAGGCACCTCGAAGGGCAGAAGTTGGTGTTTTACACCGACTGCGCTCCCATCCCTGGCTAAGCCCAGAATCCAGCTGAAACACCGGTGCATGGGTGAAAGGATATAAAATAAGAGGAAAGGTTTTGAACCTCCAGCACGATCGTTCCCTGGATGAGGTAGATCTGCTGAGCCAGGACCTTAAATATTTTTTGAGGCTAAAGCTTTGAGGACCATTTTTTAAAGTGGCTGAGCAGCTTGAACAGCCATCGCCTAAACACCTTCTGCAACCCCAAACGTGCAAAAGTGGTTCCTCCCTTCGGAGCATGAGATTATCTTGGACAATCGACTCAAAGCGGTAACACCTCGGGGGGGCAGAAGCACGTATACATTGTTTTAATCAAGATTTTTTCCATTGTGCCCCAGAGCTGTGAGATAAACTGCAAGCGCAGTGGAAATCTGTGATAAATTTCTGCAATTTGGCTACAACAGGTTGACGTTGGCTGCCTTTATCTGGGGAGCGCCCGAGGGGCCGGGTGTGGGTTTGCAAGCTGGTGGCTGTTTCCTTCTCTTCCAGAAAGCGCAGGTGTATTTATTTATGTTTTTAAACACCTCGTAGGCTCTGGAGAAGAGGGGGCAAAGCCTGAGACACCTCCCTGGCAGGCGGCAGCACTTGCACAAGCTGCAGATGCTGGACTTGACCCGCAGGCGCCGAGAGGTAATGCTGAGGTGGATTTGGGGAGAGGTTGGGGCTTCTCCTCTTGGACTGGGGTCTGCCCATCCCTGGTGTCCCTCCCATGGACCAGGATCCTTAGAGCCTCTTGCTGGGAAGGTCAAATGAAGCTTTCCTGGTGGTTTAGGTTGAGGCGAGGTAGGGAGTATCCCTGGGGTTCCCATGATCATTAATTACTTCTGATTTTTCCAAGGCTTTGCCCTCATTTGGCCGTGGCTCATGGAGAAACTAAAAATCTCTGCCTGGGTCATGTTCTGTCACGCACCCAGTTTGGCAAATACCATTTGCCCAGGTTAAACTACTTGACTGCGTAATTATTTTCAGTGCCAACCCCCTAATGATATACCGCGTCGAGCTATTCCGACGAGTTTGCTCCTCTGCTGCTTGTGTTGATGACTCGTTTGCAACCCCAGGCAGAGCTGAAGCGAAATCTCCACAGGGAGGCAAAAATCAATAAACAAAAAATCAAGGAATTCAGCCCAAAGAAAGTCCTTGACACTCTCCAGAGAGGCGACAGCGCCGAAAGCCAAGACCTCGTCCCTGCTGAGCACAATCAGCGTTTTCATGGAGACGACTGTGGTAAGTAGAATAATTTTCCAAGGAGACGTAAAACTTACCAGCATCTTAAATGTCATCAGGGCAATTTCCCTACGGAAGCTGCTTCCACTGCTCCATCTCCTGCTGTGACACAGTGCAAGTTCAGAGCCTGTGGGGGGAAAGCAGTGGGATCCGGTGACAAGGCGAAGCATTGGGATGCTGCAGAGCAGGACACAAGTCTCCGGGCTGCTTCTCTGATAGCATCCAGACAGATCTCAGTAGATGTGGTTTAAGGGCCATGGAATAACCATAAACCCCAAATCCTCAGGTACAAACCCCTGCAGGACCAGGTTCCCACCAGCAGAAGCGTCCCAACTTGTCCCACGTCCACTGCACAGCCAACAGTGCGAGGACGGAGGGTGTCCCCAGGCTGCCACATCCTTGGAGAGGCAAGGAGTCCATTGGGCAAAAGCATCCCAGGAGGTGAATATACAGACCATTGCACAGGTGAACACACAGGGGCTGGGGGCAGCCTCTGAACCTGCTCCAACATGATGGCCAAAGGGGTGAAATAGAAAAAAAATTGAAAACAACTGCCTGAAGGTCAACCCTTACACCAGGATTTGCCCCCTCTCCTCTGCTCCAGCACTGGACACCTGCTGCCCGAGCTCAGGTGCCCACGCATGAAGGACTGAAGGAGGGTACCCATGTACATTTCGGGGTGTTGAACCTTGCAGTAAGTCTTCTCCAGCGGAGCAGCCGTAGGGACTTTGTGAAACGGGTAACCGCAACACTCCTTGCTGGGGAGGCCCAGGCAAGAGATGGAGAACAGGCTGCTTCAGCAACAGCTGCTGGAGATTTGCTCCCAGCTTCATCCTTGCATGGTCCACCATGATGTTGCACTCATATGCATGGTGCAGCCTGTGCACTCCTGCCCATCCTTAAATGACTGTGGGGTAATGTCCTGGTTTGAGATAAAACAGGACCAATTTTGTTCAGTAACTTTGCTTTTTGGTTTGGCCTCTTCTAACTGCTGAAATTAACAGTGTGTTGTGCAGAACCTGTTCGCTCACAGAGTGATAAAACCGATGTTTATGGCTGATGCCAAGGAATGGGATGCAGAGAGGCTCTTGCTTGCACTTACCGCTCTACAGCCAAGGGCAGCCAACTTTGTTATTTGCCCCGTTGGATGGTGGGAAGTGGAAAAACATAGAGGGGTCGCACCTGCAGGGAGGAGCGGACAGGACAGGGGATCCAAAACTGACCAACAGGGTATTCCATCCCATCAGCATCATGGTCAGGATAAAGCTGAGGGATCAAATGTTCAGCCTCTTCCTTCAATAACCAGCATCCCAGGGGAACTCTGTTCCATCTGCCTTTGATCCCGATCCTGAATCCAGATCTAGAACCCAGTTTCCATTCATTGCTGAGTCCGGTCTGGGACTTCCCCTGCTGGTGGCTTGGTTGTCACATTACAGTCACTGAGGTTGCTCTCTTTTTAGGTTGAGTTTTATATGGAAACCACCTCCCGCTGCCCAGAGCCAGGCCATTTCCAGGGCAGATTTGTATCTGGGTGACATGTAATTAAGCTGAGATGTTCCCCGTTAGAGGATTTCCAGCCACAGCTCTGTGTTACTTTCAATGCCTGACGTGAAAACCCATCAGGTGAAAGTCACTTAACGTTGACAGACCTCAGCCTCTCTTGGGCACATCCTCCTGCGGCAGCCCATGTCGCGACACAGGAGGGAGCATGGCACAGTCTGCATGACCGTCATGCCGGCAAACGCTGAGCAGGGACTTTTCATTGTAAAAGACATGTAGATGTGGCACTTAGGGACACAGTTTTGTGGTGGACCTGGCTGTGTTAGGTTTATAGGTGGAGCTGATGGTCTTAAAGAGATGACCCGTGGTGCTTTGGATTGGGCTGTGACTCTGACCTCAGGTCCGGGGCACTGATGCAGGCTGGGGGAGCAGCTGGGGGCAGGGGATTGGAGATGCCAGGGCACACGAGGTGACCTTACTGTCCCCAGCGAAGGGGAAAATCAAAGCGAATCTCAGCCACCGCTTGGTACTGACATCCCCAAGGCACTCGCCCCGTTCTGCCTTGCTTGCACCTGACAACCTTCAGCACGGGCTGGAAACGTACCACCCAAGGTAAAAACACTCGAATCGGTGCCAGTGAACTCTCATCAGGTGAACGGGGAACAGACTTGGCTGTTCCCTCGTGTTTCTTTGTCTCAGCTCTCTTCTGCTCAGGGATAAAACCACACTGCCTCTTGCCAGACTCCGTAATTCCACCAAATATAATCCTGAATATATTATACCTGGCCCTGCCCAGCCCCGAGCATGGGGTCTGGTCTTGCAGGATCTTCTTTACATGCCTCCATCTGCCCGTGGCCATTTCCAGCTAGACCCTAAGGGACTGGGCATGTGGCTCTGCAAAATGATGATTTTATTTTTTTCTTTTCTCTCCCCAAGGAAACACATGGAGTGGAGGACTCTCCAGGCAGCACGATGGGGCTGAACTCTCTCCAGGCAGGAGCGGGAAGGTTGACCTGTGGTTCTGCAGGGAGCAGCGGACAAGGGATCTGTTCTGGGACACCTCCAGCACAGGCTCCGAGGAGTGGGAAAGGGAAGAGAAGATTTACCGCAAACCCACACTTGTGAGAACTAAGACGGAGAGAGTTTCTCTGTTTGATGACTTCTATGATAAGGATTTCTAGTGGCCTGGTTTGGGGTGAGAGGGATGTGCTGAAGAAACAAACCACAGCTCTGGTGGGGCTGAAATTCCCCCCCTGGATGGATGGATGGATGGATGGTTGAGGGCGGAGACACGGTGTTCGCAGTAAGCAGCATTTCTGGGAGTACAGGCCGGTGGAAAGGACAGCTGGAAGTGAGGAGATCACTGATGTGGGGTGAATGATGACTGTCTGGGTTATGTGGCTGAATCAAAATACCTAGGGAAAAAATGGCTTGGACTGGGCAACAATGAGGTAGAGGGGCAACATGGGGTAGAGGGAGGAGGAGGCTGGCAAAAAAAACCCAAGCAGAAGCTGGAAAATATTCTGAATTAACCCCAAATATTACGTTCCAACTGAAATGAAATGTTTTGCTTGCCTTGGGGGTTACTCAACTTTTCTGTTTAACTTGTTTTTAACCTTGTATCCTTTTCTAAACCACAAAACCCCAGTTCAAAATGCAAGGTAAAATGATTCATTTAGGAATTCTTTAAAATAAATATTCTGGCATTTCTAAAATTCCTTTTTCAATTATTTTTTTTCAATTCCCTCTCCTTCCCTGCCCTGGACATAGTAATACATGTAATTTATTTAGCACTAACCTCCAGTTTTATGGACAATCTTCTGAAAAAGCTGGCTTTCGTTCACTTGTTTTCTCTGTTTAGGGTTCAGTGCTGCACAGTGAGTGGTGGAAACTGAGGGATGTCCAACATCTCCTGCAGATACACCCCAGTGGTGCTGTTCAAAGCTGCTGCATCCACCAAGAATTTGAACAAGCTGCCCTGTTGCAACCTCACATTTCCAAGTATATTGAAAAAGATTGTTATATGAAGGGTACCAGGTCTATCAAAGAGATTCTTGCAGTTTCCTTCCCTCCTAAATTGTATTTTTTTTATAAAATTAACTGCTTTTCCTTATAAAATCATTTATTACCTGAGAGGGAACTTCACCCAGCTCTCCTGTCTTTGTAGACCCGTAAAGGCCATTGCAGTAAAGGTGCATCACCTTTGTGGAACACAGTAGGTCGTTCAAGTGCTTCTATAAAATGATTCCCTGGGATTTCAGTTATGCATCTTATAGTTATTTTACTGTGACAGACTGGGTATGTGCGTGACCAGTGCTACACAAGGGAAGGAGAGAGCCCACCACAAGCCCTGGCCCTGGGAAAAAGACCTACCTGCTTCCCAGCATCAATTTTACCTTCATTTGAAGTTCCAGAGCTGACAAAGGGCATTAACTCTGCCTCGTACCTCCTGCTGGTCTCCCTGGGCTGCTTTCCACTCGGTCTCTCCAAAACCTACCAGAGGGTAATACATCTTCAAATCAGCTCATCAGCACAGGACAGGGACTCCGGGAGTAACAAATACGATTATCATCACAGCGACTTTCATTTCCTTCACCTGGAAATCTTATCCTCTTATTTTTCAAGGCAGGACATCCAGAACAACTAGATCTGGAGTCATTTGTCAGTTTTCCAGGGCAGTGCAGAGTTCAGGTAGCTCAGGACAGACAAGGCACATCCTGCATCACTATCTCGAACCTGCACTACCTCCCACAAAGCTGTTTTGGATGTGTCTGCTCTGCATTCTCAGCTTACGCAGCCAGAAAAAGAGCAGAAGACACATTTTGACACATATTTAGGGGAATTGGAAACCCATGGCTGACTCAGTTTCAATGGTCTTTAGCTATTTGTCTCTCTCTCAGGCTTTATGGAAAATCCCAGGCAGAACAGGAGCTGGAAATCACAGCCAAAGCCCCAGATCAAAGCTGGAGCCTCCAGTACAGCTGCCCAGCACTGAGGTTCTCTGTCCTGATTTCACCTCTCTCTCTTTGTGACATCCCTAAACGTATAGTCCAGTACAGCATGTCCACATGCTTCATGGAGAAAACTGCTCCTTGGAGAGAGCCCACACGCCGTGTGGAATTCACTGAAAAGGCAAGAAACCAAACCCCAACACAGAGGAGGAGGAAGAAGAGAACTGATTTTAATGAGCACGGAGAGCAGCTCATGGCTAATGAGTCTGTGTCTGGAGTTTGTATTTTTTAAAAAATGCCCCTGAGAACTTTGCTGATAAACATGGTCATCGTGTGTGAGCTGGAAATATCGTGAGAGCTTTGAGTATGACGTTGGGGGTATGCTGAAAAGGTCAATGATTTAATGGGCTGGAACAATTAATCTGGCACTTGTCTATACACCTGTCCTCTTAATGATGTGACACATCTCCCTTCTGTGTTCCCATCTGTCAACAATTAAGCTATAATTGGTGGAAATGCAATTTATCTCAGATAGAGCTGATTAGTTTTCCAATAATCATGTTGCCAACATTGGGGAAGAGTGCTGCCCACGGAGAAGAGTGTGTGGATCAGTCAATCTATGTCACTGACTGTGCAGAGAAGAGACTCTGAGCATTAATTTATCATTTTACAGTGTGCAAAATTTGCTCTTGTGGAGGCGATAAAACCAGCAAACCTGCTTTCAATGTCTGGTGCTTAAAATTGTTTGACTGTGTTGCTCTCGATTGCATTCATTCATCATAACCTGTAGAGAGGCAGACAGCAACTCATCCTCTTCTCACGTTTTCTAACATCCTTCCAGAGGCTGGAAATTAAAACGTTTTCTTTGTCGCTAAAAGCGAAACTTAGGGTTCTCTACGAATTACAGAAGATGGAAAAAAACCACCGCGAAGCGTGTGCTGCAGCTCAGCAAGGAAGACTTTACAGAGCTGTTTTGCTCTGAATTGTTCCCGATTCCAAATGGTTGATATTAGCTCACCATTTGAAGGCTGAGTCATTACAGTCAGCTCTGGAGAAAACGAAACCCACCACTGGACATGACTGAGCACACACAGCTTCGACCCGTCTCACACACTGCAAAAACCAGCGTCCCTTGGCCTTGACCTGCCTCCCTGGGCAGCAGAGGCTGGACCACTGCTGCATCCCAGCTGGCAGGCAGGGATGCGGGATGAGTTTTAAAGGATAACGATGAGGAAACCTGCCCAGGGTTTGATTTTTGGTGATGCGGAGCAATGCCTAGTCCAGAGGAGGAAGAGCCAAGAGGGAACATTTCAGAGCGGGGAAGCAGAGTGGGATTTGTCTGACCTAATTCTGGCTGTCTAAGGGCGGTGAAGCTGATTTAAACCAGTCACCTACGCTGGTTATAGCTGAGGGTACGAGAGGAGGAGGAAGGGGCGTCTCCAGGGGGTGATGTTTCCTGGGACAGGGTGAGTTACCTGCTGGCTAAAAACGTGTTCCTGTACCCGACACCAGCCACCCAGCTTTGATGCAAGGCTGGACCCATCCGATGGATTAAACATGTCTCCACATCTCCTGCGCCGAGGCAGAGGGTGCTCAGCCCAGATGCAGCACCTTCAGAGAACCCATGTTGTCAGTTTTCACCAAGATGACAAAGTATGGAGATTTTATGCTGTTAACGATGTGGCTATGGGTACCAGCAAACGGCACAGCGCTAAAGAAAGGGGAGATGTAGGTCAGATAGATCCCTGCCCCAAAGCACAGGGACATTTGATCTCCCTGGTGGAGTGGTTATAGGACGTTTTTGTTGGTGGTATGAACATGGTCAGAGCAACCCAAGTTCGTCCAGCGCAGGATTAGCCGAACCGGTTTTGCTGAAATGTTGAAACAAAATGATAATGCTCAGCCTGAAGCAGACAACCAAGCTGGGGAAAGTCAGCACCAGTGGCTAATGTCTGGCAAAATCATCAGCAATTAAATATACAATTTATCAGAGGGAATGTCAATGAAACCTACCTCCGTGTTTAAAAAAGCAGAAAGGTATTGCAGTGACCTTGCAGACAGGGTTGCTGTGCTATCTCTGTTATTGTTCCTGAGCAGAGAAATGCTTTACTTACGCTCAGTTCAGAGAGGTGTTAAGTAAATAAAGCTGAACAAAGCCGTGCTGTAACTGGACCTCATTGAGTAGTCTGGATTAACGTGATTTTCTGACCTTCCTGGGCTCTGTCCCACCTGGTGCTCAGAGGATTTGACCTCCTCAGGAATGCAATTTTCCAGCATTGTAGAGCATCCTTCCTTTCCCAACAAATTCAAAAGCAGAAAAAAACCCCATGATCAAAGGCACTGGGATATATCCACTAACCTTATTAAGCCCTTTATCTGCCGTGCCTCACTGGGAGGTGCATGACAGGCAACTGGGATTGCTTCAATCTGCTTACACAAAGCCGCAAGGGAAAAGCACCCAAGAACATTGACTTGAGCAGCTCTGTTTCAGGTTGTACATAAAGATTAAAGTATTATCATCAGCTTGAAAAATACCGTGGTGTGTTTTGCTTTGTCTAACTAGGTATCCTCAACTTGTGCTGCCATAGCACAGCCCTGAACCTGCTGTCCTCCAATGCTGGAAATAGCGTTTAAGCCCTAATGGTTTCCACCTTCCACTAAATAATTCCTGAGCAAGGTCAAGGGCACGAGGGTCCCCTGATGAATTAAGAGGAGAGAGACAGCTCCTGTTTCTCTTCTGAGCCTCTTTACCTGCTCCCTGTATGGGACATTGCCCTTTCTGGGATGTCCCCTCCGTCCCAGTAGTGCTGGTGCAGGCATCTCTGGCCCAGGGGGAACACAATCCATCTCCACCGATGGGACAGAGCCGCACATAGATGCCTCTTGTTCCTCCAGGAGTAGGAAAACTACTTATTTCTTGCTTAGCACAAGGGTTGTAGCTTTTTGCCACCTACTGACACGTTGTGGGAACGTCTCATCCTGTGAATTCCTGCAGAAAGGCTTAATCGTATGCTGGCTCCGGCTGACAGTGCATCCAGCATCAGCTGAGCGGTCCACAAAAATGAAAGCGAGAATAAATACGGCACTTGGCACACAGACAGGAGAATAACGTGTATTTGATTGGTTGTCCCTTGCTATAATTCCCTCCTTGCCTTATTCCTTGAGCACTTCTTGCCTCATCCTTCCAGAGAGCAGGAACATGGGAGAAATCAGGCATCCCACTCGTAAAACAAAGCCTTGGCTTCTTCCCCTTCAATCTTCCCCCCAGTTCATCTGTTTTTTTCCCCCTTTGTCTCCCCCTAAAGTCTCTGACTGGCTTTGGCCCTTACGCAAGGGACCTTTCTTCTTCTGTAGCTCCACTGAGAGCTTCTGATCAGAGGACGGAAGGTCTCTGCAGGACCCCATGCGTTGCTTAAGCCTCATTCAAATCCTGTTTTGATGGCTTAAGCAATGCCGAAAGCTAATAGTGCTAACTCCCTGCTCAGAGTGGAGGGAGCCGAGCACATTTGTTCGTGTCTTCTGCCAGAGATACTAAACGAGGTGTTGTCTCTGCAGCGGCAGTCTTGATGCCACTCTCATCCACTTGTGGAGTTTCAGTGAAGCTCAGCCGTGCAATCATTCATCTGCTCGGAGCTTCTCCCACCTCGGTCCATGCAGCTGTCCTTCTCCTTCCCTCCCATCGGCAGCGCGCTGTGCTAACTCACACCCTCAGTGACAGAATCACAGAATAGAATCATAGAATCACTTGGGTTGGAAGACACCTTCAAGATCATCGAGTCCAACCATAAACCTATGCCAAAACCACCCCTAAAGCATGTCCCTCAGCACCACATCTACCCGTCTTTTAAATACCCCCAGGGACGGCGATTCCACCACCTCCCTGGGCAGCCTGTTCCAATGTTTGGCAATCCTTTTGGTAAATAAGTTTTTCCTTATATCCAACCTAAACCTCCCCTGGCACAACTTGAGGCCATTTCCTCTTGTCCTATCGCTTGTTACTTGGGAGAAGAGACTGACCCCCACCTGGCTACAACCTCCTCTCAGGTAGTTGTAGAGAGTGATAAGGTCTCCCCTCAACCTTCTCTTCTCCAGGCTAAACAATCCCAACTCTCTCAGCCGCTCCTCATAAGACTTGTTCTCCAGACCCCTCACCAGCTCCGTTGCCCTTCTCTGGACACGCTCCAGCCCCTCAATGTCCCTCCTGTACTCTGGCGCCCAAAACTGAACACAGCACTCGAGCTGCGGCCTCACCGCTGCTGAATCCAGGGGCACAATCACTTCCCTACGCGCTGGCCACACTCTTCCTGACACAGGCCAAGATGCCATTGGCCTTCTTGGCCACCGGGGCACACCGCTGGCTCATGTTCAGCCCACTGTCCACCAGGACCCCCAGATCCTTTGCTGCCAGGCAGCTTTCCAGACACTCCTCCCCAAGCCTGTAGCGCTGCCTGGGCTTGCTGTGACCAAATGATGGGGCAGAGCAAAACCCTACCGTATCGCTGATCCAGCCTCACATTTCCCTGTTCCTCCTAAGTCACCCTGAGGCGCAGCAGACATTGGCGCTGGCATCAGCTGGTGGTTGAAGAAGACCGTTTAATCAAACCAGGCTTTATGCAGCACATGATTTAACACCCAAAATTACTTTATTAACTTGGTACTCAATTGAAATGCTAGATAACAGCAGTTCCAGGAGAAAAGAGGAGCAAAAAAGTGCCAGTTTTGCAGTCACTCCTTGCAGAAACATACCTTCCATCAAAAGTTGAGGACCAAGCCCTTGGCTCTCGCTGGTAACCACTTGCTCCCCGTTACAAACGCCACCCCAAAAGCAGTCAGCGTGGCGCATGACTTATGTCTGCGCCGCAAAAAAAGGCTGAGCTTAAAAGCCAGGCGGCCCGTCTATTTAACACACAAATCACCTCCTTCAGTTTAGCCGAGCTGACCTAAAAATACCGCTTTTTGCCACACAAAGCCTCCCTTGTGAGACTTGCCGGAGCTGATTTTTCTTACAGTGCTCCTCTGTCTTGGAAAAAAAGCTACTGAAGCTTCGTTTCACTACGTTCCACTATGCAAGGACCGCGAGCCCATTACTGCTTCTGTGTTACTGGGATCGATAAAACAACATGCTTAAAGCTCTTTTTAAGGTCAGATGGAGAGTTAGCATACAGTGCTGACGTGGCTCTGGATGTTTTCCCAAACTTGATACTTAAAGAAATAGATATTATTTTGAGCAAAACCATTTTTGTTCAAAACTTTTCTCCAGGTCTTTGCAAAATATATTTTAAAAATTGTACTTTTCCCTAAGAAGTGGCCACTCAAAAAAAAAAACCAACCCCAAAACACACCTCCCAAAAACTAAATAAACAAAACCCAAACAAAACAAAACAGAAAACCAAAAACCAAACCAAGCTTAAGAGTAGGGGTTTGGTTTGGGGTTTTTCTCTGGTGATGATTTATTGAAATCCCAATTTTCAGCCACAATGGGTTATTGTGGCTATTTTTGGAATGCTAATTTGTAACTCTGATCTAGCTAGATACTAAAATAATCACAAAAAATGTGGAAGAAAGTATTGTGCTCAAGCTAGAGCAGAAAAACCAGGATCTTCAATCTTTAAAACCAATTTTTGCAGTAATCCTTGCCTCTCAACCTTTATTTTGAATTTTCTCATTCCCAAGGCTCTCCAGGTCTGCTTCACTGTTGCGAGCAGAAGGACTGGAAGTGGCCATAAAGCAAAAAGGATTAAAATCTTCCTGCAGACCCTAAATCTTTTTTGCTGAAGAATTACCTGCTAAAAACAAATTGCCTGGGCCCCTTTTGAAGCCGAGGGCAAAGAGCTGGGAAACAGCCCATTGCTGTTCTGGGTTTTGATAACCACTTCCTTCATCCTTTGGGCATGTTACGTTGCTCTGCCCTCATTTATTTTTTTTTCCTCCTCCCTCCCGTCTTTCAAAAGAAGATGATACTTAATTAACTACCTGCAGGGATCTTGTGCAGCTCAGTTAATATAACGTTCGGAAATTGCTTTGAAGGCAGACAGCCTTCTGCAGTTTTCCAAGGACGAGGTGTTCCTCCCTTACCAACTCTTACACCCACATGCTGCTCTTGGCCCCGGGAGCCCGCTCTAAACTCCCCGCGGTGGGGACCGGTCCTGCCTGGGCATTCGCGGTGTCTCACACCACGGCACCAAGTGGGACACTTTTTCCATGCTTAAGCAACCAGATTTCCCACCGAGGTCTAATATGCAGGGATGGCTTCAGGCACAGACGAAATAAGCCACTGCCTAGAGAAAGAGGGTGATGAGGAGGTAAAGCCACCGTGGTCCTGGAGATGGGACAACCTGGTGGCTGCGGCTCAAAAACTAGGGTATACGGGGCTGGAGGCAGCCCCAGCTTCTGCTTCACCAGCCAGGTGCTCCCTGCTCTGACTTATTTTCCCAACTCTGCCCTATTTTCTTCCTTTCCACCTTCCCGTGGCAAGAGCTCCCGACTGAGCCCCGTGTCCTTGGCACAGCGAGTGTGAGGTTTTCCTCCACCACAGCTGACGGTGGTTGGGAAAACAGCCAGGAGTGCAAATCCACGGTTAGGCTAGAGGCAAAGTAGAGCGGCTCTGCGGAGCTTAGGGAAACACTCCCATCTCTTTGGGGTTCTGCTCCAAGACAGTGATACCGAGATACCGTTTCATCAATTCCCTTCTTACAACTTCCATCCCTCTTAAAGACCTCGGTGAGGCAAAGGCTCGGTGGAGGCGTGCGCCGGCATGTATCAATGGGAGGGCACCGACGACGCGCCAGAGCAGGAATGAGCTTCATGGCTTCATGGGAGCACCTGGCTTGTAGGGCTTGGTGGTGGTCCTGACGGGTATGGTGGTCCGTGCAGGCGGCAGAGGGCTTCCCTTAAAGTACAGTGGAAGAACATGTGATTTCCCAGCTGCGGGATCAGATGTCTGGTCTCCTCCCTGCAGGACTGTGGCCTCTGCAGAAAGGTGGCACTTCTGGACAGGAGACATGAAGGACCTGGGACATCGCCAGTGTGATGCATCTTCACTTACTATGGAAAAAGAGATGTTTAGCTGCACATAATCCAAGGTTTTGCTGGTTTTGCCCTTTCAATGCACTGATGAGTTTTCTGATCCAGGAGTTTAAATTGTAGGAGCCCGGTCTTCATCTGTGTAAGAAGGAGAAAAATAATGACAAAACATTAAAAACTGAAAAAAAAAGTCTGTTACTGAAATAGCAAGGAAGTCTGCTAAGTGTCTGTCAGAGTTGGAATTAGGTAGCTGCAGAGATGGAAAAGGCTTTTGTATAGAGTCAAGGAACGTCATGTAAGTGGTTAGGATGTGGAAATAGTTAAAATGAATGAGGTCTCACCTCTTTGTTTCCCAGCTCAGATTTTGCCACTGATGTTCTAGTTAAGCACACTAAGACCTGCCTTTGTGCTCACACCAGGAACTGGAGAGGGGTGCCGAGATCTGGAGCAGGGAGCGAATCCATGCTGATAAAAACCTCCAAAGAAAATCATTACTCTTAACCCAGATGTGTTCACATTCAGGCACCGTACCGAGAAAATAACACCCACGCATGGCAACCCTACCTATTTGTTTTGCTTCTTCGTGTAGAATGAAGTCCTTCGGCTGTGGGGTTTGTGGGACTGATGGTCATTAAGGGCTGGTTTTGGAACTGCTGTGTTTTTTGCAAAGAAAGTTTCACAAAATTGAGGCGGCGAGCACTATAAAACGTGGCTCAACGTACCAAAGTGCTTCTATTCACACAGTCACAAGAAAAATAATGAAATGCTTTTAGGGCAATGTTTGCCCTGAAGTTACTTCCTTTCAGCGGCAGATTTTGCCAGCCCTATGCAGATTCCCCTGTTAGACAACACCAGTGAGTCAGGTATAAAGTCTTACCCTGCTTGTCTCCGGGACTTCCACTTCCAGTCCTGCAGGGATGCCTCCAGCCACGGCCACCAGCTCCCCGTGCCCATGGCCATCATCTTCTAGCCATTCCCTAACGGCCGCTTTGATGTTCAAGTGTAACAGGATTCAGCGGTGCTGGTTTCATCCATTAGCATACAAATCACGCCCAGAGACTGGATGCTTCCGGCACTTAATCATCCACTTGGTGCATTTCAAAGAGCCCAGGAAAGATGACTTTTTTTAAAAATAGACTAACAAAAACATCCCAGATAGAAAAATAAAAAACAACACCCACCCCCAAATGCACGAACAACATTGTCTCTGGTTTTCTGCTGGTGCTTTTTTCACAGCACAGAAAGCATCGCCACCTTCCTATTGTCATGAGGAGAAAGGTTTTACTTCAGTGACCAGACAACTAAATGCACATGAAGCTTCTAACCTTGAGGAGAAACCCTTGCTTTCAGAGGAGAGCCAGTAACCCAACACCTGCAGAAACAAGCGCATTATCCACACAATTAAAGGCTGTTAAAGCAAAACCCAGACTTTTCTCCCAGATGGAGATCTTAGACCAAACCTGCTGAACCATCGGGGAACAGAGCCTGGTTTGAAAGAACCACATGGGTTTTTTCCCCATCCCCTGAGGTGACTTATCTCAGGCTGCTCAGCTTCTGCCAGGGTTCCCAACCTGCAACACCTTCTGCTGCAGCGACACATCTCCTAAATGTTTAAGAGCTGGAGCTCCTCAGTCATTTACAGCCAGTGTATTTCTGCCCATGGTGATTTTTCCAGAGATGTATGTGGGCTTCTGCTCAAGTTCCCTTCAGAGGCCTCTTGAGGGACTTGAGCACCACCATATATTGGGACTGAAGGTGACAAAGCAAAGCTGTGGCCTTTGCGAAGGCTCTGAGCAGGGAGCCCTGAGCATCCCGCTCCCTGCGACGCTTCGGAGGGGATGCAGCTGGCTCAGGGGGGGACAGCCCACAGCTCCTATGGTGGCCCTTCCTACCTGAAGGAGAAAGGTCTGTTGCAGAAATCTTCATTATTTTTTCTCATTTCAGTGACAGGCCAGAACCAGACAATAACCCTGAAAGCATTCTTAAGAAAGAAAAAGCTTTACTAAAACGAAACAAGTGAGTTTTCAAATGGAAAAGTAGATTTTATAATTTCAGGTTTCCTTGGTAAAACTTAATCTTATTTACCAAGAAGGATTTGGCAGGTGTGATTAATTCCCTGCTCGTAAACAAGAAAACGTTTATCTCCTGCTTAAACCATCTCAGAGGAGGCTCAGCTCTGCAACAGGTCAAAGCACGCCTGTATGAGAAGGATGTGGTCCTTCCCTGGCCACGTGCATGTTGGGGCAGGGGACATGGTGGACACAGAACCTGGGGACAACTTCTTGAGAAGTCCCTCTGCCTTCCTGCTCCTCTGGGACAGTCCTCGCTGCTGCATTACATCGGGGGAAGAAAGGTTAATCAGAGGGGCTAGAAACCCAAAGGGCCAAGGGCAGGTATTTTTGTTCCTAGAGGAGACATAGATGAGAGCAGGGTTTAACCTGGGTTTAAAATCTGGGTTATTTTATAACCAAGTTGGAAGCTACTCAGTGGGAACACACCCAGAGAAGGCAGTTAGTGCTGCCAGGGTTCAGCTGAGACCGGAAATGTCTCCGGGGGAAAGTTACTCATGATGGCTGAGCTGCTCTCTCCGTTCATCACAGCCGATATCATGGAACAGTTTGGGTTGGAAGGGACATTTAAAGGTCATCTAGTCCAACCTCCCCCGCCATGAGCAGAGATATCTTTAACTACATCAGGTTGCTCAGGAGGTCCATGGATATAAGGAGGTCCACCTCTCCCTTCCTCTGCTCCCAGCCTTTCCAGGAGCTGGTTCAGCTCACTAACCTGGCAGAAATACATCACAAGATGGATATCCTTGCCAAAGGACACAATCTTCTTGGAGGAGAGCACACACCTGCTCTGCAGTCAGGACTGCTTTTTCACCCTAATTCTGTTTTTCCACAGGATCTGGTGGCCCATGCTGCACCAGAATTCAAGGGGTTTTTTTAGTCTTCCTGACATCACCTCTCAACCTGTTCAGGTATCTCCTTCTGGCCAGATGGAGCCCCTCGGGTGAATGAAGTGTTGCCCTTTCAGTACAGAACCTCCTGAACCCTCTGCAACAGGCATCATGTTTTCAAGCTTTTCCCTCATGGATTATCTGCCAGATCCCCCTGTGAGCCAGCCAGAGCGCCCGTCTCCATGCATGCAGGAGACACAGGAGACAGTTCGTCTGCTCCACACCTCTGATTTCCCATCGCTGCCGCCTTGTTCCACTAATCGCTCCCCAGCCCCTACCCCTTTTCCCCACCCCTGCAGGGTAATTTGAGGGGTGGGTAACAAAGTACTTACTGTCAAGGAAACATCTGTTTAACCAGGTTGTGTTTAACCCTAGTGTGCAGAGCACATGAAAATATCACAGAATCCCTGGGGCTGGAAGATCATCTGGTCCAACCCTCCTGCCAGAGCAGGTCCACCTACAGCAGGTGGCACAGGATGGCGTCCAGGCAGGTTGGGAATGTCTCCAGAGGTGGAGACTCCACCACCTCTCTGGGCAGCCTGTGCCAGTGCTCTGCCACCCTCCAAGGAAAGAAGTTCCTCCTCATGTTCTGATGGAACTTCCTATGGTCAAGTTTGTGCCTGTTATCTCTTGTCCTGTCACTGGGCACCACTGAAAAAAGCCTGGCCCCCTCCCTTCAAATATTTGTAAACATTTATGAGACATCCCCCTCAGTCTTCTCTTCTCCAGACTAAAAAGACCCAACTCCCTCAGCCTTTCTTCATAAGAAAGATGTTCCAGCCTCCTGAGCATCTTTGTAGCCCTTTGGGCTACAGCCCTCTCCAGCCGTTCCCTGTCTTTCTTGAACTGGGGAGCCCAGAACTGGGCACAGCACTCCAGGACAGAGTAGAGGGGGAGGATGACCTCCCTCCAACAGCTGGCCACACTCCTCTTGGTGCACCCCAGGATGCCATTGGCTTTCTTGGCCACGAGGGCACATTGCTGGCTCACGGTCACCCTGTTGTCCACCAGGACTCCCAGGTCCCTCTCTAGAGAGCTGCTTTCCAGCAGGTCACCCCAACCAGTACTGGTGCGTGGGGTTATTCCTCCCCAGGCGCAGGACCCTACACTTGCCTTTGCTGAATTTCATCAGGTTTCTCTCTGCCCAACTCTCCAGCCCGTCCAGGTCCCGATGAAGGGCAGCTCAGTCTTCCGGGGTGTCAGCCACCCGTCGCAGTGCGACGGGGACTTATGTGTCCTTGCTGTCCACCTCTGCCCTGTGGTACCCCTTTATCCATCGGCACAGCCTTGCCTAGCCACTTTTCCTCTCGTTTCCTATTGAAAAGCAAGCAGAGAGGGGAGACCTGTGCGTCCCAACCTTCTCTTGCCTCATTTCTATGTAAAGCTCTTAGGAGTCGCGCCAGCGAGCCCACACCGCTCCTGCTGCAGATTATTCACCCCACACTCAGGAGCTGGATCCTGCAGGCAGCAGTGGAGCAGACTCCCAGCAGAATCCAGACACACTGTAGATACTCCAGATCTTCAGAAAGCAGCCTGGTAATACTTGTCGAACTAGATAAAGCGCAGCCGTGGGAGCCAGCAGACTGTAGAGCAGTTGGAAGCTTTACAGAGCCTATCACGAGGGGAAAAATCTTGAACTGCAGTAAATTTTGTCTTTAGAAGGTGCCCAGATGTTAACACGGAGCAAAAACCGGCTGCTCAGAATGAAACGTTCCTCTTGAAAGACAAATCCTTTGTATGGGGTCTGCATCCTGAGGTTTTTGAGAGATCACGGCGAATTCAGAGCAAGGACGTGGTGAAGTCTGAACCTCCCCAGCACCGCATCCAGGCGTTGACAGCCGAACCGATCCCGATGTGCACACGGTCTGAGGAATCAGACAAACCTAAATCGACCAAATTAAACACGCAAGCACATCACAAAGAGGAGTCTGAAAATTCACTCCTACACCCGCAGTAAGCCCAGCAGTCAGAGACCAGCGAACGCACAGTGCCGTGTCTGAGAACTTTCCCTTAGACTCTAAATTAAAAAAATAGTAACAACAACTTTCTATTCACTTCTTAGCAAGTTGGGCTGGTCTATGAAAAAGCGAGCTGTGAGCACCATTTAAATCACATTAGGAGAGGTGGTTTTAGCTTTTGTTCACCACTGAAATCATGTGTGCTGGCCGGGGTGAAGGCAGCACCCCCATACGCAAGTCCTGGGGAGGGAATCCAGCAGATTTCCAAAGGAGATTTGACATCCCATTAAGAGCATCTGTGCATTTATCTACGCCCGATACACACATGGTGGAAATAAACCACCGAACTCTCCTTTCTATTTCCCATCACACGCTTTTTCATGCTGCTTTTTGAAATCAGCCCAATTCCCCTTGAACACCAACGCCTTCACCACCCAGGTCTGCAGGCGCCCTGTCAAAACCTCTTGTTGGACAAGAGTAAGAAAGGGGGAAAACGGCCAAATTATCTGGTGGTAAGACTGGGGCTGTAGTTTCAAGGCCAGGGGGTTCTTCTGCTATCAGTGCAGGTGACAGCCAGGGTGGCTGCGATGGGCAGCAGGGCTTTGGGAGCGCTAACTAAAGCTCTTGCCTCTTCCAGAAAGAATTCCCAGAGCTGCCCAGGCTGAGACAGCTTCTGATGTAGCTGCTATTTCAGGTGGCCGCTAAAGGATGGTTTGCTTTATTACTGTTTTGTCAGCTATAACTTACTGCGGTTCACCATTTTTGTCTAAAGTCCTAATTGTAAAGAAAAAAGATTGGTTTCTGCTGGGTGAAGTGAGGCAGCCTAACCCTCAAGCTTCATCTGAGTCACGGGAGTCAGAAGCCCCATCCTGTGTCTGGACCAGCTTTAAGGATTAAACCCCGTGGCTGCATAAAGTCTCAGCAGAACCTGCTTTGGTGCGAGTCCATGAGATCAGGCTCCTGTAATAACGAAGCACAGACAAAGGGCAACTCCCAAACCAAATTCTTGCTTTCTGGTTTTTTTCATGCATTTCCCCCGCCGACATACGATCCTGTGTTTTAAGCAGGCTAACGCTCGTTGAAGTCACTCTTTCTTTCCGGGAGAAGAAAAGCGCGGAGGATGAAAATTGCAGGCTTCCTGAGGATCCACACCCACGGTGAATCCCAAGGCTCCTTCCCGTCTGTACGAGACTCAGACAATCCCCACACTCCAAGGGATGACGGCAGCACGCGCCATCGAAGCAGTTCGGGTTGCCAGGATCAGCGTCTCAAAGGCTGCCAGCGCACCCAGACCCTCTCGCCTCAGTTTCCCCTTTTTCTCCCTGCCTGCGGACCGCAGCTCTTCCCTAACCTGCCCTAAATCCAGTGTCCATCCAAGCGGGTGGATGCTCTTTGCTCGTGCATGAGGTAACTCTGCGTCACGTGCAGGAACACCGTCCTGCGCAGTGTCAGCGAGAGCTTCCGAAAGCACCGTGAGACGACAGGGGAAGCTTTAGAAGCAACTCCGTGTAAAATAGCCCCAACAATACTGGTAGACGTTCAATGCACAGTAACAGAAGGTAGTTTTGAGGCTGAGTACAACTGCAAGAAACCTCAAAAAAATTCCATTTGTATTTCAAGGATGAGAAATGTGCAGCTTAAAGAAATTTAAGTCTCCCTGGAAACTATTTACCAAAGAAAGCTTACTTCCAGCAACACATTCTTTCAATGTTAGAACAGGTTGAAAGCTAAAAGTTTGCAAAGCTCAAACAGGAGTGGGAGAGGGCTGAAGCTGGCATAAAATCTTTAAAAAGGTATTTTAAAAAAATGTTTTTCCAAACCTTTGATTTTTATTTCCATGCTTGGATTTACCAAGCTCTTTAGCTGGTGAGTAAAAACCAGGAGAAGTCACTTCCAGCCGAAGAAAAAGGGTTCTTTCTGTGGCTTTCAGAATGTTGCTGGGATTTTGACTCTGGAAAACTTTTCGGACCGTTCTTCTTCCAAAGGACTTTCCAAGAATGCATAGTTTACTGCAAAACAATCTCACAGAGAGCTAACAGAATTCCAGTCGAGAGATAGAAAAGCTGTTTCTACACAGACAGTCAAAATATTGAAGTTTTAAATTTCAATACATGTATTTTTGGTATCTTTTGATAAGGTACAGAGGATTGAGTACACTGAGAGGATGTAGCAGTCTCTTAACTTTGCCCAGCGCAGGGTAGCGCCTGTGTAGATGCCTTCTACATATTCCATTTGTCAGCTTATATATGTAGCCATTCGAGTGATCGTTGGTTCATTGACAGCCCAGAGACTGCCAGCTTTTCAATTTTCACTTCAATGAAACAAAAAACCCCCAAGGAGAGCACTTTCTCTTTTTAATCATATCCAGACCCATTTTCTGTAACGAAGAACTTCTCTCTTCCAGCCCCCAGAGAGCAATTTTTTGAATGTCACTTTTAGATAGCAAGAGATAAAAATCTCTGCAATTTGCAGAAAAGGATCCTGACTGCCATTTGCGGCTTGAACCACTTCCCAATTTATTTACTTTTTTGAGGCCGTTTACATTTTCAAACAGCCCAGCTCGCTCGTCCCCAACAAGCTGCAAAAACACAGTCCGTGGCAGCCACCAGAGAGAATTCGGACCTAAGGCGACCTAAAGGCTCCTGGATCAAGTCATCTGCGTGGAAAAAAAAAGGGGGGGGATGTGGGAAATAAATCACATTTTCTGGCAAATCATATCACTGAACCTCAGCATTAGCCATGGATGGCGCAAGCTCTTCGGCAAAGGCAGCTTCGCACACCCAAAACTGCCGGTTATTCCCTGGAAAGCTGCAGGGCTCTCGGATCAGCGTGTTGCTGCGTGGAGGGAGATGAGAAAGAAGGACATCCGTAATTTGGCTGAAGAGCAGCTGGTTTTCGTCTTCATATAATTAGCTCCTCCAGCAAGCCCTTATGCTTTGAGTCAACAAGGTTGAAGCGCACTTAGCGCGATTCAGAAGTGACGCATCAACCACTTCCATCAAACTCGGAGGGCTCATTTGTTTGTTCTTTCCTATATTAAAGACTGATTTTGATTTAGACTAAGAGCCTTTTCCAGTGCAACCATCCCTTGGGAGGGAGCCGTGGCAACAGGAGAGTATTCAATTAGTTGTCTGCTCTAAATTACTCATGGAAAGGAGTGCGTTCACGTGGACAGAACATGTATTTTCAAAGACCTATCTGGAGCGGGGTTGCACAGTTAACAGGTTTTGCCCCCTCCTTTATAATAGCAGTAATAACTTTAGCTTTGCATAAAGCTTTCTTCCCTTAGCACAGCTGCTCGCTCACCTACGTTTTCAACCTTCATATTTATTGGTATTTTACCACCTGCCGCTTCCTTTTTTTTTGTTTGTATCTTATTGCAGACAGAAACAAGAAAGCAGAAAACAATTACCATTAAGCTGCCATATTACATATTTAGCCACCACCTCCTCTTTATCAGCCTCTCCCACTCCAGCACCTGGAAAAGAGCCTTTTACTTCAGCAGAAATGATTTTTCCTGCTTTTGGAACTTTTTTTTGAAGAAACCCCGGGAACTCAAAGCATTAGCTGGTGCAAAAAAACAGGAAAAAAGCCCTATCAGAAAACTTAGAAAACCATTTTGGACAATTTTTTTTTGTTGCTCTGTGGGGTCAGGGTTTTGATTGTTGGAGAATTTCTTAGGTTCAGGGTGGAACTTGTGCTGGATGCAGAGGTGGAATTTAAATCCCTGTCTCCCCCCCTGGAGAGTACGTGTTCCAGCCACCTGCAAGGCAAGGGCTAAAAATTCAGGGAATTATTCTCCATCCTTTCTTAAAAGGAAGTCAAATACCGGGATTTAACAACATTTCAATCTGAGGGGTTGCATGTGTGTCCATCCCAGGGACCTTAACTTTTCTGAAACAGTCTTATTAAAACTTTTTAGTACGTTCTTGTTTCTACCCAGGTTTTAAAAACCCGGGAAGATCTCTCATTTCCTACTCCATCACCTAAAAATCAAGGAATCGTCAACCTACAGCCTATGGGCAATACAAACACCTACGGCAAAAGCACGCGGCGACCTGCCCTCGAGCTTTGGCAGACCATAAATCTCACATTGCATTTGACCTTTTTCCTGTCCTACGTACCTGAAGAAAGATCAATAGGGATTGCTGGCAGCGAGACAGAGGGGATGTTTCTTTTATTTAGCAGTGTTTTCTAAATGATAACAGATGTTCAGTGAAGGAATGAAGAAAACAATTGTATTTCAGCAGTGGATGGCACCAAATGTGACCCTAGCAAGGTGCAAGGCGCAAGAACTGGGGCACGTTTTAGAGAAACTCAAGGTGTGACAGCACTTACAAGTTTTTAAGAGTACTGCACTCCTCTCTCTGACCGCGCAGGAGGAAAGACTCCTGGCCTGGTAGGAAAATGCATAGAAAACTGATTATCCCCAGAGCAGCTTTCCTGGCACCATATTAGAGCAAAGGAATATTACAAAACAAAAGTACCACTCGTCCTGCAGAGCCCCAGATCCACAGGATACAAATCGTGCGCATTTCCAGCCTGCAAAGATGGGGAGCAGTCCCTGCGACTGGCCAGTTCCCTGCCCTGCGGCAGCATCGCGCTCTCCTACACTGGTCCCCCAGCTCAGACCAAGAGACCATCCAGTCCAGCCTCGTCACCAGCACTGGTCATAAAACGGGACTACCGGAAGAGTGGCCACCAGGAGATGTGTTGGGAAAAGGAAGGAGAGGGTAAGCATACAGAGTGAGAGCCACTTTGCCCAGTGGTCTCGCAGCGGTGGAGGCTCTTCAGCTTTGGAAGCCTCCTGAGCCTCGTACGGTTTGTCTCCTCCACACCTCCCAACAGATCCCTCTTCACAAGCATTTGTTCCGCCTCCCCTCGAATCCACAGAAAGTTCGGGCACCCGCAATTTCCTTTGAAGAGGGCTCAGGCAGACTTCATCGAAGGGGGACCGTCCTCCTGTGGAGGACATCGAGTTAAGAAGATCGATATCTCATCCATTCTACACTCTTTTGAATTTCACTCTTTTTTCACCTTACCCTTGAGCCTTACAATGAAGAGCAACGACCGCGAGCAGTCGCAGTTCTGCCTTCCCCAGGGGAAGTCGGACAGCAATGGAAGGAGAAAAAAAAACACAGCTTCTTTACCAAAAACCTTTCTGCAGACCTAGAGGCATTTCTCTTTTCCCTGCACCAGCCGGGATCCCTCTGCAACTGCATATTTAAAGAAAACACAACCTTTTTTAAAGCATGCCTTGGTGCGCAACGCATAAAATGCTCATTCCCCAAAATATTACCTAACCGGTCTTGCATAGTCTGGAGCATCTGTTAAAAAAATACTTCTTGTAATTTCACATTAAAAGAAATGCTAGGCCTCTCTAAACCTATTTTAGCCCATGCATACTAACTAGATATACGAGGGCTATAAATACATTGCAGTGCAAGACAAAGAAAAATAATTTAACCCTTATCTTGCACAGAATTAAATACTTGGAGGATTTGGAGGAGGTTAAAAAGAAAAAAAAAAAATCAGCAGGGCTGTTAGTCACAGGTTTATGTCCAGGTAAAAAGTTACATGCAACACTCAGCATCCAGTTCCTGAAGCTGGGAAGAAATTTCCATTTACGTGCAACGGTTCCCACTACTGGGACAAAGAGAAAGAAGTGTAAGTAGTGGTAAAATGCCTGTGAAGCCTTAATTCGTAACGAAGAAAGCTAGTAACCAGATAGCCTAGCTGTAAGGAATCAAAAATAAGCTGGAAAAATAAAAGACTCAGAGCTGCTGGCAGGTGACCAGCGATTTCTAGCAGGATCTGGTTACAACCCTCAGTCACCTGCACAGCTCTCCACAAACACGCGGCCAAACACCCACAACACTTGCTGGCAAGTTCTTAGAAAGTTTTAGGAGCCGAAGTAATTGTAGAGGGAATAAAGCACAAAGGATTTTCAAAATCCATAGGTTCACACACACACACTTTCATAGGTTCACACACACACACTTGCAGAGCTCTGAGCTCTGCAAGGGCTGCAAGCAGTTCCCAACTCTTGCTTCTTACAACTAAAATAATAAAAAAACCTTCCCGTTCCCCTATCTCCCAGGAAAGTCCACAGTGACTCCATCAGTCATAACTTGAGAGACATGATAAAAAGGATCCATTTTAGTTCAGCTATGGAACTTCAGTTCATATAAATGTTATTCAAGATGCTTCTAACAGACACGGAAATGAAAATCAAGTAGCGATAAACAATTCTCTTGTAAAACCTTTTCCACCATTTCCCTCTCAAGAATAAGCATGTATTCATCGTATTCTGTAGACAAAGCAAAACAATCATTAGAACATTTCCATTCAAAAGGAAATAGATAAACAACTTAACCATTTATTTGACTGCATTGTATTTAGACAGCTTGTACATTTCATAACCCCACTGTTTTTGTTCTCATCAAAAAGGATAAAGGGACAGAAGAATATAATCCACTCAAAACAGCAGTCCAGTATTTTGAGATACACTTGATATTTTCACAGATGCCCACCTGATACCTGAACTCCAATATAGGTTGTAATCTTTATACAAGACCTGAAATTTTTTTAACATAGCACTCAGTTTTAGCAATGTCTTGCAGTGCCCTGAAAAAGAGTTTGTGACACACTATGCAACGCCAATTAGATTATGCCTACTTTTCTTGACGGTGATGAACCTGATCATTTCTTAAAAAATAATATAACGCAAACATCCATACCAACATGTCAGCCCGCAGCAACATCTGGGCAAATTTAAACACAAAAGTGATCAACTCCTTAGTTAGATTTGTCAATGCAAAAGGTGAGGGGGGGATGAGGACTGTGTTTTAGCAACAGACATGAGAAATAACCAACTTTTCATTGCTAGATTTCTTTCGAAAACCTGCTTTTGTCTCTTTGCAAATTCAGAACTTCCCACTTGATACCTGAATCCCAAGCAACACAGAGAACAAATCTGTTTCTTTTAATATGAACCACCACATACAGCTTCAGCATCTTCCGTAGTGAACTGCGCGTTACACAGCAGCAATACCAGAACCTTTCCGGCAATGTGCTCTTTTAAAAAAAGAAACGTGCACCTATTTTGCGCAGCACTTTCAAATCGCGCATGGCGACAATTACTTCTTACAATAAACAAACAGAATTGTATTTGAAGTTTGCTCAGAAGCGATGCTTTTGGCAGTGCCTTTGTGAAAAGTGATTTGGGCTAACTTCTCAGTCGGGTTTTGACTCTGAAGACACCCACGGCTTAAATATTAACCAATAGAAAACTTGCCTGTCTGGCTTTTCAGTTTTTAAACATCAGCAGACACACAGGACAGCCTAGTTTGCAGTTTGCGATACAAGTCCGACAGCTGTCAACAAGGTACGAAGCCTCCCTGATCTGTCTCCTCAGTTCAAGCAAGCCAGAGCAGTCACTACGTCCTGGACCACCAGGACACGGCTGAGACAAGTCCCTTTCCATCGATTTAATATTACCAACATTTAAGTCTTAACTACGAAGGAAACCTCCTGAAAAGCTGCCCAGAAAAACTGGCAAACCTGAGGCATGGGGATGACATGAACAAAAAGCTGCGGCATGTCACAAGGCAGTAGTGGCAACGTCCAGGCTTTACGCTGAACTCCAACACGTCCTGTGAATATCAGACTCCGGCACCATTTTAAAGATGAGTTTTCTTTACTGAGGGGAGCAAACCTCCTCTCAAAAGCACAAATGGTGTTTACAAGCAGAAAACTCGGAAGGGCCAATTTCCATTAAAAATCTTTTATTTTTCAAATACAACTCATAATTTGTACATGGTAAGAAATGTCCATCACCATGTGCGATTGGTCTGTGCAAAATAAGGCTCTCCTTTAAATCCAGTTTTCCTGCACAGGGCTCTTTTCCAAATGTTACTGGAGGTAGGGGTTTTGTTGGTTTTGTTTTCAAATGTACAGTAATTAGCAAAACACACCCATGACTCAAACCAAACCCTAAGAAGAAGAGAAAAAAAAAAAAGTGTAGTAAGGCAAATCTGAAGAGTGCGCTCAACTACAGAAGAGCGGATTCACTGAGAGTTCATCCTTTTCACAGATTACATAGGTTCTTCCACAAGTCAACTAATACCTTTTTTGTTTTTTTCCAAAGTGAAAAAACCCCAACTGATTCATAGAACTGGGCTATATAATCACACTGAACAAGAAAGCCTAGACACTGTAGTTACTGAAAAAAATGATGGGTACTGGTAAAAACTTATGTAAGCCCAATTAAAGACACTGGGGGTAAAAAAAAAAAAATAAAAAAAATAAAAACAGAGCAAGAGCGAATGCGAGAAAGAGAGAAAGAGAGAGAGAGAGAGAGAAGTCCTTCCCCGCTGCTTGATTTTGGAGGCAAAAAAATCCCCCAATAACTTAGCTCATGTAAGTTTAGAGAAAATGAGAGCAGCTAAAAATGGATACAATACACCTTGAAATTTATTTCCAAGACCAAGAACCAAAGATTGAAGCATTTTAGAACACTGAAGCAAAGCAATCTGAATCTGAAAAAAAAAAAATTGTTCCAACTATCTTAAAATAGCTGTTTTTCAGAGCTTCTAGCAATAATTTTGATTAAATAAAATCATACCAATTTACATTAATTTTTCTATATCTTCTTTTAAAAGTCCCTCACTCTTTTAACGAAAAAAGTGCATCCAAAACCAGCAGAGATTTACTGGTGACATCAGGTTCTCTTTTAGCAGCTACTCAAGGTTTTCAAAATAGCTTACACTCCTTGCTATAAGAAGGGCCTTCCAAACCCTCGTTTGGGAGAAGTATCCAAATTATAAAAATCTGAAATAATTTATTATCAAATCCAGAATTTAAATAAAAGCAGAAATTTTCTTGCAAAGACAATTGAAGAAAGTAAAAGAATAAAAGCATGCACTCCAAACTTAGAGGTGAAGACAAATATACTTATCTATACAGGCACTGGCAGACGCAATTTATTTGTTACTGTTACTCATTGTAACACACACCCCACCCTACAATACATTTTTTCATTCACTAATCACTGAGGTACCAATATTTAAGAATGGAAAATTCAATATTGAAAAATAAAACCTAAAATTGAAGCCTTTTTCCAGAAAACTATGGCAATTTTTTGTATGAAATGTTAGTATACTTATAGAATTTTACAATCTACATTGGCTTTTTTCTGGAACCAAAAGTCGCGTTCCACATACAGGTTCTTTGATAAAATGTTCACTGTGTATGCAATACAGTCAGTAGACTTGCAAATGAATGAACATATCTTGGCTATCAACTGGCACATCTCGCTGGTACCAAAAGAACTCGAAGTTTGAAACAATCGGTTTTAATTCTGAACAAATGCGCCATGCCAAAGTGCAACAAATATGTGCGACACTCAATGAGACACTGACAGAAAGAGCTGCATGGAAATTACTAAGTCCACCTGCAAAGCAATTTTGGACAAAATTGCATTGCATGCAAAGGACAACTCTGCGCTGTTGGGACGTCAGTTGCTTGATGTGATGGTTTCTTTTAACGCAGCCATAGTTTAAGACGCAGTGCATCAACTCCATTTAAATAGTATCTGAACAGCCTCTTGTCTCGCACAAAACCAAGGTTTTCATAAAGTTTCAAAGCAGACTTATTTGTGATTTCTGTTTCCAATACAACCTTTAAAGGAGAAAAAAAAAAAAAAGAACAAACACATCACATTAGAAAGCAATTACATGACTACTGAACCAATTTCAAAGATTTTATTTAAAGGTACACTTCTTATTAGCAATGAATGGAATTAATTTTTTCTTGTCCTGACTTATTCAAACAACCTCTCTCCAATCCAACATTTTTTTTTTAAAAAAATAGCACTTAACAATTGTAATTGCAAACAACTTTCTTTCATATCAAGATCTTAGTTCTTTGCTGTAAACAGTATTTCAACTCATTATCTAATAACTAGGGTAAAAATCAACCTGCCAACCCCTACCTCCCAACATTCCCCCCCCCAACCACACCCTAAAACCCAACTTACCGAACAGGTTAGGGTCCAAAACATACTTTGAATTTTGAATGAGCAAGTGAACTTTTCAGTGTCACGAGAACTTGGCACATGAGGTTTTGTTTAGTCATTTAATATCTTTGACCTCTAATTCGACAGATTTAGACCTAGATACGCTTCAGCGTTCTACAACTAGCTGTCAGACCCCATGTTTGCAACAAGTATTTGTGCTCAACATGAGCATCCTGAACTCAAATCAGAGCGCACAGCAGGAAGAAAGAGCAGCTTTTTTCCATCTTTTCCCCCTCCTCAGTTGCAGGGAGACCTGTCATCAACAGCTCGGACCAAACCCAAGCGTAAGAGCAGTCCAACTTGAGCAAAGACTCAAGATTGTCCCACAAGCCTCAAGTCCAGGCAAAAAACTCCACTAGCAACAACAGGAAGTTAAATACAAAAGTGCCTAAGTGTGTCCCTCTGAATTGTTTTCCCCTCTTCCCCTCAAATGCACGGAGCAGAGCTCTGGCATACCTGACGAGCAGCGCACCCCCTCCAAGTGATCAAAACTTGTTTTGCCTCTTTACTGTTGTCCAAGCCAATTATTTAAGGATTCTGTTATTAAGGATAGCTCATGATTGTGCAAGAACACAGGCTGAACTAATAAGCTGACTAGACTACATACAGTCCCATGACAATGTACATTCACATATTAAGCAAGAGCTGATGGGCACCATAGAAATACCATATAATTAAAATACAGCCTAAGCAATTTCTGCAGCAAACCAGTGCTCGCGGCCAGCGTTAAGTCCACTAATGGCTATTTCTAAACCAGCATTTGATACCCACTCTGTGTAGTTAGAGCTATATACGTAAAACTCCCTTACTCCAAAAATAGTGATCTACCCCACCTCAAAACCCAGGACGCCCTTTCTCCTCCAAGAAAAAGCAGGAACACTTTTTAACATCCCCCAGCCCCAAAAAAACTAGGAAGAAAGCATTAGCCTGTGTTTGTAGAGCAGTTTACGTCAATCTACTTTACAGACTCTGTGGCCCCACTGCCTTCCGGCTCTGTTCTCCCTCACCTCCTCTGCCAGCTCACCATGCTTGTTGCTGAGCTACTTCAAAATGCAACTCGGTAGAAAACCAGAAAACCTTTCCTTTTTCTCTCCATCCAGTTTGTTTTCTGAGGTCTGAGGAGTGGCTAAGCCCACATAAAAGAGGGAGGCTGCCAGCTGTTAGACTGGTCACCTTCAATAAGATTTTAAGATCCATTTAATGTATATATTTGACCATTACTCAAGTTTCAAGCCACTCTGACCACATTCCAATGGATAATTCACCCTGTGCTTCTCAACATAAGAATGTGTGAAAGAATAGTAAATCCAGAGGTAACAACCCAAAGAACAACATATGCTCGGGGAAAATAAGACCTAGAAGCAATTCATTTTCCAAAAAGGAACTAAGAGTCACACATTAAAATATTAATAGTCAGAGTTCTTAAATTACAGCAGGACAGTCTGTTGTACCCGCACTCTTAAGACAAGCTAATTCAATTCTTAGTCTTATGGCAAGAATTAGAGATTGAACGTCTCTTGCTGACACTTCACAGAATGTTACTATCAGGTTTTGTGACTTGATCGATTATTCTTAACATCTTTAATCCATTAAAATGGATATCTATTAATTTATAACAAGTTGTAGAAGTGAAATAGTTTTCCTGAGGAGTGCTATTTTCTACACAATTACGCACATTGTACAACTCCTTAATTCAAATTAAAACAAAGCATTATGCCAAAGAGGAAATCTGACCTGTGCAGATCCACAGTGCAGGAGACTATTATTTGAACTCTAGCTACAAAATGCATTCACTCTCATAAAAGTTTAGTAACCTGGCAGAGTGATGTAACAAGTCTGTATTCAACTGCAAGCTCACACCCCTCGCAATGCTGAAAGACTTCCAACACTGCAGATCATTGAATTTAAGGGAGTGGTTAAATGTTGAAATTCAGGTTTGCTGGAATCCCACTACCCGAGTGAACGCTCATTTTGAAAGCAAATGCGAGAGATTTGCTCTGGTATTTCTAAGGAAGACCTGGCACAATGAAAACTATGTCTCTGCTCTCAAACATACTGAGTCGATCTCAGAGGGCTAAAGACATGTTTCTATTCTGTTTCCACGAACTTGGTGGACAAAGGCAGAGCAACGGACGTCATCTACCTGGACTTAAGCAAAGCATTTGACACTGTCCCGCATGACATCCTGATCTCCAAATTGGAGAGTCACGGGTTCAATGAATGGACCACTCGGTGGATAAGGAACTGGCTGGATGGCCACACTCAAAGGGTTGTGGTTAATGGGTCAATGGCCACGTGGCGGCCAGTGACGAGTGGTGTCCCGCAAGGGTCAGTACTGGGACCAGTGCTATTTAACATCTTTGTTGGAGACATGGACAGTGGGATCGAGTGCACCCTCAGCAAGTTTGCCGATGACACCAAGCTCGGTGGCGCGGTTGACACACTGGAGGGAAGGGATGCCATCCAGAGGGACCTGGACAGGCTTGAGAGGTGGGCTAATGCAAATGGCATGAAGTTCAACCAAGCCAAGTGCAGAGTCCTACACCTGGGACGTGGCAATCCCAGGCATAAATACAGGCTGGGCAGAGAATGGCTGGAGAGCAGCCCTGAGGAGAAGGACTTGGGAGTGCTCATGGATGAGAAGCTCAACATGAGCCGGCAGTGCGCGCTGGCAGCCCAGAAAGCCAACCGTATCCTGGGTTGCATCAAAAGAAGCGTGGCCAGCAGGGCACGGGAGGTGATTCTCCCCCTCTACTCTGCGCTTGTGAGACCCCACCTGGAGTACTGTGTCCAGCTCTGGAGTCCTCAACATAGAAAGGACATGGAACTGTTGGAACAGGTCCAGCGAAGGGCCACTAAGATGATTAGAGGGATGGAGCACCTCTCCTATGAGGACAGGCTGAGAGAGCTGGGGCTGTTCAGCCTGGAGAAGAGAAGGCTCCAGGGAGACCTGATAGCAGCCTTTCAGTATCTGAAGGGAGCCTACAGGAGAGCTGGAGAGGGACTCTTTGTCAGGAAGTCTAGTGATAGGACAAGGGGTAATGGTTTTAAATTGGAAGAGGGGAGATTTAGGTTAGATATTAGGAAGAAGTTCTTTACTGTGAGGGTGGTGAGGCACTGGAACAGGTTGCCCAGGGAAGTTGTGGAGGCCCCATCCCTGGAAGTGTTTAAGGCCAGGCTGGATGGGGCTTTGAGCAACCTGCTCTAGTGAGAGGTGTCCCTGCCCATGGCAGGGGGGTTGGAACTTGATGATCTTTAAGGTCCCTTCCAACTCTAACCATTCTATGATTCTATTACCTAATAAGGAAACATTATCCAAAAAAGTTATCCAAACTTTGTTTTGTGAAGGATTCATCGCTTCCTGTGTGAGATTTTTCAATCAAGCTTCAAACCTTCAGTCACCCCATTTTTTTCTGGTCTCGCGGGGTCTATTTTGTTGTACACATATGCCTGTTAAATCCTCTAATAACACAATCACATCCTCCCCTGGAGACCAGCAAAGGTCTGATTGGATTTAACAGTATTTTTCTGCACAAGTTGCAGCTTTCTGAAGGCTGTTACTTTCTCTTATGTCTTAAATTTCATAAACCTAACATTTTATCTCAACTGTCTAATTTTAACTGGGTTTAGAAGCCCAAAATCTTCTATAGTGAGAGTGGAGTGCAACATTTCTTGTTACTACATTTTCATACCTAGAAATTATTCCGAAACTGAAGAAAAATGGAGAGGTCAAGCTTCTTCAGTTCGAACTCTGAATGAACTCAAGTCTAGAAACCAAGCCATAGAATTAATACAGCCAAACCAAATAAGCAAATGAAGAAAGTACTTTCTCAGCACTCACAGGAGAAGTTGCTATTCTTCCTCATAAGTCTGGCATATCGTCAGACTCAAGTTACGGGTGCTTGTCCACTGTCCTTAATCAGTTTAAGTGCCTTAACTTTTAAAGAAAGGTAGCACCCAAAATACAACACTTAATACCTTAGATGATTTGTAGCCTAACAAAAAGCTAAGATTTCAATAGCTTGGTAATTTCAAATACCATTATATAAAAATATACATTTAATTTTTACAACTGTGGCCCTGAATTAAAATGACACACCCACTGGTGCTGTCAAAAAACCCCCACTTTAAATCACCCTGAAGATTCAATAGAAATTCTTGTGAGAAGTTGCAGCTCCTTTTCACGTTCTACATTTCACTTAAAAAAATCTCTTAAAAGTCCCACTTACTAGAGTCTTATTTTGATAAGTTACCAGGTACACGGTACATTATTTCACTAATACAAAGTGAATGAGTGTTATGCAGATTACTTACAGTGATTTGTTACAGATGGGAAACCTACATATGAATGAACAACTCCTCCTTTCTAATTGTGATTAAGGGATGTAACAGTTCCACATGAACGTCTTAAGCAGCGCGATTTTTGAAAAATACTGGTCAGTAAAAACTAAACAAATGTACAAAAAACAGCCAGACACCTAACTTACTGCACTTAGCACACACTTTCCTTTTTTACACTGGAAGCAAAACCTCTTCCAAAATTTGGAGATGGGAGCAAAACTATTCACTTTCACCTGATTTATTTCCATAGCTCACATTTCTACGCAACCAGCCCATAAAGTTATTCTAAATCATTGTGATCTATTAGGAACTCAGGCCATTATAATCTTGAAAACCTTCAGTTCAATACTGAAGCCAAATATTACAATTCATTAACATCAAATGCCTGAGAAAGTCAACCAGTTTTTAAAAAAAAAAAAAAACAAAGATGCCTCGAGTTTTGTAATGTTATATCCAGACACTCCAGCTCAAAACACGCTGTTGAGTACTTTCCTCAGGCCTGAAGGTTATTTCTAGTTCAACCACCTACCCCCAACATCAGATCACTTCCCTCGTTTCTATTCTAATATAGGCCATGGCCATCTCCATGGCCATCTCCTCCCCTCCACACAGATTCCACCCCAGCCGCTTCACTTCTTCACTTACCCCACAGCTTCCTCAAGCCAGGAAACAACCGCTGGCTGGAGGGATATTGCCTCGCAGCTCTGAAGTGTGGCATATAGCATAAACTACCTCTTAGGCAGCTGGCTGACCACAGAAGCTTGCACTGTAAATCACTTGTTCCATAAGCCTGGCTTAGTTGATTCCCAGTAAATTAGCTTACCAAAAAAAAAAAAATGTCCTTAATCACTAAAATATTGCAGCATACTTCGAAATGCCAGCACATCAGTAGTGATTTTTCAAGATTTTCACCTATGGTGCTGTATAAATCCTTTACTTTTCAGGACTCAGTGCTGATGCCCTGAAAGTCCAACCTACAGTACTTTGAAAAGTAACACAATGAATGAACTGTTTATCAGATTATATGCCACAAGTTATTAAATTAAGTACATTTACTGTATCTATTCCATAATTAGATTGAAGGGAAGAGTTCCCAAGCAGCCTTTGGAAATCTTGCATGACACCCACAGCTGCATACTCATGATTTTAATCCTATTCCAAGCAAGTTTCAGAAAATAGCATATTTTTGAATCACAGTTCATCTTTTATCAAGTAGCAGCATCTTTCTATTTTCATCACGCTTTTGATTTTATTAAGGGATGTAGAAAAATATCTCAAGAGCAGCAGAGATGAGTAAACTATTTACATGCCTCACAAAGACAAATTACTATGATGCACTACTTTTATCAGCTCTAGGCATCAATTAGAAAGCCAGAAACCATTCTCCCAACAACTATTGTAAAAACTCGTGAGGATAACTGCCTTGGCTGTGTTGGACAGAGCTTTTAAAATGGGTGGCTAGTTGGATTTTTCAGATTCTGGTCATGACTGAAAACTCAGCAATCTGCCATGTGGTAACGTAACCAACATCATTATTTTGTGCCCTGTATATCTGGAAGAAACACACCCTTGGTGGCAAAGAACAGAAGAAAACATGAAAACACGAGCTATTTGGCTATAGATAACCTGTACGTGAAAAAGAACATAAATAAATCCAATCAATGTGGGCATGCCTCTGCTGCCCAATGTAGAAAGTCAGCAATATACTCTCCTTGGGCTCCGAGTTGCACAGGCATCATGAGCTCCCATTTCAAAACTCTGTGGCAGCACAAGACTCAGCTGATGCAAAAGCCCCCAAGAAGCAGGGCATAATTAGTTCAGAATCACCATCCCACATACACGGTTACACGGTTTCCAAACTGGAACTGAAACATGCCTGCACTCATCCAGCATGCACTCCAAGGAGCTTGAATTGCAATACGTTCAATTAAAGAGGAACACCTATAGTCTCTGAAAAATACCCTACGCGCTTAGTACAAAGCATGTATACAGCACCACACATGAAAATCTGTGACTAAGACTTAATGAGGTCTTACTGCAAACTAGCTTGCAATCCTTATCGCATTTAATTCACTTTTACAAAAATAAGAAAACAGCAAGAAGGACTCTTGGACTAATATTACTGTGGTAGAAAAAGATCACAGGAGAGATCGTTATGCATATACCTGTTAGATTTAGTCCAATTTATAAATGAAGTTACAGGAGAAGTAGCACACACACTCCTAAGTCATACAGTAACTACTGCAAGTCTGGTAGCTTGAGCTGAAATAGGAATAGCCAGTTTTACAACTGACACTCCAACAACAGTAGGCAATTCACTTCACTGCTCTGCAGCTTAATTGTCCTGCTGTGGTGCAAACAGTGTGATACCATTCCTCAATTATTTAATTTATATATTTTTTTAAATCTTGACTGCTCTAGCAACAGCAAATGAATTCAAGAACATAGTGGAAAGCAATGGGAAAAACAAACAAAAAAACCCCCCTTTTCTTGATTGGTTCAATGTAGCAAGTAGTAAAACAGATTAGAGCAAAGCATAGTACACAGGATAATAGAAGGAATAAACCAGAACACAGGACTTGAAGAATTACAGAATTATAAGCTTGCACTATACTGCCTGAGTACAATGTAAATTATGGGGGGGGGGGGGGAAAGACACCAGTAAGCAGAGGCGTGAAGGAATCTGACAGGATGCACAAATATCTCAAATAATGAATGAAGTTAGAACATACACAAGGAGGCTGCAAGAGACATAACACAACAAGTGGAAAAACAAACAGAGTGTGTGCCTGAAGTCCTGTGACACAAACTGTAGTTTTGCATAAGAAACGTCAGCACACCACAGCAGGACAATTGAGACAGGAGTTGAAACGAGAGGTAACAGAGAGATGAAAGGATCATTAACTATGACACAGCGCTCACGGGTCAGGAACAAGCTAACAATTGCATTGTACCGAGCAGATGAAAGTTGAAGGGACAGATAACCGGATTAAGGAGAATGGATGTAGGGAGAGTTCCTCACAAGTTAGACACGGCACATAAAGATAGTTAGTTGCTTTATTTATCTCTCTCTCTAAAAATATATATATTAAAAAAAACCAGTAGGAACTGTAATCTAACATATAGGCCAGAGAAAGTTTAACAGTCATTCAGTCACTTTTCCTACCAAGTTTTCGTTGATACGCTAAATCATGAGAGTTCTGTTAGTGCTCTGTAATATAGCTCTGCACTGTCAAAACAGCCTGATGACTTCTTGTGATAAAACCATATTCTGCAATACCACAGCACGTACTGCTCCAGCATCTCTGTGAATTCTAAAAGTACAGAAGTATTACACACAACATGCAAGTTACACTGGTCAGGAGCACCTTGAACTAGAGTCTTTGGAGGAAAATGGGCTTGTGACCAAAGGCTGGGGCAACGTCACAAAGTAAAACAAAACCTGAAATGCTGAATTTAAGCCCTTAAGACAAATTTAGAATATCCTTCTCGTATCTGTGCCATACATTTTTCTGAGGTTATTTTCCCCTTTATTATAAAAGGAATAGCTTCTTATCAACCCACTCCCCACCTAAAAAAAGTCCTGTAGAAGAAAAACCTGTGAAATGAATCCACATACAGGAGAATGCAAACCATTTACATTATGAAAGTTTTTGATTATAAAATCTTACCTCGTCACAATCTCCTTCAACCATAGCATAAATAGCTTTCTTAACCAAGTTTGTACCTGAAATATAGATTTCAGTTAAGTGTCAGAGTTGCAATGCAGAAGATGCTAGTTTATATACGACTAACACCTACATGACATGACACCTGGGGAAAGCAGAGAGGAAAGCAGAGAGGAAAGCAGGAAAGCAGGAAAGCAGGAAAGCAGGAAAGCAGGAAAGCAGGAAGTTGCAGTCTGTAGTTTGAACATTAAAATAATCTGTAAAGTTATCCAGAGACTCAGCTTGAGCGCAAGATTCTTTAACGCACAGATATTAGAAACAGGCTTCTATGTTTAACATAACGTTATATTTAGCCTTCCAAGATGTGATTCATTCCTTTTTGCTGCATTTAAAGTCAGAATCTGCTGGCATGTGCTTGAAGGACATTCATCTTCCAAGGGAATTTCCTCTTACTAAAACAAATACTTCTATTAGTAACAGAACTTATGAAACCACTTTTCTTGTGGCTTACTCCCATTTGGATTTGCTAGTATCTAATAATATGGTTGAAGCCCATCCCTTCCCCTCAGTCAAGCATTAATTTAATTCTTTATCATTATTTTTCATCTATTTCACAACAGTTCTACAAATGTAATATCCCTACCTGTCTGTAGAATTGGGGTGAAATTGAAAGTTGATTTCAAAGTTATTAGTGGAAAAAACTGCTGTTCAATGAAATTGCATAAATCTCACTTCCATAAGAAGGCTAAGAAAAAGGAAAAAAAACCCCAAGGAATCTAGAGAATGTTTTAAAGTATTCTCAAAACTTTAATCAATTAAGATTTTCAGTGAACGTACGACAAAACTGTACTACATTTAAAGAAGGTCTTCAGATTAACAGCATACTTTGAGAAACAGCAAGGTGGCAAATGTAGGAAAAAGTAATGCTAAAGTAAGCAAGGCTTTAAATACAAACTCTGTTTATATAATTCTAAAATAATGAACTGACTAAAGCGAGGGAAAAATATTGCGGAGATCTTCATAATAACAGCATTAGTCCTTATTTACTTATGAATCCAAGCACCTGCAATTAAATTATGGCAGGCTCCTTCATGACTCAGCTAAAAGGAAAGGAGAGACAGTGGTTTCTCAGTATCCTCTTCCCTCTGCTCCACTATAGAAACCAACAATGGCTTTTGAATTGCACTGAAGAAAAAAAAAAAAATCCGCACATGCTTGAATAGCCATGATAATAGACAGTGCTTCAAGTTTTTTTGGAGGTTTTTTTTTGTGTGAAGAGGAGAACGAACACAATGGTACCATTCTGCAATGTATCACCGTATTTTTCCATTGCAAGTAATTTTCTGTCTTTAATCATAAAAGTATGAGTTGTTCAGTGTGGTGAAGCACATTTCTAGGCTTTAAAGCTGAGGTCTATGTTTTAAGTTAAAAATACATTACAAAACGTAATTTCACAAAAACACCAAAAAACTAAAGTTCCATAAGAACAGATCTTTGATTAGGCCAACAAGGATAACTGGCGTTAGAATGCCAATCCCTTCATCAGGGCAAAACTGATCAACGAGGGAGGGGAAACTCCCTGCCAAGAGTGTTTTCTTTTATCGCGTAACTTCCCCACATTTTTCCCCCCAAGTATTTTTCTTCGCTTATTAATACAACAACGAAGCACATACTTTTTCCCCAACAGGCAATATAAGCATAATTGATAGGGGAAAGCCAGGGAGTAAGTCCACTGAAAAAAGACAGAGTGAACATAACATAGAAATACTGTGATGAGGACACATATAAAAAGCAAAGGAATTCCCACTGTTGTGATTTGACAGTGGCAACGGGCAGAGGTAAGGGGCTGCTGACTGCCTTTCTTTTTAGCTTTATCATATCCCAGCTGTAAACCTCACAGGGCATTCCATGCCATTTTAACAAAATAAAAAAAGCCACTGGGGAGCTTTTTGAAGTCAGGCAGGGATGACAGACAAAGCACCACACCTAGAAGTTCAGTTCTGCTTAAATCTTTATGAAAGCTACAGTTATCCCAACTACAGGATTTAAGTAAGAAACAACAAAAAAGGCTATTCTTACCAATTCCTTTTCTTCTGTATTTGGAATCCACTGCTAACATGGCTATATAACCTCTGCGGAACATCTTTTTGTGCATATCCAGCTTGCAGACGATGGCACCTACACACTCCTCACCTACCATGGCCTTAAAGACAAACATACACGTATGCATTCTCAGTTTGTGATCTACAGTGCTACCAAAAGTAGTAAACCAGTTCATTTTAAATGAAACAGCTACACAAAACTTGTTTGCATAAAGCTATAAAAAAAGAAAACCTAAATAAATTTTTAAAAAGTCTCCAAATTATAAATAAGGTTAAAGGATTCTCACTTCTTTATTACATTCAAATAAAGTTGCAGTCAATTAACAACCAATGAATTGTCCTGGAGAGAACCACAATATTATTCCATGAAGTCTACAGGCAAGAACACCTGTGATAGAAGGGTGGGGGAAAGACCAGGTTAATGCATGAATCACCCTTTCACATGAGCTGCCGCAGAGGAGAAAAAGTCCACTCCTGTTTCATAGTGATCTGAATTTTTACGTACAAGGGCTGTGGCAGATAACATGCTTCATTTTTGTCTGGTTTTAATGTCAAGGCCACAATGGATCTGAGAAAAACGTTGCTGCGTTTAATCTTTAGAAACTGTCGTTTTCAGTCATATGACACTCAAAGAACAAACAAAAAAGCATGCAGTTAATTTCACACATTTTAACTGTTCAGAGATTTCATTTGTTAAGAGCTATGCACTGACAGTTAATCCCAATGGTATTGTCACAAAAAGCATGGTCAGAGAGATGCAGTTATCCTGAAATTAAAAAAAAAAAAAAAAAAGAAAAAACCAAACAAAAAGGAACCCAAACTTCTCCCCAAGTACTTATCAAACTACTTGCACTACCACTGTGTTCACCAAAATTTTACCATGAAATATATTAGAGAAAGACTATAAGAAAAACTAAGTCATACATTAACTGAAGGATTAGGAAGCGTGAGAGATTAATGACGTTATAACCTGCAGCAGTAAAACTGAGTAACGCCGCAGAGTAGGACAGCATCCAAGCGGAGAATAAGTTACCATTCATTCAGGAAAGATTGACAGAGATAAAAAAGAAACTCATAAACGTACGTATGGGTGTATGAGTGGATCCACAGACTTTGTTTGACAGACCTGTATCTGCAGGGGGGAACTGGCCTTCGGCTCAAGCGTAGCAACTAAACCCGGACTACAGCACATGATTGGCACAAGCATGTGCTAGCACAAGCGCTTCTGGATAATCCACATTTACAACAGTAAAACACGCCAAATGAGAAGGACTTGCCAAAGCCAGCACTGCCAGGCCTCAGTGCAGCCCACCTGCGAACCCAGTGCTCGCTTCTCCGAAGTTTATGGTATATATTCTATAGCCTCCAACCTTTTTTTGCACAGCTTGTAGGCTAAGACTCTAAGGACGGAGGATTAATTCATTCAGATTTTACTGCAGGCACAGACCCACATTTTTTTCACCCCAAGAAGAACAACATCTTGCAGCATCTCTACCTGGATGGTGGGTTATTAACCAAGTTACCTGTCAACCAGGAGCTGCATCAAAGGTGAAATGAAGCAGCCCAAGATGGATGAGCTGTAGCTCTAAAGCTCTCCAGTGCAGCAGGATCCTAACACCATTTCTAATAGAGTTTAAGCTCATCATGCAAATATAATCATTGCTAAGTTTTTATTTGGCAGGAAAACATATTTTTTAGCAGTTTCCAAGAACAACCCTGAACAATCTAAATAAGTGGCTTTTAAAACAAAAACAGTATTTCAATCCATTTAGATCATGCCACACAGCCTCTAAGTAGTCTTTCACTTGGTCTAAACTGCAGTTTATTTCATAGAAAAGAAGAGCTGTACTTATACTAAAACTATGTATGCAAAGTGTCAGCTCAAGGCATGTTTTGTATCTCGGCTCAGACCTGAGAAAACCAGGGAGTTAAATAAAGAGTATCATCAGACAGCCTGTTCATAACATTGCTATAATTATGCAGAGTACCTAGATGTAATCTTATACCTCACTAAAAAAAAAAAAAAAAGCAAAAAAAAAGCGCACCGCAAACTAGCACATTATAGTTATGCTTTGCCCCGAAGTGAACACGTGCAAATTGTTGATCATAACCGTCATGCAGAGAATTTTTAAGATTTTTTTTTTTTTTTTAAAAACACACACTTCAACAGTAGTGACATTCTAGACATTGCATATCTGTGTTCTTTCTTGTTCAGGGCACTTTTCTGAAAAGCTGTGTTCATGAATCATATATTTAAAACGCTAAATGAACAGCAAGGAATTTTTGTTTCAGTGATCAAAGAAGCAAATACCTACTGGTTTTACCACTGTTGCCAGAAAGCTGAATACAGTATGACTTTGTTACCAGTTCCCCAAACACTGAAATCTATTTCTCTGTCTTTAGGCAGGTAAGTCTGCCAGTTAATCTATGGTTGTTCCACTTACAGAGGGAGTGCTGCATTTCCACCTCAATTTGAGGTTTTTTTTGTTGCCTTTCCTCTCCTTTCTTCTCCTCTCCAACCTTATCTAAAGCTGGAAATGAACCTAGAATGTGATGCAAAATGTTGTAATTTAATTCCCTGGAGAAGGTTAAACTGTGTAAATAAAAAAGAAAACCCAGACTGAATTAGGGAGAGTGGGGAAGATAGAGAAAAAGTAGTTGCCGCACAACACCACTTATGAAAAGACAATCGTGGGCCAAATCTGCTTTTCAGGTATATGTGAGTACTTCTAAACATACAAGTTTCTACAAACAGAATTCAGCCCAAGTTACTATTATATATTATAAACCCCACAGAGTACTATAAGATTTACTTCAATCGTAAGTCATTAGCAGGATTAACATGCATGAATTCAAATCCAATATTTGCATCAACTTTGTTCTTACGAATAACTTTAAATGTTTAAAACAAAATGTCTTCGTATTGCAACCATGTATTACTAGAAGAGTTAGCACAGAAGTGTCTGTAAATCAGCAAGAACATTATTTTTCACAAAATTAAACAATTGGCTTTAATTTCATTAGCAAAGGTGGCATTAAGCCCGTCAGCCACAGTATGCATTTAATACCCAGATCCTGTGACATTTGTTCCCATTTAAAGAAGATTAAAACAACCGACTAGACCCTGAAAGAGAAATATTTTGAGATTCAAATGCAGTAGAACCTGCATTACTGCAACACAGCTTCCCTTTCGCACACGCACCAAAATCCATCCCAAAGTATCCCAGAAACAGCTCTGTGCGACTCCTTTGGCTTACATTTAGCGATCGTGTTACAGAACACCATTAGAGGATACATTTAGGCTAATGGTTTTAATCTGAAGTCTGGCAGTTCAGTCAGAGCTCTTTACGATACTGGGCAAATCACGTAGTTGCTGTGTTTCCACTCTACGAAACTGGACACGAGTAATTCCCTCCTGTGCAAGGGCACTGCCAGAATAACTACACTGACTGCCGTGACGTGCTCAGATGTTGCAGTGACTGAAGTTTCCTCAAAGCTTCTTGTTGTGGTTTTGGGCCGGATTGGCCCCTACAAGCCGAGCGACAGATGTTCCCTCAGTGAGAAGCAGCGCAGCAAACCTGCATCTGAAACCACGATCACACCTAAGAGGTAACTAAAATACAGAGTTTGTAAATTGGGAATGGATGAATGGATGTTCTAGAATTTGTTCCTAAGTCTGCCACGGGGCTAGGAAAGCTCCCCAGACAGTTTCCGAACCTTTCTGGTTCTTTTATGCCCCAAGTTTTCCGCAACCGAAAACCAGCGATGTCTTGCAAGTCTTAATTTCAACATGAAGTACGCTTAGACTCTTGAATAAAATCCAATTAAAAAAAAAAAAGCAAAGCATTAGTATAAAACAAGATCTTAACTGCAGTCATTTAGGATTTACAACACATCTAAAACCACTTACATGGAATTAATAGGTTATCTTTAAACTTGTGAAAGTTTAAATTATAAATGCTGCTATAGCTAGTGGCAAAGTTAAGAACCCAATAAAAGCACAGATTTTCCAGATTTTTCTTAAAAGGCAGCTGAGTGGTGCAGTATTGTGAATTACAGGAGAGGTTACAACACTCAGCCAGAACTTTGCTTTTATTACATCCTGTCTTATCCAAACTTTGGCAGAGAGCAAGGTTTCCTAAGATCACCTCTCCCACGCTAAAGTGTTTTGAAAACAATTTTCTGAAATATTTAATGCATCAGTTCTAAATGGAGGTTTTAGAACTTTCACACTGCTAAGACTAGAAACTGCAAAACCACTTTAAAAGGAACCTACAACTTTGAAAAATACACATACCATGAATATGCGGACAAAGCTGTAGCAATGCCTAAAAATGCTTCAGGTGAAACAAAAGACACCCTCGTCCTCTGTCATTTTTTGACAGAGGAGTGGTTATCACAGGTAATTTGAGGAGAAATTGGGCTGAAAGATCCTGGAAATAAGTAAGAACCAGGCATTTACAGGACGTTCACACCTAACACTCAGTGAGGACCTGCTCTTCCAAAGACAGGTGACACCTGAGTTTAAGCAGACAGTTGCAGGTTATGGAGGAGAAGGTTATTTACCTTGCAAACAGCTTGGTCAGATAATGCTGCAGTGTAACACATCAGAACTGACCATCAGGTATTCCCAACTTGTCAGCTCTAAAGTCAGGAAGACAGTTACACAGATGAATTTGACATTAAAGGGAAGAGGTTTTGAAGATTCCTAGCATCTCCAGGTCATTTTAAAGGAGAATATGAACTTCTTTTTTGAGTGCCCACTTAGGAAGTGGTTTGAAAAACCACGCTAGTGACTAGTTAGGGTTGGTCCTATGTCTTCCCTACAGCTGTGGATTCTCACCTCTTCCCTTGCACCAACACCAGTACCTGTGACATCCTACCAGTTGGGAGCTTTAAACCACCAGAAACCTGACCCTAAAACATACACACACGTGCAGAAATTTATGGTCGTGGTGGAAGGGCTACCTTAGCTTCCAAAAATCAGAGACACACGAGGGTTGGCACAAGCCAGGAAGAGGTAGTTGAACAGAAAGGAAAAGCAAGCAGCCCTTTTGGTTGCACAAGCTGTTAGAGCAACGGTGCACCTTGGGAAGGCCATGCCAAAACTCAGCAAGTTCCAAAGCCACGAGATAATCATCATCAGGAGTAATGTTAATAATGCCCCCAGAAAACAGCTCTGCATTGTCAGGTACCCAAAAAGCTAGATAGCAGAATTCTGGTGTTAAAGATGGTTTACGGAAAAAACATCAGCAAGGGACAACTGCCAATCAAACACACATCCCATCTTCAAATTTAAATGGTGTTAGTACATTCCCCTCCCATGCTGAGAAAGGGAAAGCAGCCCATGACAGTGCAATGAAGACTGGTGAGTTTGCATTGGAAGATTTTAAGAAATGGTGATGTTGAAATTCAATAAAGGGACCGATTGAACCCCTACAGCTATTTTTTCAAATGCAATAAAACTGCCCCTCTCCCAAAGACCAATGGAAACCAACCCAAAACCTGAAGCCAGAAGGGTGTGAGGGCACAAGGCTTTAAAGACAAATGATTCTGCGAGCTCAAGCACTACGCTTCTGTTCACCATCCTGACACTGTTCTTGCTAATTGGAATATGCAGTCCCTGACCAAAGATAAATATTTTACAGAGACTTATGAGACAGAAGTAGTTCAGGAATCCATTAATTGCAGGAGCAAATTAAATTTTATAGAACAGAAAGTCTTCAAGACAACCTCTAAAAAACAAACCTTAAAAATACTAAAACCAGTCACAAAACCACCCATCAAATTGGACTCAACATACTGCAAGAGCTTCAAATTATTAAGCAGATAACAATTTGCTAACAGCTTTAGACATTCATAGCCACATATTCTCCTCTACAGTTTTATGTACTTCACATTATTCCAGCCTTCAAAAAAATGGCAAATTGAGCAGAATTATGCAGAGTTCAAGTAAAGTTTTGTTGATTCTTTAAGGCTATCAAAAAAAGAAGCTGTCACTATAAAATAAACTTAAGACAGTTTCTTTTCCTTGAGTGATATCCTACTATTTGAGTGCATTTGTTAAAAATAAATACTAGAAATCTTCTGGTTTAGTGCTCTGTCAAAAAAGTTGCCATTGCTTTTTTCCTAACAAAATTCTTAAGATACTCTCTGACAAAAAAAATAAAGATTTAAAGTCTAAACAGATGCATTGTGATCTAACGTTGCCTTGGCATTACCAGCGATACACTTGATGCTGAAAGTATGGACATTTGTAGTTCACAAGCATTTTTTTCTCAGTATGAGTTAAATCAGTCACATGCATAGCTCTCTGCTTGAAAAATACCATTCTGCTCTGATCAGCATCCTTATAATGGCAAACATGACTTTGCATCAAACAATGTTTTCAAATATTTTTGTATTTCTTTTTTGTTCCAGAAGGTAATGCTTTACTCAGCCTGTACAGTATAATCCTACTGTATTCCCTCTTCAGGGTTTTAAGAGGCACAGTTCTGAAAATCCTCCTATAAATCATATAAATCCCGCTGTAAATTATACCAGACTCTAAACCAAGAACATTCAGGAAGTTTAAGGCCAGATGGAGTCCATTAGCCTCACCTCCTGTACTCATATCCTATTAAAATTTTACAGAGATACTTCTGAATTGAAGGGTGCCTTGACTCTGGCTAAATCATACCTTTCAGACAGGGGTCCAGCCTTGATTAAAACATCAAGAGAGAAGAATTCATCATTTACCTTAGCAAGGAAGTGCCATACACTCCCATAAATGTTCTGGTTTGCAGACATAACTTTTCCTACGAGTAAATCAAACACAGCTAAGCTCCCACTGTGCACGTATACGCCTCAGGCCAAGTTACACTCAGTTTCATACACCTGTGGACAGATTAGCATCCTAAAAGCACGCTTTTCAACTGACACACAAGTTCTTCCATAACAAATGCTAAACATTTAGAAAGATAGGGTGACAGCTAAATCAATCTTTTCAATAGTGCAGCAGGAAGGATATAAAACAAAATACATCGTTAGTACAGCAAGACAATCTAAGCAGCATGAGAATTTCCACATGCTGCATACACTACCACACCTGTAAGAAGCAATAGTCATACTTGCCTTTTTAAAAGCTAGTAGATCAAAAAGTTTAAAAAAACCCTTTAACAGCGTCTCTCCACGCATCGCTTAACATTTATACACTTGCCATGATGAAGTCTTGTTTTAAAACTGTTGTGCAAGAATTACTAAGCACTCATAAGACACTAGTGGGCTAAGTACTTTTTTAAATACAAACCTAGGAACTGAGACAGAATGATAAAATGTGCTACCAAAGGTCACAAAAGTCAATGTCAAAACCAAGATTAGAAGCCTTGAATTCCTGGATCCTAGCCCTGTGCTCAAACCCCACCACTTAAAACATCTATTAACAAATGCAGAAACTTCAGTCGTATGCTTTCTTATACATGCACAGATCACCGGGAGACTTCATTAGGAAGACAGGTACATCCAAAAAAGCTTGGCATTCTCCGCAGAAAGATTATTAGGAGTATTTCCACAGATGTCAACCCTTTAATCCTCTCCTCCCCAGCCCCAAACCACTCCCAATTTCTCCCCTCCCTGCCCCCTCTGGCACTTACCAAAAAGCAAAGTTGTGGCCAGTTGTGGATAAAATACCTATATGTGTAAATGGAGTAGGGTTCAGACAGATCTTTGGTGATCAGTCTCATGATATCGGGCATCTGCAGCTCTGACTCGTATCGGACGTATCGTATCGTTAGGTCCTCCTCGGGCTGAGAGTCCGTTCCCGAGCCTTTCAAACTGCAAGCTGCTGCTAAGGACCTGGAGAGTAGCAGCAGGGACTCCTCCTCCTCCCCTCCTTCATCCCCCTCCTCCTGCTCTTCCTCCTCCAAGCCAGTCCCTCCTGCCAGTCCATTGCGGGCTGCAGTCTTAGCAGCAGTCGTAGTTGTGGCAGCAGGCTGGCTCCTGTCCCCTGTTGCCACTCCTGCTGGGGGAGAAGGAGGAGGAGAGGGTGCAGTCCTTCCCTGGGGAGGGAGGTGGTTGGTAAGGGGAGATGAGCACGGTGCTGTGGTCGGGGGCGATGACTGCTGCTGTCCGGAGCCCATTGTTTTGCTGGCTCGCTTGTTCTCCAGCCCCTCGGGGGCTGCCCCTGCCTCCGAGCTGAGGATCTTGCTCTTGAGGGAGGCCCGCAGGTGCCGCAGCTCGGGGCTGATGAGGCCGTTGAGCTGGTGGTTGTGGTGCGGTGGATGGTGGTGGTGGTGGTGGAGGCGGTGCTGCTGCGGCCCCCCCTTGCCGCCGTCGCTGCCTCCTCCTCCTCCTCCTCGCTGCTGCTGCTCCCGTCCGCCCGCGGGTCCCTCCTCTTCCTCCTCCTCTTCGGCCTCCTCGTCCTGGGCCCCGGTGCAGGCGGCGGCGGCAGCAGAGGAGGTGGAAGAGGAGGAGGAGGAGGAAGCAGCCCCCCCTCCTCCTCCTCCTCCGGGGAAGGGGGAGAGCGTGTCCCCCTGCGGGGAGAGGACGCTGCTAGGCCCCGGCGGTACCTCGGCCATATCCTACGGGAGAGACCGACACAAACCCACCGAGGAGGAGGGCGTCAGACCAGACAGGGGCGAGGGGCGAGGGGGGNGGCGGCTGGCGGGGCCCGGCCGCCCTCACGCTGTCAGCCAGGCCCCGGAGCCCGGAGGCTTTGCCCCACAGGGTCCCGCCGCCCGCGCTGGAGCAGCCTGGGGGGCTCGGAGCACCCGCTCCCGGGGCTGCTCTAGGTTTCCCGGCGTGCCCGGGTGAGACCGGCGCTGGGTTTGGGCTCTGGCCTTCGGGCCCGCTTGGTCCCAGGCCCGTGTCCCAGCCGGTGGCCCTTCGCCTGTGGATCCTCTGGCAACGGCACCATTGCCCTGAAACGTCTCCCGTTGCTGTTTCCCCTGCCCGTGCTCACACCCCAGGAGCCGCTCGCGTTGGTGTTTGTGCTGAGCTTTGTTTGATCAGCCCAAAGCTGACTGGGCCCAGGCGCTACCCACAGGGCTGCTGCCAGCAGTGTTGGGACAGGTGCCAGCAGTGTTTTGGTGACAAGTCTGTTGCAGGTCAGGGAAGAGTGCAGGAGTTGCTGCTCTTTCCTTCCCAAAGCAGCGTGAGGGACGTTGCTCCTCGCCTGGATAGGCAAAGGCAGGCCTTGGACTGTGTTGCGCGACTGGCAACAGTGGGAGCTCGGCAAAGCTGAAAGAAGTAGTCCCAAGCGATCCAATTTCTCCACTGCTGTTCTGCGTTAAATATGCCGTGTTTTAAGAACACACTACTAGACCTCGTAGCAACAAACAAGTCCTTTAAATCTGAGGCTTCTGTTAACATCCACCCACGGCCCCCCAAAGTGTAGCAGTATGGTGGTTCGTCCTTTTCTCACATGAAGGCCTTGCAGGGCTGTTGTAAGACTTTCTAGTTTTCATTTGCTACAGCTATTTTTCAAGGAAGTGACAGGTCTGGACTTAAAAGGAAAATCCAGCAACTACTCTACATGTCCTAACAGGGTTCTTTAATTGGGAAGAAAATAGACTGTGGGGTTACAGGCTTCTGTTTATGGATTGCTGAGTTCTGAAGTAAAGCAGGAAAAGGGCAAAATACCTATTTGAAAGTAACTGAATGATAAGGCTTTTATTCAAAGTAATTAATGACAGAAATACTTTAATTTTTCAGAATGAAATGAGTCTCTGTGTCCTTTTAGATTTATTTATTCTTTTCCAAGACTCCATTCAGAAAGATTAATGCATATTATCTCTATTCATATTGGCTTTATGTGTCCTGCAGTTGCTCTGTTCAGACAGTTCTGTCTGCTCTACAAAGGTGTTCACATATATAGTTTTTTGAAGGGTTTAATGGGGTTTTGCGTGTGTATTCTCAGGTGCCAAAGGACCTTTGTGGGCCTGATCAGAACTGCTCTGGCATACTGACAGCGCTGTGAAGTTCACTGTCCTCGCGGAGTTTAAACAGAAAGAGCAAACAAATGTCTCATCGGTGTAGGGATGGCCTAAATTCTGTTCTCATTTGCCATGTTGCGGCAGTGTGATTGAGAGCATCTGAGCCACTTGTTAGGGTGGTGTCTGTGTTAAGATGATCCAGCACTAGGAAGTGTTGTTAGAGAGGCTGAAGATGATGTAACATCAAAAAAACAGTGTTACCTGCAATGAGGTTACAGGTACCATGGAAAAACACCTCTTTTATGTGCTCTCTAACACACCGGTAACATTTTGTGTTCCACTTCCAATACCTGTTGAATCACTTCCAAACTCGGAAGGTCCTAGTTCTGATGTTGATCTTAAGAGTTCATTGTCCAGAGTTGGGATCGGTCTGACCGAAGGTAGACGTGGGCAGGACAGGCACCTCTGAGCTGGTGCCTTTGGTTCCCCTTAACATCAACGGTGAGGAAAAGGCGCTCCTGTGGTGGGATTAAGCACATCCTAAAGTGGATTTCTAAAGCAAGTCAGGTGAACTGTGCTTTGGAGGTGCCATCATCCCATTAAATAAAGGGAACTCAGCATAACCTGTTCAACTCGGACAGGTACCCCCACTGTCAGTTCCTGAAATTACGTGGAAGGGCCGCTGTTGGGGTGTTCTTGATCTGAGTGCCTGCTGTGCCTCTTAGTTGTCCTATTTCTTGTCTTTATTATGACAACAGCTGCTTTTTAAATGGATGTTCTGAACCAGCTTTAGGTGCATTTTATTCCTTAGGTTCCCTCTCACTGTTTGTTGAACTTCCAGCAGCCCTGAGCACCCTCATGCTGTTGCAAACCACACCTTCTGAAGCAGAGATGGGGCTTGAACACAAGCCTCATTGTTTCTAGTTCTTTGCTCAGTCACTCTGTGACCTTGGGGGTTTCTATGGCTAATTTATTTGTTAAGAAAACACCACACACTTAGGAAACTCTTCCTGTATTGTCGTTATCTATGAAAAGAAAGGGAGCTGTTGGTGGCCTTCCTCGTTTTCTCCCAAGTATTTAAGGCAAGTACCTACACACTGATTTAGCTTCACAGTTGCTCTACATGAGATCTGAACTCAAGGAAACCGTAGTGGAAAATGGACATCTAAACATGCCACGTTCCTTGTCATAGTAAAGGTCACATCCCAGCTGCACCAGAAATAAGGATGTCGGAGACAGAATATTGACTTGTGCTTAATCTGGGCAATAAACAGTAGGAGCAGGTCAATGCCTAACAAAGGACCATTCTTTTTTTTTTCTTTTTTTTTTTTTTCTCAGAGAAGAGGAAGTAGTTTGACAGAAGTATTTGACATGGAAGTAGAACTCCTTCCAACTAAAATGTTCTCCATTGTTCTTTACTTATCAACAATGATTCTTTTAAAAAGTTACCCACCGTGTCACAGTGACCATGTTACTTGAACTCTGAGTTCAGCAGCAAATCAATAATAAAATTATGTCTCTTTTTCCTTTCCACTTGACCAAATCAGAAATAAATGAGATATTTTGGAATCTGATTATTCAGGTAGCCAAGTAAAAGTTTTCCAGTGTTACAGCCCTGAGGGCATCCCCTTTCCTGGGGGGTTGCCCGTTTGGGTTCTGGGACAGCTTTGAGATAGTGCAGTCGATGACCAGTGTGACCGTGCCTGCCTCACCTTGCACTTGTCCCATCACTGAGGTCTTGTCTAGCCACCTGGACTCTCAGCTGAACCTGGTCACTGTCACCAAAGCGTCTCTTTGCTCTCTTGCTTTGCTCAGGTGTTATTGGGTTGTGCCTTTGTTGGTGAGGCCACCCAGCTGTCCTCACCTTTTCCACCCAGCCCACCTTGCTGTCCCTGGCTCCCCGTTCCTTCTGGAGCAGCGTCCAACTTTGCTGTTCCTTGACATCGAGTGTAAGAGCATGCCTGCACCTCGCGATGGAGAGCAGGGACCCCTGTGCTAATTTCCTTGTCATCTTTGTGATGCTTTAAGGATAAAGAGAGGGTACGAACAAGTGCCCAGGGTGTGCAGATCCGTGAAGCCAGCTGGAACGGGGCTGCTGCTGAATATCTGCAGCTTTAGTGCTTTGGGCGCTGCACTCGTGCACCCGGACTGGGGCAAGAGCTGCACCGGCCGCGCTCCCTGAGCTGTGATCTCTTCGGAGCCCAGCCGTGAACTGTGTGGGTAAATGTGGTTTGGGCCAGATTGGCTCAATGGGGTGGAACGACAGAGGCTGTCTCCCCTGCCCTGCTTCAAAGGGAGGCAGGAGAGAAAGAGAGAGAGACTTATGAGTTTAGAAGGAACTAAACTACTTTAATGTATTATTGGTAATGAAATAAAAATAAAATAATGAAATTAGATGCCAAACCATATCAAGCTCCCAGGATCACGATCACGTCACCAGCAGGCACTGGGGAAGTTCCAGACTGGACTCAGCAGTGGACAGGAACTGAGTTCTGGATCTGGCTTCAGGATCGGGATCAAAGGCAGACAGAGTCCTCCTTGGATGCTGGCCCTTGAAGAAAAGAGCTGATCCTTTGATCCCTCAGCTTTATCCTGAGCATGATGCCGATGGGATGGAATACCCTGTCAGTCAGTTTGGGTCCCCTGTCCTGTCCGCTCCTCCCTGCAGGTCCCCCCGCTCTGAGCTTTTCCGCTTCCCACCCTCCAACAGGGCAAGTAACCCAGCTGGCTGCCCTTGGTTGTTACAGCAATAAGGATAAGCAAGAGCCTCTCTGCATCCCATTCAACTATAAACATGGGTCTTATCACTCTGAGAGCAAACAGTTTCTTCAAAATACGCTGCCGATTTCAGCAGTTAGAAGAGGCCGAGCTAAAAAGCAAAGTTACTGAACAAAATTGGTCCTGTTTTACCTCAAACCAGGACATCAAAGCTGCTGTCCTTCAACTAAAGCAGCTCGGCTTTGGTCCTCTGCATATGCAAATACAAGATGATGGCAAAGATGTGCACGCATGTCTGAAATGTCTTCACTGAACTCTGCATTTTGAGAGGAAATGCAGCGTGTGCTGGCAGAGGTGGAAATACCAGGTCTGTCCAAGTTCCTGAAGCAGCAAATATAGAATCAGATAAAAATTACACAAGATTATAGGCACAGGGAAAGAGGACATTAGTAAAACCAAAATGTATTTTTATATGTCAAATAGTGTTGTTCAGTTCCTACTGAGGAAACTGGCTGTTTAATGGTAGGATTCGTGCTCAGAAGGGGAATCGTCACGTAAAATGGCCAGTCTGGAAAAACTGCAGTTTAGAAAGTGTTGTAACAAAAGAAGTCACAAGAGGGTAGTGTTGTACAGCGCTCCAGCCTCGCTGCAATTCCCACAGCAGTGACCCTGTGCCATAAACCAGGTCTCTCTTACCAGAGGAAGATACAAAAGCCACCGCCTGTATCCCTTCTGACAGCAGTCCCAGGGAGGAGGACATTTTTCTCCATACGATACAGGGACTTGTAGTGTCAGGATCAATACAGCAGCAGAATTGCCATTTCCACTTTTGTAGCTATGTTGAAGCCAAGGGTGAAATGACAGCGAGAGAGGTTTGACAGGTTAGAAAATAAAGAAAACAAAACAGAGACCTGTGAAGGATGAGTCAATCATGATGATATTTATTCCATTTCTTGGTTATAACTTTTTTTTTTCCTACCATAGGTGAAATCATGGGACTCCTTGATAACTAAAGCTGACTTCTCTTAGCCGTGCCCACTCTCAACGGCAGGAAGAAATCACGGCTCAGCAGGAGGAGTAAAAGGTGTGTTGGTAACCTCATTCAAGAATGCTCCTTCTAATAAGGAGCTCTTGAGCATTTCAGGAAGAGTTTCTTTCTGTCTTCGCTACCCTGCCGTGACTCCTCTCACTTCTCCCCATCTCATGGGGACACAGCAGCCCTCACTAGTATTGGAAGAAACAACAGAAAGAACAGAAAGGATCTCCCTGGCTTTCTATTGCACCTGGGCTTGACGTGTGCTTAGAAACCCAGTGAAAATATATTTAAGAGCAGAGGTGCTTATTTAGAGATGATTTCATAGAAAAGGATTGATTCCACTATGCCAGGCATCTGGCCTGTGAAGCTGATGGGGGAATGATTAATTTAAAATGATGTGCTGCATGGTGAATAGCTGGAGACAGCTCTTCCCTTCCAAACCTTTTATTGAAAAAGCGCAGAGAAAGAAGAGTTTCGGGCGAAGCTGCAAATGTGGTGTATGGGAAAACTCAATGTGTGACTGCAAAGCTAAAGGCAGCAGCAAAGATCTCAGCTGGTGTATATAGACCCAGCTCCGCTGGAAACAGTCGCTGGCACAGAAGGGAAGGTGCTGTGAGAATTAAGCATGTTTGGCTTTCTCATCCAGCTGGTTGCTCGTTCCATCATTGTTTGGTGCTCTCAGTATTGCACAAGGAGATATTTTCACTTGAGCAAGGCAGTATGTTGATCTTGCATGAACTGCTCACCCACACACTCCGACCCATCCTACTTTATTGTGTGAAAGGAGCACACTGGCAGGAAATTCAGGCGTACTTTCTTGCAATAACGCCCATCAGTAGTTTTAGGCTTGTTTTGACCAATTCAGTTGGGTTTGGTTTACAGCTGTCAAGCAAAAAGAAAATGAAGTTACGGTATATTGGACAATTGTGCAACTCTATCCTGTATCAGTATCAGTGAGTTTGCTGACAGCTTTACAATAGCACCATATTTACCATTTACCATACCGATGTATATATGTATTGAGCACTTTTGGACTTACAGAAATAGATTCTCAAACTTTGTGACCTTCCGTTGGAGCCAATGAGAAATCTCTTATTTACTTCAGTAGGAAGAGAAACAGACCAAAACTATACTCTTTTGAAAAACCCAATAATAATCTGCCTAAAAGTGTTTAAAATATGATTTAGCGTAGTTGGTCATTAAAGTATGGTAATCTTTTTAGAAGGTCCTCTGCTAGTTGCTGTTTTTCTTTTGCTGACAGACTCCCTGTGGTATGAAATGTGGGGTGGAGTAAATAACCTTTAAAAACTGTGGAGGGTGTAGAAGGTGGGGATGGAAACTTATTTAAAAAAGGAGACGGTTGGAAGGAGGAGTTAGGGAATTATAGACACATCAGTTTATCATTGATTTCCTAAAAAATCCTGGCACAAGTAATCAAACAATTTGTAAGCATTTAAGAGAAAACAAGGGGATTAGTGACAGTCAACGTGGATTTGTCAAGAGCAAATCATGTCAAACCAATCTCATTTCCTTTCATGGCAGGATAACAGGCGTTGAGATAGAGGAGAAACAGTTCATGCCGTAAGTCTTGACATTAGTTAGACTTTTGATGGGACATTCTCATAAGCGAGCCAAGGAAACATGCTATATATGAAGTTATAAAGGGCTGAGCGCAAAGTGTTTCAGAGAATAATTCTCAGTGGTTTACCAGCCAAGCATAAGAGACATTGTGTGAGAGCTGGGGTGTTATTTGGTATTTTCAATGGACTAGTAAGGATATTTTTTTATATTTGGAGGCAAAGCCATGCAAAGATGGACTGCAGAGACAAGGCCAGAGTTACGAAGGATCTTGAGAATTCAGAAATACAGTCTGAAAAAGGAAGGACACTTCCATAAGGATGAGCACAAGATGCTAGGTTTAGGAAAGAACAAACAACTGCACAAATACAGGCTGGAGAAGAACGGGGGAGGAGCTGGAGTTTTTTGGAAAAGAGCACAAAGAGGAGCTCTTTTTCTCCCCTTAGCTGTCAGGAAGCACCAGCTGGAGCCCAGCTTTGGGCTTTGCTCCAACAGGGGGGGCTAATTCAGAAGTGAGCAGAGCGGCACACAGCAACGAGCAGAGGGCTCGAAAACAGGGCCGGGGATGGAAAAGTGAGTGTGCTGGGCTTCTTCAGCTAATGAAAGAGGCAACTAACACAGGACACCATCATCTTTTCTCCATGTCCATGGTGGACAGGACAGGAAGTATCAACCATGAGAATTCTGAAAAATACGTCAACCATGCAGACAGTGAAGCCTTGCAATAAGCTCCCAGCGAAGGTTATCATGGAAAGGTTTTATGAACAAAAAATGTACAGCTGATCCTGCCTTGTTACACAGGAGTAGCTTAGAGAAGGTTCTTGAGGTCTGTTTGTACTCTGCTTTTCTTAGAAGTCCAGCGATATAATAATCTTGTATTGTCAAAAGTGGATTTTACATCGCAGGCACGTGTGTCAAATGGGAAGCTAACGCCATATGACTCATTATATTAACATCACTGGCAGGGCACTGAGAACAGAACTAGCAAGGTATTTTGTGACTGCTAATCTAATTATATTAAAAATTACATTGCACTGAGTATTTAAAAAATGTTTCAGTGTAAATTGGCATATGAAACCATTGCTCCCTTCTCTTATATGACACCACAGAGGCACCATTTCCCCTTCAACAGAACTCCCTCAGGGAGCAGAGAGGGAGAAGAGCTGGCCTGGAAGTGACACTCCACACCACACTGCAGCAATGCTGATCTTGTCACTCTGTCTTCATCATGGTTGTAGATCTTTAAGATAACTAGAAACAGAAACTCCAAAATGCTGCAGGGAATTAGGCAACTTAAAACATCATCATTCTTCTTAAAACTGATTACTGTGCATGCATAAACCCATTTTTATTCACTTAAGACCAGTACATCCAGTACTTGTATTTGATTTGGGACTATTGGTGACCTTAAGCTTAGATGTGGATTGAAGTATGTTGCTGGCTGCAATCTCATAGTTTTGCCTTGATTTTTCTCCCATTCACGCTGAATCAAATCCTGATGCCACTGAAAAATAACTCGGCTCTGATTTCCCTGGGGCAAGAATTCAACCTGTAGTGCCTATTCTACACTGAGGCTTAGTTGGCTCATGCAGGGCCAGAGATAGGCAGTGGTGTTTTGCTTTTAGTGAGGAAGTACAAGTTTCCTCGTTCCTTTCTGAGGCAGAAAAGTGCTGCCTGCAGTGCTCAGAATAGTTGAAGGGAATTTTTTTAATGCTTTCAAAAATACCCTGCAAGTGAGCCTTGGCAGTATCTCCTGCACCACCTGCTACTGATACCCAGGAACTCAGGAGTAGCTGGAGGAGGATGGCTGGAGTAAAAGTCGCCTGGGAATCTCAGCTTTACACTTGTTTTGACAGTCAGCAGGACCAAAATTCAGATTTAGCTGAATGTTCAATCCCGTTTCGCTGTGTATTTTCCCTGAAAGGAAAATAGCAGGACTCTTGATGCTCTGAATGCTTTTACTCTGTTCTGTCACTGATGCCCTGTCACAAATCTGGACAAAATGGTTACAATTACGGTCTTGATCTAGAAGTTGTGCATTGGAAAGAACCCGACTCCTGCAGCCTTTGCAACAAACAGATGACATTTAAAAGTAGAGCTGTCAACATGGCAGTGGACTTTTGTGGAGGAAACCTCTTTCTCCACTACATGTCTGCTTGTTTTAGTCTCTTTCCTGCTTTTATTTCTCCCCTTGTTTAAAATGGGGATAGTAGCTTCTACATTACTTGAGGTATTTTGAATATAAATTCCCGCTCAATGTGTAAGCTGTGTACAAGTCTGTCAAGATACTTCATCAAGAACAAGGTTTCCAGAAATCCCATGCAAACCTCAAAAATCCAAGTGACCAATAATTCTGCATGGAAAAAGAATGTGCCTTTGAAGAAGCGTCTAGAAGACAGCCTTATTCAAGAGGTAGACATCTCCTAAATCACTCATAAACATCTTCTGTAATTACAACTGGGAATACAGATTTGGATCTGATTTGGTTTCTGCACCACTTTCACATTTTCAGGTAATGGTTATTCCACTCTGCGGATGTGCATAATGATAGCAGTACCTCACCTCTTGCCCCTTGGCATAGCAGGAAGTCATCACGCAGCAGATAGTGGAACAAGGGGTAATTCATCCTGCAACATAACCCACTTACTGGGAAGCCCATTATCAAAGTCTCATTAGATCTGTTGGGAGAACGTAGGACAGAGCTTTGCAGGCAATGGCTGGTGGGACTGCTTCAGCCCAAGTGAAAGACATGGAGGTGCTGGAGCGTGTCCAGAGAAGGGCAATGAAGCTCGTGAGGGGTCTGGAGCACAAGTCTCATGAAGAGCAGCTGAGGGAACTGGGGTTGTTCAGCCTGGAGAAAAGGAGGCTGGGGGGAGACCTTCTAGCTCTCTACAACTATCTGAGAGGAGGTTGTAGCGAGGTGGGGGTCAGTCTCTTTTCCCAAGTAACAAGTGTTAGGACAAGAGGAAATAGCCTCAAGTCGTGCCAGGGGAGGTTTAGGTTGGATATTAGGAAAAACTTCTTTACCGAAAGGGTTATCAAGCATTGGAACAGGCTGCCCAGGGAGGTGGTGGAATCACCGTCCCTGGAGGAATTTAAAAGACAGGCAGACATGGTGCTGAGGGACATGGGTTAGGGGTGGTTTTGGCAGTGTTAGGTTGATGGTTGGACTCGATGGTCTTAAAGGTCTCTTCCAACCGAGGTGATTCTATGATGCTATGATTCAGTACTCACCACTGAGTCTTCAGGAAGGTTCATACTGACGTCCTGTGAGCGACAGTGAGAGCCCTTTGTCCCTCTGCCCCACGACTCTGCAAAGGCAAGGATTATGGATGGATATTTAGAGCTGCCCTTTCCATCCAAGGCTGGAAAACAGAGCTTCCTGCAAGCAAATCCTCATGGGGTTTATGCCACTGTGGCACGTGGCAACAGCGGAGTTTGCAGGAGCCATCCTTGGGAGGCTTCAGTGCATGTTCTGTATCCAGTGTAAGTACGGAAATTCAGATACGACACAAGGGAAGTTTTACCTGTGGCTATGTGAGAACCCTACTTACACTAGAAGACAGTAGTCGGTCCGGCTTAGGCCACTTATTGACTATTATTTGGCACAGAGACATGTGAAAGTATTTTGCCCCATCTACACAGAAGCTCTCAAATCCTGTGTCTGCCAGCTCACAGCCCATCCGAGCTCGCCCCAGCCGCCGTGCTGAAGGATCCTTGATTATTGCCTAATTTGAGCCTAGGGAATCGGCCATAACGAGTAGGTGATTGAATGAATCATGCCTCGCTTTCTCTTCCCCAACACAGCAATTCACTCATATTTGTTCATTACCCAGGCTTGTTTGCCAAATAATTTATGCACATAATTTCGGGTCAGTAATTCATTCATATGCAGCCTGGGTGAGCATTTAGCAATTGAAATGAGAAAGTCAAGATGTTTTGTTTGGGCTCACAAGTTTTTATTTCTTGATTAAACTCTCAAAATCGTGTTGTAGGGGTGAGTGAATGCTTGTGTGGATGAATTCAAAATGTAATTTCTGCATTTATCCTCTATTACACACATACATTCATGATGTCTTCAGTTGCTAGTAAACATATTGATTGCAAAGTCTGTGAAAAGAGAACACAAAGGGAGCCTAAATTAATTATTTAAAACAATAAAACATACGAAAAACTAACCTGTTGTATGATCTTTTAATTCTGCGTGAAAGAAAAAAGACTACACTGAAATCTGGCCAAAAAGTAAAGTGATAAAATGAGTACTGGATGTTTTCCAGCATCCTCTGAAACATTCAGGGTAGAAAATGTCAAACTTCCTGAATCTGAATATTATAAAGAGAAAAAATAAGCATCAGAAATGTAACCAAAAAAAATCTTATGAACGCAGTGATGGCTACCAGAGGAATGGAAAGTGGTAAATGTGACGCCAGATTTTAACGTTGTTATGTCACGATGTAAAATTATGACATGGGTACCTCAGTTCTGGTTCCTTTGTGGATACAGAGGGGAGTATATCTACACATGTATATGTATAGGGGGATGGCAAAAGGCTATAGATAAAGTGGAACTGTGAATAACAACAGTTGCCGTTGGTTCAAGGGGTCAGAGAGAAGCATTGACTGAGGGTTTCTAGCTATCTGCAAGCATCTTTGGCTCAGGAAGTTCCCAAGAGGCAAATTGCTGGAGGCTGAGATAGCATCGGAGGAAACACACTTTATGCTCATCCTATTCTTGTACTTTTCCTCGATGTTCACTTTGGCCGGTGCTGAGGACAAGATAAAAAGCAAGTGTGGGTTGAATCAGTCTGATTCGGTGTGGTTATGATGTGCTGGGTGATGCAAGGGCTACCCTGGAAACCAGGTCTTGTTTTGTAGCAGGCAAAATGGCAAGATGTATCATCTAATTTTACACTAGGACACTTGAAAATATTGGAGACTGGAGAAGATCAGTCACTACAGAAAGCTTTTTAGCAGGTTTATTGCAATTATTTTTTAAGAAATGGCATTATCGTGGGGTAAGAGGGAAGCCTGGTCAGGAATTACTAATTGTTTAAAGAGAGGAAATTAAATATAGAAACAATGATCATTTTTCACCACAGAGAGGTTATCAATCAGGGTTCCCTAAAGGTCTGCTCAAAGTGTTCAGAATATTTGGAGCTGACCAGAAAAGAAAGGGATTTCTGAGGTGCCATAACTTCTGGTGGTACACAATTACGTGGGAGAGTCAAAGCTAAAGGTTTGTGTCAAGGGAAGAGAATAGATCCCAATATCTAGTGACTTCAGGTAAACTCCAGGGAAATTCTGTGTTTATAAGTACTAAATAATAAACATGGGAAAAGTAATTAACTGTATATATGTAATGGTAGGGTCTAATGGCTGTTACCTGCTCAGGAAGGAAATCTGAGTAGCAGCATTGATAATTCTATGGAAACAAAAATTCAATTCCCAGCAAAACTGAAGAAGTAATTGACCAGGCAGAGAAAGTGAAGACAGAAACTGTGTCCTAAGATAATCCACCATTTGTTTTTAAGACCATCAGAATAACTAATGGGCATTTAACACTGAATTATTTGTCAGCCTCATTTACATTCCAGATGTTGTTGAATATAACTGTTGCTCTAGTCCAGTGCTCTTGACAGCACTACCTCATCTGTAAGGCATAATGCAAGACATTTGAAAGAAATATATACCTATTTATATGGAAAAAAAAATATTCACCACAGTTGGTTTATTGAATACAGTATTAGGCTCTTGTATAAGTGCGATAAGGGGAAGAAAAAAATCTGTAAATCTGTCCTTTGCTGGGAGAGGCAGATTGGAGCTGGGAAGCCTGGTCAGAATATGCTCCCCAAGTCTGCTGCACCCCAAAGCAGAGGGAGAAAACATTTAAGTGCAACAACATTTAAACGCATCAATCACTTCCTCCCATGAAAAGCCTGCAGAAACAACTCTGCTCAATCAATTCAACAAAATTAATACAGAAAAAGTACATAAAAAATAAGCTTATTTGACAAGCCATGTAGATGAAGAGCCAGCACCACAGCTGGTGAAATAGTCAGGTAGCTTCCAAAACATTCTCTGCTCTAATGTTCTCATAGCATGCGTATGATGTTCAATCCTCCCATCTATATGTGCAAGAAAAGGCGACGTCAAGACTGATGAACAGCTAGGGCAGGCCACCAGTCCCATTTTGGAGAGGTTAGATGGTGGACCAGGAGGACCCCTGGCCTTCGGATGAGCAATATGTCATTTTGCTCCTGGTAGGCTGTGAGCCCTTTTTGAACCAAATGTTTACCTTGGCTGTCTTGTTTTGCCTGGATCCCATGCAGAGAAACGGCTGCGTCCAAGTAGTCTGATACAGATGGCAACTGCCGGCAGAGTTTGGTCTTCATTCACAAATGGAAAATGACAGGGAGCTGTTGCCAACCCGAATCCGTCTTCCCCATCACCTTTGCTTTGAGGGAGCTTGGCTTTGCACGAAGGCCAAGACTTGGCAGCTTGGCTTGATTCCTACAGTGGCTCCCCAACAGCTCTGTCCAAATACCCATGGACGTGGGAGTGCTCGGCTCCAAATCAGACCTCGGATCCTCCCTGTGAGCCCACCATATGGAGCTGGGTGCTGTGAAAACTCTCAGCCCTACGGAGGTCAGCAATTGGTTTTATCGACCTCGTACATAAGTCACCGTGAATTTAAAGGCACAGAGCTTTACTGCAAAGCCCGTCTTCTCTCTGCAGACAAAACCCTCTTGCCTGTGTGTTGGACCTTGCAGCTGGTGTTGGCTGCAGAAGGCTGCCCATCTGTGCAGAAGGCGAAGCCATGCAGCACTGACTCACCGCTCCACCACCTCCTACTTCTGGCACTAACCGGCAGGGGCTGATTCAGAGGACGCTGGCAAAACAGAGCGCTTGCCGTAAGGGGTCGGAGTTGGTGCTGCAACGATCTGAGATCAAGCCATGCTCAGAGCGGACGTTCCCAGCTCAATGAGTAGCATACAGGCATGAAAAGTCCTGCATGGAAAGCAGGTCTCAAACAGCAGGAGTGAAGTTCCAAATCATAAAATCATAGAATCATAGAATCATCACTTCGGTTGGAAGAGACCTTCAAGATCATCGAGTCCAACCATAAACCTATGCCAAAACCACCCCTAAACCATGGCTTCCCCTAAAATAATGCCCCTGGTGATGCCTTAACCCCAAAGAATCATACAGACATGTATCATATCCAGACAGTGGAATGTTTGTGACCAAACACAATGGCTACAAGCGCCGATGCCTCCAGCTGGACTAGACCCCCTTGGCTCCCTCTATGTGGGCTGAAACACAGTTTTTAGTGCTGCAGTCCACACTCATCCTGCAGCCACCAACTAGAGCAGTTCGGATGGGTCTTGCCCTAGAAATGCCTGTTTATAATTGTGAACCTGTGTAACCAGCTCAGATGAAGTTAGCAGATAGGACACCCCTTAAAGATTGGTGAGAAGAATCCCACCGTGCAGACACAGGGACTCATGTCCAGAGTTTACAGCCTTAAGGAATGTTACTGATACCCAGTGCTATATGCCTGGACACAAAAATGTCTTTAGGGCAGAAAAACCCTCCCCAGACACATAACAAAAGGCCGTGCCTGCTGCTGCAAACTCCTAGTTATTCTCTCCAAGCCCACAGAGGATCGTGCCTGGTCCTTGGATGAAAGGAAGACCAAGACTTTCCCAGATAACTTAGACCTCGTCTTAGTGGTTCAAGCAAAACTCAGTTTTGCTGGGGGCAGCGGGGGTGCAAGACGCTGGGGAGCATTAATGGTTGGAAGGAGCAGCGTGTCTTCCGGAGAGGACAGCAATGTTTTGGGGGATCCCTTGTGGGTAAGAGGATAGAGCCAGGACCCTTCTCTTGCAGGTGAGGAGGAGAGGTTTTCACACCATCGTAGCAAAATGCGAACGTTTTCCCAAAACTGTGGTCCATGCACACTCTTGTGGTTAGAGAGAGCTAGTGCACACTTGAATGAGCCCATTTCTTCACGCAGCAGCCTGGAGGAGCCAAGGTGGCCTTGGGGCTTGTCCTGCCTGCTCAGGGCACAGGCTGGCAGCGGGTGCTGGAATTTTCCCACCGAGAAGGCACCAGCTATGACATTTCAGCCACTGCATCCGTCATGATCGAGGCTACCGTGGTAGCCCCCAAAATGCTTTAAAAGCCTGTGTGAGTGCTTTTTTTTATCGAGCTTTGGCTCAGAGCATGGTGTGTGCCCTGAGGCGATTAGTAATTGATCACTGCAGAAGCCTTCTGCAGGAATGAGCCTGGTTCTGGGGAAAGGGACACCCCAGCTGCTGGACCGAGGGGTGGGGGTTTGTGCTCCCCACTCGATTAAGAGGATTTGGATTCATGTCACCCCACACAGGGCATCCTGGATGACTTTATTTGTCTCGGGAACGGGCAGCTCTGCCTACGCGTCCTCCCCAGGTGAGCAGCTTTGGATGCTCTCCATCTCGTAGCCCGCGGCCTTGGCAGTTGGTCTGGCGGCGCTGAATCTCCTCCTCTGCCTCGGCTTTTTGTGGCTTTGCTGAAAGGGGCTGCCTCTTCGCTGGCAGCCTGGGTGAAGCCCATCAGCCCTGAGTGATGAAAAAGGTGTTGGCGCTTGGCTGTGAGAATCAGAAACTCCCAAAGTGGAGCTGAAGGTGGATATATTATTTTTTTTTACCTTTTCTTCATGCTTTCCTTTCCCCCCCCCCCCCCCNCATCCAGGAGGCTCCACACTATTCGTTGTTTGAGGTTCCTGGGGTCCATCAGAGACACAGCATCAGTGGCCACACTGAGTTCTCTGTAGTCTGAGCAAAACTTCTTTTTCTCCTAATTTTTGGGAGTGCCCGGGGTCAGGTTCCCTCCTTCTGACCTGCTTCCCACATCTCCCCACCATTTGGAAAACACAGAGGCTGTGGCCCTGCTGTACCAGTTATATGGGCTGTGCTGCTCATCTGGCCTCTCTGCTTCCAAAATAAACATCTTGGTGGAGCTCTGGTCTGGGGCTTTTCAGAGCAGCCTGTGCAGGGACAGGGATCCCCTTGAAATCAATGAGAAAAGCTGCCTCGTGCTTCCAGTCTGAGCTACAGATATACATGTAAAGAGATATAGGAATGGGAAATGACTTTAATTCATTGATATTCCTACCCAGAGGTACGGCTGGTTGCTTCCTATCTGTATTTTACAGGTGACCCCAGAAAACCCCCGAGGGTTTGGCTGGGAGCTGCACCGACTCTTGCCTGGTAAATGGCCATTGCCACTGGCTGTTTAGAGCTGGGCATGGCTCCGCTCTGCTCTTAGCGGGGAGTTTAAATCCTTCCCAAGCCTTTCCCTCTGCTTCCTGGCTCCCTCCTGGATCTGGGCTGAGGGCTTGTGCAGGTAATGGGACACAGGGTGTCCAGCCCTGGTGCCATGCCGTTTCTGAGATGACTTGCTGTCACACGAAGAGAAGAGAGCCACCTGGTCCCACTGCTGCCGGGAGATGCCGTCGGAGCTGGGCTGAGATACAGCAGCGCCTGGAGCAGAGGGCAAATTTGGGGTCCCTTAGCTCTCTTGCATTTCAGACCCGGTTGTGACAACTGCAGCTTGGGCTGGAGTCACCTCCTCCAGCTCTCTTCCCCTCGGACTCTGAATTACAAATCCCAGCATCAGTTATCTGCTTTGAATATGTTCAAAGATAAACTTCAATAGCAGGTTGTTCTCCGAGGGTTGTTCTCCTGGGGTTCTTTCCCTGTGTCGCCTTGCTCCCGTTCTGCCCTGACACTGGAGAGATCATTTGACAGAGTTGCAGTTAAGAATCACCCCCCAAAAAATAAACCACCCAAACCAGCCCCTGGAGGGTTTGGTGGGGCTGTAAGATGGCGTTAGGGAGAGGTGGTCTGAACAAAGACCGGACCGGTGCCTTGCGATGATACTGTCAGAAAATCCCAGAGAAACTGGATCTCCTAGAAGGTTTCTAAATATTAATTTTTTATTTTCTTGCTGATGGGAAACATGACATATTTGCATTTTTGAGCCTGAATAGTTTTAATTCAGTTTTTTATTGTACAAGCTCAAGAGGAACATTTACTTTGTTTTCACTGATTAGTTATACAATTATTCCTTTCAGATACCACATGAACCATGAACCATAATATTGTATTCTTTGCTAATACATTTTGGCAGAGGTATTTACATGAAAACACAATACATAAATGTAATGAATTTTTCAAATGAACACATTGGTAATGTAAAGTAATCTTTTTTTTTTTTTTCCCGTACACCAAAAATTCATTAAACTTTTCTCAATTAAAAACTGACTTTTCTAAATAAGCTGCTGATTGAGCAAGAGCCAGTCACGCAAACCAGCTGGGTTTGATAACGCTGAATGGTGCGTGTCGCTGGGGACTCCACGAGAGAGAGATGATCTCCGCCAGCCAGAGCGAACGTCTGCTGCTGGATCTAACATCAGTTGAAGGGGGTCCCACTTCCAGCTGCCCACCGGTGAGAAGTCAGGGTCACCTACGTGAGAATAATCTGCTGTCTGGGAGGTGAAAGGAAGTCCTGGGCCGTATCCCGCCCGTGGGCTTCTGTCAGCATCCGTGCTGTCGCCAGCCCGGTCAGGGAGAGGATGCAGCTGAGAACAAACCTGGATAGTTCTCAGCTGGATGAGAGGGCAGAGGTGGCTGCTCACGTCCCTGCAGCTGTGCCGGGAAGAGTGAGGCCCAGCCGCAATGCAGATGAGTCTCACGTACTGCAAAATCATTTTTCCTGGATTCAGAAACCTATAAAAGTGCTAGATTTTTATCCCTCCCCCCCAGGTGTGAGTCTGAAACACACGATCATCTGGTTCATCTCCACTTTGCTAGGCTGGGTCTGATAGAACAACAGTGAAATAAACTCATCTTCCTCCTGAAGTCACCAGTGAGCTCTAGCTTTTATTTACCGGCTTAAAAAAAAATAAAAAAATCTGTTTCCTCTTTTCCCCACACTTTCCAGAGGGAGTAATTCCCTTTTGTGGACTCATTAAAATATTCTCTGTGCAAACCAGTGAATGACGCTGAAATCTTGGTCTCGCTGAAGTTAGTGGGGAGCTTGCTGCTGGCTTTGTTGGGAAGATTTGACTCTGGTCAAGCCTTTTCATATGAAGAGGAATAAATCTGTCAGGAGTGGAGTGTCTCAGTACGATGAACACCTCCCGGTGCCTTTTACATAGATTGTACTGTTATATCATGTGCTTGACCTACTTTGCTTTAATAAGCTCATCTGTGTGCAGTGAAAGATAAGCAAAACCACTCTTCTGACACCAAAAATCCACCCTGTCTATTGATATGTGTGTGCTGCCATCGGTGGGGGCTGATCCTGGGCTGATAAAGGCTGGTTTTCCCTTTCGTGCAAGCAAAACTTCCCCTGGCACCCAGCGATGCTCAGACTGGGACGACTGGACCCTGTTACAGCAGGGGGAAGGACAAACAGCCAGCGTTGGGGCCTGGGCACGGACAAAGAGTGAGGAGTGGGATCAGTGGCGGGATTTAAGGAGTATGGCAGGGTGGTACCTGTGTTGGGGCATGCGAGGCTCAAGAGAGGCTTTGCAAGGACCACAGGCTCCCTGTCCATCTCCTCCTGGATGGGCCCTGTGCCTGTTTCTCTTTGGAAACTTCGTTTTCAGGGTAAGACTTCCCAGGGCCACCATGGCTCCTGCTCTCGTGGGACAACCCAGGTTCTCGCTCCTGCAGAGCATCTGCCGGCTTTGGTTTCCCACCACATTAACACCAGGCTCCAGCTGAGCATGGGCAACCCCTCCTCCATCATCTCTGCCTCTGGATGGGCGGGCTCTCCTGTCTTACCCAAAATATGAGGTTCCCTTTGAAAATCCCAGCCTTTCTTGAGACAGCTTCCACCACAAACTGTGCTGAATATGTCAGGATGGGTGTTACGGCTCTCATCGTTCGAGGCATCCCTGAGACAACCTCTCCAAGTTCAAAGCATTTCAGCAGCAGAGGGAAGATGGTTTGGCTCCCAAAATAGCTCCCGCACGCGACGTGGCGAATGGCAAAGCTCATTACCTGGGTCACGTTCCCAGGCGTAGCTGGCAAGTGCCTCTGTGAGAGAAAATCCTGCCTGCTAAGAAATGCCCTTGACCAGCACTAAACATGCGAATTTCCCCGGGCTGGGAAGAGCCGGGAGCATGGATAGACCTGGCTGAGCAGCACAAAGGTGAGTAGGACCCTTGTTGTAAGCATGAAAGCAGAATCAGGATACAAATATCTTGTATTTCCACCCACCCCCCTTTTATTTTTGCTTTGCCAGTGAATCTGGGGCAGTATTTTTCCTTCCCTCTCTTTGTTTTTTGTTGTCTCCTTTGCTGTTTTGAAAAGCAGAGAGAAGATGGGAAAATAAATAAATCAGGCTCGTAGCATGGAGGGGAGAGATTTTCTTTTCATGTACTCCCTGGTTTGGAGACAGGGATTTTCCAGGTGTTGCTTTGATTGCCTCAGCCTTCAGGATGAGAGGTGGAAAAAGAGAGCATGGCTTCACCCACTGAAAATCAGACAATGGAAGGGGCTGCATTAGCTTCGTTCAGGCTCTGATCCTGCCGCTGACTTACACCACTCCTTACCTTTATTAATTTGCTCCACCTTAGGTGGCCGTAGAGCAGCACTATGACACAGTGGCTGCTATAACACAGCGTAACACTATGGCTCAGGGCCTGATCCTGGCTCTGTTGGACCCATTGGATAAGCGCCTGTCCACAGGCTGCTGCAGGATGATGGTCCTCCAGCCTGGAGAGCTTCAGGGCTTGCACTGAGACTTTTTTGAAGGTCTCAGGCTGCTGCTATGAAAACGCTGGTCCGTGAGTGAACACAAAGAGCCTTCCTCTGGAAGTGGGGACAAGAGGAGCAGCGACTCATAGGTAGGAAGGACATGGAGACATAAATAAGACTGCTGACAGCCTGAGGTGGAAATAGCTGCTTGCAGGGTGTCATCCACAGGAAAGCTGCATCTTTCAGCATCCCAGCAACAGCAGCTGCGACCTGCGAGATGCTTCTGATGCCTAACAGTCACATTTGGGAGGAAGGATCAGGTTTCATAGAATCATGGAGCCATAGAATGGTTTAGGTTGGAAGGGACCTTGAAGATTATCTAGTTACAACCCCCCTGCCATGGGCAAGGACACCTCCCACTAGACCAGGTTGCTCAAAGCCTCATCCAACCTGGCCTTGAACACCTCCAGGGATGGGACCTCCACAACTTCCCTGGGCAACTTGTTCCAGTGTCTCACCACCCTCATAGGGAAAAATTTCTTCCTAATATCAAATCTAAATCTCCCCTTTTCCAGTTTGAAGCCCTTACCCCTTGTCCTATCACTACATGCCCATGTAAAAAGTCCCTCTCCAGCTTTCTTGTAGGCCTCTTTCAGATACTGGAAGGCTTCTATAAGGTCTCCTTGGAGTCTTCTCCAGGCTAAAAGTTTATTCATGCTGAAGCAGTTTAGGTCCTTGTGCAGCCAAGTCCCAAAGCAGGAACTGAAAATTAAGCACGTCTGGGTGTGCTTTGCTGAGTGGGGCTGGAATATCCCCCCTTACTTAAGGGCTGTGCTGGATTAAGACCTCGTTTTCTCACCGAATTATGGTGCAAGGTAGTGTGGCGTCTGCAGCAGTCTGGTCTGTCTTTGGTGTTAGAGGGCTGAAGCAGCTCTGGAGATGAATTTAACCATTTGTGTTCTACCAGTGAGACGGGACATGCCAGGAATCAAGTGAATCCACAGAGGTTGGACTTATTCCCGGGAATAAGATACCGATGTATCTTCGGGGTCAGCAGCGCCTTTGTTTGCCGTTACTGATGTTAATATTTGGTCCTGTGGGACATCTTGGGTTCATGTTCTTGCTAGTTAATAACAGCCTTTGTGTAGTCTTCCCTTTGCTGGGGGGAAAGGCTAATGCAATACTCACTGCGCTACAGCTGCTGGCTGGGAATTGTCAATAGGTCATAAATAAATCTACCACCGCACAGGAAAGACAATGAGATTATACATCCTCCTACTACTGCCAATTACAGTAAGAGCAACAATTATAAGGTAGCACTCCTACAGCTACCCTAGGGAGAAAATGAGAGGAAAATGTTCCATTAGCCTAATGAAGAGAGTGTGGTAGAGCTACAGTCGAATTTTCTCACTATTAGCCCCGACTGTGTGCCACTAACACACAAGGGAAGCAGGAGTCATAGGGTAACAATTAAAGTTGCTGACAATTAACCCCTACGATGTACATGCCTCTAACCTGATGAGAAAATTAAAAAGAGGCACGGTTACATTTTCTCACCATTAGTCCCCGGAATGTACAATGTGGCATTTGCCGGTGACAATGAAGGTTTCCCACCACTGAGACCGGGGAAATGCCATGCGTGTTGCGGATTTGGTGTTAAATGCTCTTGGGAGCGCTGGGGTGAGGAGAAGGCATGCGGAGACAGCTTAAACCCCCTCTCCTTTAACATAGAGGAAAGAGTTACTGGTACATTTCCTCATTAGCCGGAGGAAAGGATGGATTCACTGGGGGTAATTTTCTGGTGCCCAGCCCTTGCAATATCACCGGAGGAGAAGAAAGAAGAAAGATCAGCTTTGGACGTAGCAATGGGAAATATAGGAAATACCTTTCTGGATTCGTACTGGCTAGGAGGGCAAAAGGACAACTTGAACCCTAGCTTACAGTAGCCACTGTCCTCACCAAGGCCTTTTTCTTTTCATGCTTCTTCGCGGTGATTTGGTCAGTGCAGTTTAAGGACTGCTGTCCAGTATTTACCAAGGTTTACTGCACTGTGCTACCTGAAATACTGCTGTTTCCGTGGCTTTTTAAAGCCAGGGAAAAACGGCGGCGTCTTGAAAATCTGCCTGTAGCAAGTGTTAGATATGCTTATTTTTAATGGTGATTCCTAAGGTATGTTGCGAAGTCATAGATCAATTTTCACGTCAAAAATTCTGGAGCAAAATTCAAAACCTACGCTAGCATGGACCCAGGCCCTCTCTTCACATTTTTCATTTCTGCTGTTGCCTCTGTTACAAGTTAATATTAGCTTAAGGATCACAGTCAGGCGCCAGATTGGCATCTGGCTGGGGGATTTGGCCTGGGATGTGAATTGGCTTTATTTCCACACCCCATAAAATGTGAGAAGGGAAAAATCTGTTTTCGGACCTCACACAGGCTCATGGTGCTAGAGGATCTCAATGCTGCTCAGCCTGTAATATAATTATCCTCATAAAGCCCCTCTGTAGGGGATGATGAGACCTTCCTGGGATCACTTACAGATCCATCCCCATGGGATGTGGTACCCCTGTATCACAGGCTCTCCTGGCCGGTGGGACCCTGGGCATCTTTGGTCTGGAAAGAGCTGATATTAGTCCAGGCTTAGCATCGTGTTGACAGATCTATGGGGTCTTCTGCCTTCAGCTGCCTCCTTTCCAACCTGTGCAGGTCTATTTGCAATAAAAGTCCTGCCCCACATCTCAGGAGGGTTTGTGGCACTTTCCTAGCACAGACTTTTGAGCCTGCCCTTGCTGAGGGCTGAGCTAGTGCTCTGCTCGCTGGACCATCCCGTCTCTGTCGTGGAGGGTGGTTGTAGTGTCAGTCCCTTTTGCTTGAGCTAGCCATGGTTCCCCAGCACAACTCAGTCCCTGGACATCTCAAATCTACTTCTGGGTCTCATCCCACATGTGGGACCCTGGGCACAGGCTGGGGCCAGTTGCCCTTTCACTGCCAGTCCAAGCTGTGAGATTTGCAGTGCCAGACTCTTCCTTGCTGGGGCTGAGATAACCACCCTGACATGGCTCCTGCCTTGCCATTTTGGGGAGCAGCCATGGATTAAGACATGCTAATTCCCTTGTACAGCTTTAGATCATCCTCCCTCAAGCTACACTGAACCACAGTTTTTCTAACTTGCAAAAGGGCAAGCACAGTTTTTGCAGTATTCTCATGTCTTTTTGCCATGCCTACAAACACAAAAAGACTCTCCATCTCTCTCTTTCCCTTTCTTTCCCACTGTGAGCTCTCTGCCTTCCTAAATATCCGTCTTTGCTACAGATTTACTATATTTTCAGTAACTCATTTCTGAGTCTAAAAAAAGAACTTGGCATCCATTTATTTATGTGACATTGGGAATGAGCTTCAGGATGGGACTTTCAAAGCCAGCAGAGAGGTTTAGAAGCACAAAAGAATGATGGCTAAATCCTATGGCTGATTGCAAATTACCTGATCAGAGACCATGTCCCGGCACACCCCCTGGATGAGTTGCTACCAGAGTGAGACCTGCCTGAGCAACTGCTGCTGCCAAACACGGATCCTGATGGAAGGAAGATGAAAACGTGTAAAAGAGATGGGAGCCACATGCTCCCCAAATTTGGCCCAGTCTGGCTCATGATGATGACCACGCTCTAGCACAGCTGAGCATAGAACATGGGGAAGTGTAGGTCCAACATGTGAAATCAGCTGGGCTTGGCCGAACTGGGAGCTCCCTTTCCCCTGTGGGTGATGGTGTTGCCCTTCACTTGCTCCTCAGGGTTAATGCCTTGAGTTTGGCTGCTTTAGAGATGGCTCTTTTGCTTGATTCCTAGTGCTACGGAGCAGAGGGATGCATTAACAGCAGTTGGAGACGTTGTAAGATGGAAAAATCTCAAATAACCACCCAAATATCCTATTTACTGACAAGGAAAATCATACCAGAATGGGAAGCTGGAGCAGGAGGGATCTGGAGGAGGAAGATGATGGCTATGAGACCACATCGGTTTCCTCCAGAGAATCCTTTCCTGGCTTTCTATGAGTTAGAGGTGGGGCTACAAACTTCCCTGCTCTGAGTGATTTGTGTAGTAATTTCAGAGCTGACAAGCGCTACATGGCAAATCTCAATTCCACTTTTAGCCCCGTTAAGAGATAAGGAATAGTGATTATTATAATTATGATGTGGTTACTTTATTGGTTAAATTAACATTTCGTTGTTGGGGTTGCTGTGCAATATACAATATTATTTTACCTACTGTGCCTTCAAAGTCATCTTGTCACAGCAACAGCATGGCAGCATGGAAAAAGCCTTTTAACAAGTAGGTAAATACATGCCTTTGGGGAAGTCAGAGCGATAATTATGTCAGCTTCAATACATTTGACAGTGAAAAAAAGGCTAAAAATAAGTTGAAACAAAAACGACAGAAAATATTGAATGCTTTAAAGTCACTGAAATTAAAAGGGTGCAAAGAATTTAATACAGTGACCTTACTTGTTGGACCAGGTGTCAGTAGTCCAACTATTGACACTGCTAGAGTTGCCTTAGGCTTATGAGAGTGTGTAAAGGGATCCTACGCCCATTCTCCAGGAATAAGTAAAGAGTTCTTGCTAATCTCATCTAGAATGGGTGGAGCAGTTCCTTCCATACATGATCATGCTTTTGCAAAAGAAAACCACTGGACACCTTTCCTCTCCATCCTTCCTCAGTGCACGATGATGCTCCAAGTTTCACGGCAGAATACGGTTCAGCTGGGCACTGACAGGAGCACCTGTAGATTTTTGCTTGAGCAGGTTTGTTATGTCGGGCTTTTGGGAAACTCACCGGTAGCATTGTGCAAGACACAAAGCAAAGACGGTCCACGCTTCAGGGCTGCACTGTCTTCCAGACACAAAGGAGAAGAGGCAACACTGGAGGGCCATCACAGAAAGGACGTTTTATGCCAGTTTTGGGCCATTGGAAGGAAAACAAAGCAACATTTCCTTGTAGGCACACAAGTCCTGCAGCAGTAGCTTTGCTGGCTGTCCTGGTTTGAGCGATACAGGGCTAACTTCTTTTCTAATGCTTGGGAAACTTGTACTTTTAGAAGACTCTAGTGTCTGAATTTGTGAAAATATTTACTTTACAGCCAGCCATGGTGTGTGGGTTTCAAGGTCTCAGTGTTTTCGAGCTCGCCAGGTGCAGGGAGATGAAGAGGAGTGAGACCTGGGCACTTGACCCAAGCTGCCAACAGGGTTATTTCGTACCATAAACGGCACATTCAATATGAATAAGAAAGTTTGCTGCAAAGTTCTCACTTCTATTATGGCTGCAATCCTGAGAACTTCTTGCCCCAGTGCTGGACCCCTGAGCCATTCCCTTCCTCCCGAAGCTGCAGTGCTTGCAGTGTCCCACATTTGCTGTCCCCTGCTGGGAGTGCAGGGCTTCCTACGGATAGGATGGGCTGAGTGTAATCCTCATATATTTTATCAGGATCAATATTGGTTCTTTAGTCTTACTACTGTTAACTATTTGTATAATTCCACCCTCAGGTTTCCTTGTTTTTTCCCTGATTCCCTTTCCTGGGTGGGGAGGGGTCATTGGGTGACAGAATAATGGTCTAAGCAACAATTAATTCTTGTGGGTACCTCAAACTGTAACACTGGCCAGCGTGGTGTCATTGCAATTCAATCTGGTGGAGCTTTGGAGATCAGGATGGACCTTGGCCATCATCCCAGATCTTAGAACTGGCTGACTGTGGTGTCAAACCTCCAGCACAGGTTGGAGGTGTTATGGCTCGTTCGAGCCTTTGCTGCCTAGGAGGAGCCAGAGTGAACGTGCATATGTTTGCTGCAAAGTGCACCTTGTCACGTTGCTTTTGGGACTTACTGTCCTGCTGCTTCTGGAATGTGGGGCAGGAGAGATGTTGTGGTCCATGAAGTGCCCCCCTTTGGGGCAAAAAATCATGCTCTTGCTCTTCATGAATCTGTTGCCACAACCCCTGCCTGGTACCATGACCACATGCCCACGCAGGCTGGACAAGTGTGGCTTCTTCTCTCAGGGAAGAAGAGTGCTGGAGGCTCACAGCTTTCTAGAGAAGGCAGGGCCTGGGCACACAGGTCTCCAGCAGCCTCGCTGGCCAAGAGAATCCAGCACACAAATCCGAACCCTGGAATCTGTGCCGAGCCTGGGACTGGGGCCAGCACCCTCCCGACCCAAGGATCAGGGACTGGCTGCTGCCCTCTCTTTGTGCTTTCCTTCCACTCTGCCCCCAGATGTCAAGAAGAAGAGAAGGAAACCACAGAAAAATTGAAAAAATCTTCCCGTGAACAAGCTCCCTTGGCTCTTGCCTGTGGGCCAGCAGGCATGAGTGGCAGGAGAGAGTAAAAGGCTTTGGGGCTCACTTTTCCCAAATAATTGACGAGGATGGAGCTGGATTTGAGGTTGTTACTGTGAAAAGCATCAGCACCAGACCTGCTCTCTGCGGCGTGCCCCGTCGCACAAGAGCCAAGGAAGAGGGTGGCAAGGGATAGTGTTCCTCTGTAGCAGCAGTCCCCAAGCTTTTTAGGGCAGACTCCCAGAGATGGTGCCCCCTGCTGGGACATCTGAGGTCAGAGCCCTCCCCAGAAACAGGAGCTCTGGCACGGGATCCGCTGCCTCGGAGCCAGCGCTGCCACCAGAGAGAGGAACTACCGCGCTTCATCGCTGTAATCACTCTTCCAGTCAAAACCATTCACTTGGGCATTCACTGGGCATGTTTCCCTTTTCTTTCCGCCAGCATTTTATTCTACAGACGCATTGGTGCTTCATTATCTGTAAAATAAAATCCGGGATGTAAGTCAGAAGAAGGATGTTTCATGACGTGCATGTGATTTGCTGCTTGTCTCCGCTCCCCCAGCTTAGCTTCCCCTCCCTCTCCTTCTGTGCTGCTTATTTAAAGTCAAAAGGTTCCGTGGAAATTGCAGCCATGAACATGCAATTATTCTTTTTACAAGCTAACGAATATCCCATGCATATGTGATCACTATATTCAGTTACACAGCCACTTAAAAAATACCCACACACTAGTTTGCATCTGTATAAAGCTTTGATTGGACACTTTGAACGGATTGTTTGCTGTGTACCCTGGTCTCCATGAAGGAAAGCAGCAGGACTTCTGCANCACTTGACCCAAGCTGCCAACAGGGTTATTTCGTACCATAAACGGCACATTCAATATGAATAAGAAAGTTTGCTGCAAAGTTCTCACTTCTATTATGGCTGCAATCCTGAGAACTTCTTGCCCCAGTGCTGGACCCCTGAGCCATTCCCTTCCTCCCGAAGCTGCAGTGCTTGCAGTGTCCCACATTTGCTGTCCCCTGCTGGGAGTGCAGGGCTTCCTACGGATAGGATGGGCTGAGTGTAATCCTCATATATTTTATCAGGATCAATATTGGTTCTTTAGTCTTACTACTGTTAACTATTTGTATAATTCCACCCTCAGGTTTCCTTGTTTTTTCCCTGATTCCCTTTCCTGGGTGGGGAGGGGTCATTGGGTGACAGAATAATGGTCTAAGCAACAATTAATTCTTGTGGGTACCTCAAACTGTAACACTGGCCAGCGTGGTGTCATTGCAATTCAATCTGGTGGAGCTTTGGAGATCAGGATGGACCTTGGCCATCATCCCAGATCTTAGAACTGGCTGACTGTGGTGTCAAACCTCCAGCACAGGTTGGAGGTGTTATGGCTCGTTCGAGCCTTTGCTGCCTAGGAGGAGCCAGAGTGAACGTGCATATGTTTGCTGCAAAGTGCACCTTGTCACGTTGCTTTTGGGACTTACTGTCCTGCTGCTTCTGGAATGTGGGGCAGGAGAGATGTTGTGGTCCATGAAGTGCCCCCCTTTGGGGCAAAAAATCATGCTCTTGCTCTTCATGAATCTGTTGCCACAACCCCTGCCTGGTACCATGACCACATGCCCACGCAGGCTGGACAAGTGTGGCTTCTTCTCTCAGGGAAGAAGAGTGCTGGAGGCTCACAGCTTTCTAGAGAAGGCAGGGCCTGGGCACACAGGTCTCCAGCAGCCTCGCTGGCCAAGAGAATCCAGCACACAAATCCGAACCCTGGAATCTGTGCCGAGCCTGGGACTGGGGCCAGCACCCTCCCGACCCAAGGATCAGGGACTGGCTGCTGCCCTCTCTTTGTGCTTTCCTTCCACTCTGCCCCCAGATGTCAAGAAGAAGAGAAGGAAACCACAGAAAAATTGAAAAAATCTTCCCGTGAACAAGCTCCCTTGGCTCTTGCCTGTGGGCCAGCAGGCATGAGTGGCAGGAGAGAGTAAAAGGCTTTGGGGCTCACTTTTCCCAAATAATTGACGAGGATGGAGCTGGATTTGAGGTTGTTACTGTGAAAAGCATCAGCACCAGACCTGCTCTCTGCGGCGTGCCCCGTCGCACAAGAGCCAAGGAAGAGGGTGGCAAGGGATAGTGTTCCTCTGTAGCAGCAGTCCCCAAGCTTTTTAGGGCAGACTCCCAGAGATGGTGCCCCCTGCTGGGACATCTGAGGTCAGAGCCCTCCCCAGAAACAGGAGCTCTGGCACGGGATCCGCTGCCTCGGAGCCAGCGCTGCCACCAGAGAGAGGAACTACCGCGCTTCATCGCTGTAATCACTCTTCCAGTCAAAACCATTCACTTGGGCATTCACTGGGCATGTTTCCCTTTTCTTTCCGCCAGCATTTTATTCTACAGACGCATTGGTGCTTCATTATCTGTAAAATAAAATCCGGGATGTAAGTCAGAAGAAGGATGTTTCATGACGTGCATGTGATTTGCTGCTTGTCTCCGCTCCCCCAGCTTAGCTTCCCCTCCCTCTCCTTCTGTGCTGCTTATTTAAAGTCAAAAGGTTCCGTGGAAATTGCAGCCATGAACATGCAATTATTCTTTTTACAAGCTAACGAATATCCCATGCATATGTGATCACTATATTCAGTTACACAGCCACTTAAAAAATACCCACACACTAGTTTGCATCTGTATAAAGCTTTGATTGGACACTTTGAACGGATTGTTTGCTGTGTACCCTGGTCTCCATGAAGGAAAGCAGCAGGACTTCTGCAGAAAGCACATGTCAAGTCAGCCATATGCATAAAATGACATTATTTTTGAGAAAACCTGATTCAGGAATCAGGAAAAAAAATCCCCCATACTCGCTTTTCCTAAAAAGGAGTCCTGGGGGAAAAAAGCTTTCTCCTGAGTGTAATCTTCAAAACATGAGTTTCCTTTCATTAGGCTGGGAGTGGGAAATATGATTTATCTTTTTTTTCCCCACAGTGAAATTCTTGTTTCCACTAGTCTTCCCTCGGAACGGCGCAGTCCATCCAGAGCAGTTGAAGACGAGATTAATCTACCTCCAACACTTCAATAAATAAAATGTAAACGTTTGTCATAATAATGCCTCCATTGTCAGCACCAGCCCGGGATTTTTCAACCTCTGACTCCCAGCAATGACTGGCTGAGTAGCAACAGCCAAGTGCTGAAAGAATTTTTCAACAGCAATTTGCTTGTTCCAATTTGCTTTTCAGGGCTGCTGATCAGGATTGCGGGCCAGCCTGTAAAAGGATCTCGTCCTATTAATTTGGCCCAACCTCTCCTCTTGTTCTCATCATATTTAGTTTCTCCGGTAGTTCCAGTGAGTAAGTTAATTGAATTAGAAGTGCCACCAGGAGCTTGCCTGCGGATCTACAGTTTCATGTAGGAGAGCTGCTCCCTTCGGCCGCAGAAACAGATATGTGCACCTGCTGAGAAGGTGAAGAAATATCTGGAGATGACTTATTCCCCTGGTGATAGCCCTCGATTCTCTTCTCAAATTGGTCGGACAATAAAACTCCCTTCATCTGGCACCGGTTTTTCTCCAGCCTGCTCCTTGGACAAACACAAGTGAGCTGGAGAAGCGTGATTGATGCATTGGAGCGAGGATTGGGAGTGCAGTGATTTGAAAAGTGGTTTTTTAGGAATGGGTTGATGTCGTTCCATGCTACTCGTTCTCTCTGTGGCTTGAGGCCAAATGTGTCTGGTTTAGCGAGGCAAAGCATTATTTTTCTAGTTGCTTAGTCTGCAATCTCAGCTCACCCACTGCTATCAATAAATACAACGATACCAACTGGAGCCTGACCTTGTTTCTACCGGCTTTCAGTTAAGCTCGGGGTTAAGCATGAACACACTTTTTCTGCCAGGAAGTAGATAAATGGAAACAAAATCATAGTCCATGCTTGCTATTGCATTTTTAATGAGATTTAGGGGTGAAAGATGCATAATATTGCACTCCCGAGTCTTGCAGTTGTGGCATTGGAAAACTGGAAGAAACCTTGGAGAAGGCCTGCAAGTGGCAAAGTGATTTCGTGGCAATTTGTGAATATAACTCTGAGTCCATTTCAAAGCTTTGCACACCTTGTCGTAGTCACCAGCGTTTTTTTTCCCAGCATGATGTACATCTGCTCACCTGGACCATCCCAAGGAGCTGCTGTGGCCTGGGCTGAAGACGGGTCTACTCTGGGCTCGGAGGGGATGGGAGCTGCTGGGCATTAAGCTGAGAATGAGCCTAAATATTTGCAAAGGCCAAACTTTGGTAACAAAATCGTTCCAGCCCCTCTTCCAGCCCCAAAATTAGGCTACCCCTAGCCCCCCTCTGAGGAAACATCTACGTAGAGGAACAACAAATGAAAGAACAAAATAAAGAGGGTGAAGACCAGGATGGCGGGATCCAAGGCAGCAGATCAAAGGAGTTTGCAACGCTCACATGATACAAGGGTGCAGCAAACCAGTTTCACCAGTGAACCAGTGACTCTCCAGATAACCCACAGGACGTATATACGCACCATAAATAAATGACAAATAAGGAGCCGTGCCTTCTTTTTTTGCCGCTGAAGCGTTGGTTTGGTGTCACCACCGGGGGGCAGAAAAGGCCTTTGAAGAATACCAGCCTTGGCCATGAAAACCGCAGCGTTGCTGAAGTAAATAAAAGTTCTTCCTTTATTAATATATCCCTGCCCTTTATTGAAATTAGGAGGTTGACCTATTGTACGTTAACTTTAAAGCAGAGCTCTGTGCAGTGGTGTTTGTCCTCTAGAAATGCTGCCGAGGGCTGAAAAGAGAAACTAGCTGCACGCTAGGGATATTGGAGATGCCTTCCGTTTTGTGAACAAACCCCTATTTCTTAAGAAATTAAGGAACAGATTGCTGAGATTAATTAGGAAATAGCTTTTCATGTAATTAGAATAAAATATTATCCTATACTATGTACCTGATGAAAGTTTATTATCACTCAGTTTGGGAAAAACAGCCAGCAAAACTGATAAATGCCATTCAGGTATTTTGTCTTAAGATATTTCTCATCTTATTTATACTGTATATATACATATATGTTGTATATACATGAACACAGACTCACACAACCAATGCAAAAAAAGAACACCCCCCCACCACATTTTGCTTAAAATGCCGAGTGATGCAGTTGAGGCGTTTCCCATCTGATTTTGTATGATGCATTTCTATCTCGTAAAAATACAACCTCATCTTCCCGAATAATTTAACGTACTCATTAGCTAAATCGAGTCATCAATTATCTATCACGAACGAGGCAGTACAGAGACCAGCACGGGGCTTGCAGGGCTTTGCTTTGATTGCTTGCGGTCGCTGTGCTGTATCCGTTGTGCTATAACATTAGGCAGACGACACTTTGGGCTTATTTTCAAAGCTTAATTTCTCTCCCTCACTGGCCAGTTGCGGAGCTCATATAGTCAATATAGTAAATATAGAAAATATTTTAAAATCCTCCCTTTTTATTTTTAGCGAACCATAGGTGCTAAAACGTTATATTTACCAGAAAGACCCTAAAGCCTTACAGACTATCATGTTACTCCAGATTTTGGCATTTCTTAAAAGGGATTTCTTTCTTAAACCCACTACGCTGTAATGGCTCTTAAGAAGCTGTTACTGTCTCGAGTGCAAATCCTTCTTGGTTTGTGTATTATTGACCTGATCAAGTGTGATGGGGGCCTTCGATGAGCCTTTGGGGGGATTTTGTGCCTCTTGCGGGCGAGGAATCCCGCAAGGAAACGCTTTGGGAATTTTCATTGCAAATGGGAGTAAATGAGGAGGGGACACAACAGGGCAGGGGGGACCCCAGTGCAGGCTACAGCCCCTTCACATGCAAGTACTCACCCTGCCGAGCTGCTTTTTTAAAAAAATTGAAGTATTTAAAATAAGGGAATAAGAACCTCAGCAACGTATCTGAAGGATGGTTTAAAGGTTGTCTGTGGAATGTAGAAATGCCCATATTCAGCCAGGATTTTCCAAGGCATATGTATACAGTTTAACTTTAGAAGCTTGATCTTAACCTATGGAAAATGAATTTGTTTAAGCAACTGCCTAGTATCTCAGGATGGGTAAAGTCCTAAAAGTGAAATAAAATAATTTTTCTCCCCTCTCTCAGGCATATTTACCTACAAACACCCTCCCTAAAATCAGAGAGTTTAGAGAAAAAATCCTGGCAGCCACGTTAACCAAAAAAAAAAAAAAAAAAATCCCACAAATGATATTGTTCCGCCTTTCCACTTGCAATAAGAAAATACAGCTTTATGCCCAATCCCGTAATCAGCTTCTCACGGGCTGACCCAGCTAAACCCCGGCTCAGGACCACGCTCCCGTGGTGCCGTCTGGGTCGCTGCAGCGTTCTTGCACTTTACGCTTTGACAAAATGATGTCATAATTCAGCGAAAAGACAACATATTGGTGAATGAGTAAGCAAAGAAAAAAAGCATATTACTTCAAATGTCAGGCAGCCACCCATCAGTTGTCTGAAATTTTTTATTTTAGGGAATGACTTCCGTAATCTGTCGTGATGTGTTTTCCTCGTAAACAGGTTTTGCCACAAAATGCTGCACTACGCCTGTACTCGCTGGAGAAGTAGAAAAGAGATTTTTAGCGAAAAGCCAGAAGAATCCCGAGGAATAATATTGAACAGATTAAAACTGGAGAATGTTGTGCCTTATCCGCTTTTTCAAAAGCAGAAATCTTTTACACGTGCCACGCACGACTCTGAAATAAAGCGGCAGCTTTCTAAGAGCGAGGAAAAACCTGTCTGCAAAACAAGGTCTGGGGTAGGGCATAGCCAAAAAATCACAGTTAGTGGGAATATCTGGGTTTTGAAGCCGATGTGTCCGCCGTCTGTCCCGTTCCGTCAGGACCAAACACCATTTGGTATTCAATTGACTTTCTAACTTAGGAGACAGGACTTTCCATCTTCAAATACTGAAAATAGATTGCATTCTTGGCCCTTCGCTTTGAACGGTTGGGGAGAATAAACGCACACCCTGGTCGTGTTCTAGTGATCTCCCTAATCTCGGTTGCACTTTGTCAGGACGAGGTAACTGGTAGTTAAGTGAAATACCTTAGATCAAAGGGGGATTAATCGCCAACTGAATCCTTGCTGAATAAACCTGTCATTCAAGAAAATTATTTCCACTGAACTTAGCAGAGGATTGAAGGTATTTGCATAACAGGGACCAACGTACTTCAGCCAGGTTAAAAGGTTCAGAATTCAGGCAGTGTTTAGCTTTTTGGCTCCTTTTCCTTTCAGCGGCCCTGTACAATGGTTTTTAATCTGATAATACAGCTAACTATCTAAATGATGTCAGAACAGGAAAGTATTGCAAAGTTTGGCTGAGGGATGGATCAATTTCACTTTCAGTAACTCCTAAATCTGATTTGTTGGAATTTAAGATGTAATCCTTAAAAAAAGTCCCTTTAAACCGGAGGGCTGTTTATTAACATCCTTTTTTTATTTGACCTTTGTCTTAGAAACACCGGGTCTCGCTTGCTGCCTTACCCGGGGCTCTTTGGGCTCCTTTCGTGCAGGTTTATACCGGCGGCTGGAAGCGCTGCGCGGGGATCGGTGCATGCACCGCACAGGGGGATCCGTGCAAACACACGCACACACAAACAGATTTTCAGGCTTTCTTTTTTCCTTTTTTTTTTTTTTTTTTTTTTAAGCCCGTCTTTCGGAGGTCACGCTGGATTCGAATGTAAGTGAGACGGAGATAATTAAATAACGGGACCCAACAGGCTGCCATCATTTTCTAGGATCAGCCCTCGGAAGCGATTTAAGCACCGCAGCCTTGTTCAGGGTTTGTTGTGCGGTTGTGGCAACAATTTTAAACCGTACGAATTATCCCTGGTTTACGGCAGTGGCTCTTTGCTGTGACTTTTCATGGAGGATTCATTTCTCGAAGCGAGAAGAAGGGCTCTTCCAGGGGTGGGAGGCAACGGCTTTTTAATCTGCGCTATAAAAATTGGGAAAAACAGTTTAAAAAAAAATGTAGATTTCTGGAGAACGCTTTATGCCATCTCCCTCCCCAGCCTTCCTGGGGTTCATTTGCAAGCGCTTCCACCTCTCCTACCTTTCGGGCATATGGAAGGATGTCAAGCTACATGGCGGACGTCAGATTTCATAATCAGATTTTGTGGAATTTAGCCACTTCTGCATCTAGCCTGCGCCTGACACCATTCATTCTTTTGGTGGGCGCAGTTCATATTCATTGCAAACTCAAAGCATCTTTCAAGTTAAAAAAATCACAAAGAATGGTTATCAAAGAAAATGAATAAAATCCATATTGAGATAATTTTTTAGAAAATGATTGAAGTTTTAACCCAAGAAAGGACTCTTAGAGTTTCTTATAGCTTAGAATAAGAACATGTCAATCACGATTAAGCTTCTGGAATTGGAATCCCTTTGAAATGCAGCTGTTTCTTCTTTAATTGTGGCAGCGGACTCAAAAGAAAAGAAAGGTCCAGCCTTAAAGATGAGTAAGGAATACAAAATAGCTCAGGATTAGTTGTGGAGTTCAAAGGTCGCTAATTACACTAAGGAGTTCCCAGACACAGGGAAAACATTAAACAGGTCACCTACCAAATGGGAAACAGACTTTGACTTCAAAAAAAAAAAAAAAGAAAAAGAAAAAGAAAAAGAAAAAGAAAAAAAAAAGATCCTGAAGAGACAGGTTTCTAGAGAAAATCAAAAGAGACCAGCTGATCTCACTGGGGAGAAAATGGGTTGGGTTTCGTTCGTTGCTGTTACGTATCGCTACAGATGGCATCAGGCTTTCGAAAATATATCTAGAGCTCGACTACATTTCTAGGAGGCTCTGTGAAAGCAAGAAGGGAAAAGGGGGCAGGCTTTTGCCTTAACATATCTGATTTTTAGTTGCATTTTGGGTTGTGAGTCCCTGAAAAAAACCCATGAGGGTTGAGATCTCCCCATCAGGCTTTAGCTTGGTTTGTTGAGGATGAGGCATCTGTGTGAATGGGCACATCTTGGATGGGAGGCCTTTTGGGAGAGCCCTACAGCCCTTTCGCGGGCAGTGAGGTGAGGTTCAGGGCACAGTGGCCCATCCCTTCCCCCGGGAAGACGACCAGCTCCTCTGTTCTCCAGCTCCTCTCTGGCCCCATTGACTTGGGAGGGACTTGGTGGGACTGCTGTCCTTCCAAACATCCCACACATGCAGCAGGTCCTTAGCACATTGGGTTGGATTTTAAAGATCTCCTAGTTCCAACCCCCCTGCTATGGGCAGGGACACCTCCCACTAGACCAGGTTGCTCCACCTGGCCTTATGGAGCAGCACTGAAGTTCCAAGGATGCTGGTTTCTTCTGATAGCCTCTTGGGAACACACTGCTAGTTGTCTTGTCTCCCAGAAGAGCTCCAGTAAACAATGAACCTCTGGTTCTTTGAATCTGAGTGTGGGTGGAGAGAGCCAGTGGCTTTATTGCTAGTCAGCTCACAAGAGAGATAATTTTTAGGACAACAATTTTAGGAGAACAGATCCTATTTTCTCTCGGATCCTGCTCCCCTGCATGAATCATCATCTTATTCCTGCAAAAATTGGCAGATTGGTGCATTGAAGGGCAAAATGAGATTTGTGGTAATAAAGAAGGAAAATTTTAGGTAAAGGAGGAGATGCACCTATTCAGATGGTCTACGCTGGGCCCGTACAGGGTCCTACTTGTGCCTAAGAATTTTAACATCGTTATTAACAGGAGTCAGACTCAGAGTTAAAACTGATCTCTGTTCCCTGCACCTGAACCACTTCACAGAACGACAGAATCCCCGGGGTTGGAAGGGCCCTCTGGAGATCACCCGATCCAACCCCCTGCCAGAGCAGGGTCACCCAGAGCAGGTGGCACAGGATGGCATCCAGGCAGGTTGGAATGTCTCCAGAGTCAGAGACTCCACCACCTCTCTGGGCAGCCTCTTCCAGTGCTCTGCCACCCTCAGAGAAAAGAAGTTCCTCCTTATGTTCAGATGGAACTTCCTATGGTCAATTTTGTGCCTGTTACCTCTTGTCCTATCACTGGGCACCACTGAAAAAAAGACTGGCCTGAAAAAACTTGGGGTGGCATGAACAGAAGGGAGTTTAGGAACAACCTCAAGGTGTCCATGTGGGCTTCCCACTGACAGCCATACAGTGCTACAGCAGCTCTTCCAAGGACGCTTGCACTTCCCAAACTGGGATCCACAAAACTCTCACCTAACGGCTCCTTCGGGATTGAGGGCTGCAGGGGTTTCCCGCCCTCAGGATGGTGCTCTCAGGTTGGACTTAGCTTCAGATGGACTTGGGTTCTCCACCCTAAAAGGTGCTGTTGGTAATACCTTGTATTTTGTCCATGCTTACTATTTGGTAAATTCTTGCTGTGGATACAGTGTGGTTCAGGTTCAGATCCCAGTCTGAGGACTGAGGAGCCAACGGACGATGGGACAGCAGAAGGTTATATGGGAGATGGTGACAGTAAAATGAAGCTTGGTGAACTCCAGACATGGGAAAGAGGGGGACCAAAATAGGACCAAATTTCAGTATGTTCAGAAAGTTGGTAAGTGGGAAACTGTGGGGCTAAGTCAAAGAGACAAGGCTGCCCAGGGGAGTGGGCATTTTCTGAAGCATTGCCATCCTATAAAGGTTGAGAGAACAAGGTGGTAGTGAAGGACACAGCAGAAGTAGTGAAGGACAAACTCACAAGCTCTGTTAAAACTCAGCAGGGCTTCTACAAATACGACAGTGCGGCAAATTTCTAGGATAGTGCGAATAAATAGAGGACAACTGCTGTTAAAACATTTCATGGCTTGTTGTTTCAATGTTTACTTGTTAAGAAATGGCCAAACTCATTAACACTGGTAAAAGCAGGATAAAAATGCAGAGGAGGGAAGGGCTAAATTATGTAGGAAAAGTGGCTGCTTACAAATTACCTGAAGTAACAGGATTTATCCCAAAATACTTGAGGAATTGGCATATACCACCTTGGAGCTGTCACCAAATACCTTGGGAGCCTGGCAGGAGGAAAGGCCTTCCAGAAAACTAGAAAAGCTCCAAATTTCCGAGTAGTGGTAAGTAACAGCCGGCACAGGTTTGACAACATCAAACCATCGTAGGTGGACTAATTCCCTTGTGCAGTGAGAGGAACAGGCTCGGTGAATTCAGGGATGGACACTTCCTGTCTCAGACATGGACATGGGTGATGCTTTTGACTCTGCCTCCCAATATGACTGGCAAGCTCAGGAGATACAGTTGAGGTGGCCGTGGTGGGAGGGTGTTCCCCAGGAGCCTGGGAAGCTGTTCCCCAGCAGTGGTTACCAGTCAAGAGAAGGTGGGCTTCCCGGTCCCATCTCGCTTCTGGTAAAATTCAGGATTTGGAGTGGGAGGGAAGGCACCTCAGACACCCAAAGAGATCCCTCTCCTCACCGTGGAACCTCAGTACAACCCTTTGGACACAACGCTTTGAGGGAGAGGCAGGCTGCTCTGGGGGTAGCATGGGGGTTGGGGTGAAGAACAAGGGACATTTTTGGCGAGAAGCTCAGGAGCTCTCAGAAGCTTCAGCGTCTGGATGTTTTTCCTAGAAATGGGGACCACGTGGGTTGCTGAGAATCGCACCAGTGCCAGGTACTCCTGCATTTTTGCTCCTTGTGCATTCAGTGGTTACACTGGTCCTTCTGGCCACAGCAATGCACACCTAAACCGCATACCACGTCTTTTTGGCACTCCTTGGACCCCCTTTTCCTCTCACGCTGTATTGATGGCATCTCTTCTCCCATCCACACCTGTGACCTGCTTGGGCTGGAACATCTGCTTTTATTTTTTTAGGTTGTCCCCCCCCTCCCCGAGACAAGGTTTGAATGAGGACTTCAGCACCTTCAGTAATTACCGCTTTTGAGCCACTGTAACCTCTGCAAACTTCATCGATGCCAATTCCCCATTTCCTTCCACAACTTCCTCAAAGTTTTAAATAACACAGCTGGGACCCAAAACATGTTTGACGATGGTTTGTCAAACACTGCCATGACATTTGGAAATATCAGCTGCTTTTCACTGTTTGATGGGTTACACATGGACTTTGGATTATCTTCATTTCTTAGATGTCCGTTACATCAATTCTCTTTGCCAACTAAATGTGCAGTGTCATTTTAAAAGCTTGTTTGGCGGTATCTATTTGCTTTAAATTCATGTTAATTGGCATTAGTTAGATTACCCAAAAATTTCACTGAAATGAAGCGAGTTCATTTTATTAATCAAACAAGTTCTGTATTAACTTCTTATTTATACCCATTATTTTGTCTGGGAAAAATGTCAGTACTTAAGTCCTTCTGGTTATTCTTTTCAAGGGTTTGCATGTTAGCTTTCTTCTAGCCCTCTGAAATGCAGTACTAAGACTGAAGAACTCTTTGGCCACCTCTTTTGGAAGTCTTCATGCAAAGCTCTCTGCATAGGTCTCAAACAGTTGGTATTTGTGACAAAATTATAAATATAAGCACTTCAAGCAGCAAGCATTCTTGTAGAAGTAACAGCACTCTGCAGCTAAAAAGAATTCCCTTTAACACAGGGTTTTTTTAAGAAACCGCTGTATTAAACACTTGTTGATTTTTTTAAAGAGCTAAAGGAATACCACTGACACAGGGCTTAATCACCTTTAGAGCCCACCAGAACTGTTAGATACCACCTCTGCCACGGAGTGCTCAAGCTCACATGAGCTCTCAATCACATCTTCCTGATTTAGTTTTTGAACTCTTTTTTTCTCCCTCTTAAAACAGGAAGAACAGTCAGAGAAATGGAAAATTTCCAGGGAACTACCGGGGAACACACCAAGAAGCACCAGCAGGGTTTAGTCATTCCAGACTCCTTGAACTCTGGCTTCCAGCGTCATATCCCACATCGCCATTTGCTGCCTAGCCCCGGAGGCACCTGAAACCTCTATACACATCACTCATTTCTCCCCAGGCCTTGTGTTCTGCACGTCACGCTAAAGCCACCTCAGTCGTGACAGACCCGAGTTGCTAGCCATCTAGTTTACTAAGCTTACTAAGTTTACTACTAAGCTTACTTTACTAGCTTACTAGCGTACTCAAATGTAGGAAGTGTGCATGAGAATGGGCTCTTCCCCTTCCCAGAAGGCAGGCGTAGCCATCAGGCCAGGAGAACGGCTTCATCGGACTTTTCCTCCACCAGCGTGGGTGTCTCACAAGACCGTTGGATTCGGGTGTGCACAAGTGGAACTGGATCTGTTTGTCTGTCCGACTCGTTCACGAGAGCTTTCCAAAGAACAGGGCGTGCTGCGTACTCAAGCCTGCCCGAGAAACCTCAGCCATGCTTTTAAAAAAAGGGCCGGCACAGGCTCCTTCCCCCACTTCTGTTACTCTAGAGCTGTCCCAGAGCACTGCAGCAAGAGCGTGCTGGAGTTATAATCCAGAGGTTTACAGAGCAAACCCTCATAATAAATCAAAACAGGTGAAGTTGGGAGAAAACCGCTCGGGGCTAGAAGAGAAACGTCACCTGCCCTCTCTCTCTCCACCCAAACTGCACCGGTTGGCGTGCGCAAAGTCACCTAAAGCAGCAGCTCCCTCACATTCCTGAGAACTGCAGCTCTCCTAACCTCGGGAGAGAGACAGACACGGGGACATGAGGACAACAAAAAAGAAGATGATTTGGGAAGGCCCTCTAGCTATTAAACGCAAGCGGATTCTCTTCTAACTGTGAATTTGGACAGTCTCACTGTTTCCATGGCATTTCTTGGGGAAATGCTGTGAAGAAGAAAAGCCATTCCTCCACAGTATTGCCGCGCAAAACACACAGCGCCCATCTGTCCCCTGGGCAGGTGGCAAGCAAACACCGCACACCAAAACCCTGTGGTGAGCGCTCAGCATACGGAACACGATCTAAACCCTTCCAACAGAGGGATTCCCCCTCTCCTGACTCACGTTGTGGTGTCCAGGCACGCAGATGACTCTAACAGGTAGGGGCTGGATTCTGGGCAAAATCGTTAATTCACCTTTTGCCTGCTAATCAAAATGGATACGTCACCTGTCTGAAATGGGCCATAGCACAGCTCCGTTTTCTAAGCTTGCATAGCAGTTGCAGCTGAACGGCATGTTTCACATTAATTCATCAATTCCCCCCTTTAGAACATTTAACCAACCAATTAGATTACTATCTCAATCTAAGTGCTTTTTAAATTATCGCTGAAAAGTTTTCTCCTTACATAATCACTAATCTTATTTATCACACAGCGTACAGTTAAACAAGAGGTACGGCAGGAGCAGCCAGTGTGCTCGGTTATTAGACAGCATTCTTCTCTCCTTTTGTGCTGCTCTCCAGGTTCTCTCAGTTTTTCACCAGCCTTTCAGAATTTGCTCATTTCCTGGTAACTTTCTTAAAGTCTGTTTCCTGTGTTCCTGCAGATACCAATTTTCTTCTCGAAATTAGAGGTTTGCCTCCGCAAACCGAGTCCTTTTCTTTTCTGCCTGTTTTTTTCCAGTGATGTTTTTTGCAACCTCCAGCAAACCTAGCTGGTTTTGCCCGCTCAGAGCTAGTCTTGCAATTTGAAAAGCAGGTCCACAGCTCTGGCTTGTCACTAATGCTAGCTTTCAGCACAACGCAGGTCACAGGCACCTATGAAAGGGAACTTGCCACTTCCGCTGACAGGGGCAATACAGACCCCCGTGTCAACTCCACTTTTAGAAGCGCCGCTCATGCCATTACTCCCTCTCTTAAAATTCTTGTAAATTATAGATTCGTATGTATACTGTATGCATCTTGTGAAAGTAACAGAACTCTTGCTTTTAACTGTTAATCTGCGGTGTAATCAGATGCTGGTGACTTCACGACAGCAGCAAGACACTGAAAGCTTTCATGTCCTGTGAGCTCCTTGGTTTACAAAACCAGTGAAGTAACTGGGAGTCCTCCCGGAAGACATGCACAACCCTACCAGTCTGTATCTGGATCACTAGGTACTAACTTTGTACCAGTTAAAGTTAGAAGGGAAAGTAAAAATGGCCATGGCAAGTATACTTCAAATTGACTTCTCTAAGATGTTATCCAGGACTAAACACTTTAAAACCAACTTACGTTTTTAAGAGAAGTGACTTCTTGTTTTTCCTCACCAAAAATTTTTAAGCAAACATACGAAGTACAAGTGCTGGAGAATATTTATTTTCACTGTATCATGACATTACCCTCATCAGTTGTCCGTTTTGTTTAAATACAAAAATCATTCCCAAGCCAATTAGTCTAATAAGGTTTTGTACACCACAGGTGCTGGTGCTTTGCAATTCCAGATGTAGTAATCAGAAGACTTCAGTTCCCAGGCTAAAAAGACAACAACAACAAAAAAAAAAAGGCAAGAAAAAAGCATTACAGGGTGCCTTACAATCAGACATTCCTTCATCCAAGTTAAGAGACTACTAATCCATCCTTACTAGTTTACAGAAAGGGTATAATGGCCTCCTTAAATTGTAAGATTCTTATTATTACTTGAAAATCATTTCTGATAATGAAACATTTAAAGTCTCAGCTGCAATTACCTTTACTAATGTATCAGTCATGAGCTTAAAATTCAAAGAGAGGTTAAGTCAAAAGCAGGTGGATGGCCTGGATTTTGGTCAAAGAATATAAACTGTATACTCGATACAAAACATGCAGTATGAAAATGTTGCTTTTTTCTATTACAATTTAGGACTGAATGTGACCTATCACAAAATTAACAGTGTAGATCAGTTTTCAAAAAGCATTTACAGACTTCTGCTAGTATGACTGCCAGAAGTCGCAACAGTTAGAAAGCAACAAATAGAAATGCTTCCATTAGACAGTATTGCTTGGATTTAATGCGTGCCTACTGTGTTCCCGAGGAGTGTATTTTTGGTGCAGACTTGGAAGCAGTTGTGTGTTAACTCAGGAATAAGCAGATTTGGTTTCTGCTCCACAGACCCAATGTAGTACCACATCCATCAAGGGATGTTGGCGTGATGACACTGACAGCAAGTCTCACCTCGCACGCAGGAGCCAAATTCTGTACCTGGGTACTTCTGATCCAGATATCATGTCTCTGACAAGAGTGTTATGAACAAGAGGCCAGACTACAGAGGAGCATTCTCTGTCCCCCCCAGTAAAAGTTCTGCCATTATGCAGAGCATAGTAAAACATCACAGGGGGAAGGGGAGAGGGCCCAGGAGAGCGCTTAACTTTGTAACTGAGTAATAAAAGCTTTCATTGCAAAGGGAGATGCCGGTCTCCATTCCAGAGATGCATTAAGCATCACGAGAAAAAAATATAAAGCAGAAAAAACGTCTAGGATGTCCCAAGCAAACCAGGAAAAACTGTCCAACTTCAGCTACATAATTTTAGTCACTGACATCCAGTTCATAACTTCAACACGCGCCTTCATTTAAATAAATGGCATTTGGAGCAACTCACATGTAGTAATTTTTGGTTTTCCTGGTGCAAAGATCTCAATAGAATGCTGGTCTACATAACATCCAGTAAGTGTGAAGTCTGGGATCCTAAAATACAGCTATAGGAAGAGAGGGAAAACGTGATCAGAGGCACATTGTCATGCTTGCTGCGCAAATACCAGCGCTACACGCTCTTGGTGTGCAAGCGTACTACAAAATGACAGGACGTCAAATCCTGTAAGCAAGAAACCAGAAAACTCCATGCTGAGAACAAAGAGGCTAACAATTACGTCTGATTTAAAACCAACGTATTTTCATAGCCCATTTGAGATAATAAATAAAAAAAAAGACTAAGGCCTCTTTTCACAGAGCCTGTGACTTACTTTTACATAAGCAGTGTTCCCGGTGCAAACGTAATCAGTTGGGTGCTCTTTGCCTGCAGTGCCAAAAGACACGGTTCCAGTCAGAGAAACTTCCAAACATTTAGGGAACTTCTGTCCTAAAGCCAGAAACAGCATCTATAAGAAATTATACAGCTGTACCTACACTATGCAAAACGGACCGGAGGAGGAAGACTGGAGGGATATTCTGCTTACCAATGCTCCAAACCAGCAGGCTCTTCTCTCGCGACAAATCCAGTTGGCCATAACTAACTTTGTACTCTAATTGAGCAATCGGGCCCCTACATTATGACGGGGGAGAAATAAAATCATGGGAATTAGTATCATTCGGTATTTGTTAACACCCATTTTGTTAAAGAAAGCAACAAAATGCTGAAAGGCATGATTTATGTGCACACAGACAAATCATACCTAGCTGAGCACACCGCTAATTCATGAAAAATTACAGAGGAGGAGGAAATCGCCATGGTCTCAACCTAGTAATCATAAAAGAGCTGTTGATATTTTACTGTCTTCAGTTCACTGGTAGCATTTTACTAACACTATCATCAGCATCAGCAACTTCGTATCATTTCATCTTTAAATTTACATGATAATTACGTGACAGAGTAGATGTGGCAGTCGTCAGAGAGACTTAAATGAAAACTATCGTTTTAATTTTAAATAACTGTATTTTTGATAAGCCGATCTGTAGCTAGGATTAGGAGTCTTAAGGAACAGGTAACCCTGGGTTGGTAGTGATCGCGAGACTTAATCCCCCTGGAAGACTGCGGCGGGGTCTCTCATGAAAAAAATACTACAGTGAAACAGGACGCGCAACACAACTATTCAGAATACTACCAAGTATTCTGGTACGGTTCTGTACTCTGGAAATTACAAGAATTCCAAGGGCACTTCCTGACTTTTGAAGGTCCGTGCCCACTGGTAGTACTTTGACGGAGCATAACCTGTTGTATTCACCCCTGACAGGTTAATTTCAGGAAGATCACAGACAAATGGAAGAAATTGATTTGGGATTTCTTTATTCTTACCTGTTGAAAAACGGTATACGAGCTTCACAGTACTCAAAAGAATTCTTTATGCTTTCATGAAGCTTTAAGTTAAGTGTTATTTTTAACTGTGATCCCTCTTCAGTGAGTTGATACGATCCCAAAATTGGTGGAACAGGAACCTGGAAAAAACTATATTCATTCTCAAGATAAATTAACACCGTCATCACAAGATCAGTTATATACTGTTTTAATTGCTAAAGTACTTTAAAAAAAATAACAAACGCATTAATTGCTGACTGGTTTTGGACTCTTTGGGCTGCTTGTGATACACAGATTTGGGGTATATGCACTTGACATCTCCGCCTGGATTCATTTTGTCTAATTCAGGCATCTAAGCGGGTCACTTAAAGTAAGAGCAGCCACGCCAAGCAGTCAAAGGTATGGCACCTCCTGAACACGACTCAAGATGACTTGAGTCCTGAAGCGCCTTCCACGCCGTTTATTACACAAAAAGCAATTTACCCCTCTGAATCAGACTGAAACTCATTCAGACACGTTCAACAACACAGGTATTTTTATGCCCATCTGAAGACTGGCAGACAACGAGGGTCAAGGGATGTTGTTACCTGGGAAGTGTAGTAACACAAGTTGAATGAATCCGAAGGAGGAATGAAAGGAAATTTGTAAGGTCCATTATAGACAGAATCATCCAGTGGCTCGGCGCTACTGGACATCAGCATGGCAGGGTCAACAGAAGTCACACAATGATGGACCACGATATCTTGGAGCGGAGGACCATTAGTCGGGAGATTCAAACTGAGGGTTACATTCGGTGCAGGTCCCTCGATGTCACACTTGAAAGAAAATGAAGTCGAGAGGTTATTCTAAAATGTCTCCCTCAAGTCAGAATTAGATGTTCAAAAATCAAATACAAGCATTAAAAGGAACCACAGTAAAAATTCTCAGCTGGCTTCAAACATTAGTAGTGACAAATACTTTCAAAATAAAGCGTCTTTCCCGTTTCTGTAGCCTTTCCCACAGTCGGGCTGGAGATGCAGCCTTAGCTAAATGTCTCTTAATTCACGAGTACTCTCTAGCAAGAAAGCAGCAGATGAGCAAGCCAAGGACTGACTGCATAGCGACATCATTATGAATGTTACATAAACATGCTTGGTGACAGTCTAATTAATTCCGTTACTTTTACAACATCCGCTTAATGGATTCGAGCACGCTATTAATGGCCGCTGCGGTCCCATGTCAGCTTTCTCACGGCAGCCATGTGCAGCACAGCCATTGTCTCGTCCCTCTGCGTGCCAGCTCAGCAGCGCGCGATTACACCAGGGCTTTCTTCTTATGTAAGGCCATCCGCTCTGCAAGATGACCTAGAAACTTCTCCCTCCGAGAGCAGGAAGCTGTTCACCCACATAATCCCTGCCAGCGTGGCTGGTGGGGAATAACCAAGGCTTTTGAAGCGCAGTCCTTAGGTTGGCTTCCTTTGGAGAAGAGTATCCCACCTCTCACAAATAATTAAATTACCATGATCCGCTTTATTAGAAGGTTTTTCTCCTCTTCAACACCAGCAGTTACAAACAGCGTACTGCGATAATATAGCGTGCTTCCTAAGCATGGTTCAGAAGCATGTTAAACACATCGCTGACAGAAAACACAAGTTTTAATGTATTTCATAATTGCTATTGATCTGTTTAGAGGATATTCCCCAATTTTTGGTATTAAACAATGAAAACCATTGTCACATACAAACCCATTCAAAATAATTACACAACCCGTTTCTTTCTCTAGATTCCTTATCAATGGTTCTTATGTCAGCCATACAAACAGCATTTGTGGATTCAAAATGTTGTCGTACTAGCATGAATCAGCATAGAAGATTGAACTTCCGTTTGGTAGAATTAAAGAATAATAAAGAATTAAAAATGCTCACATAAAGGCACTTGTAGAAGACTCATTCAGAAATTCTGTTTCTCATCATTTAATACACTGCTTATTAGATAGCTGGAAACAAGCTCGGCCTTAGCACTACCATTTCTTAATCTCCATATGCAAAAACTGCACAAAATGATTTCTCCCTGTATCATTTAAAACAAGAAAAATTTGTGAAAATACCTGCAACGTAGCTACTGCTGGAAATTTAAGTCCCATAAATAGTTACTAAAGAAATGCATGAAGCGTGCAGGAAAAAAAACCCGTGAAGATGAAAATAAAAAAGATGGCTAATGCATCAGTCTAATATGTAATAATTCGTTACACTTTGAAATATTACAGTATTAGAAATTCACGGATCACATACCAAAAGTAAAATGACGTATTTACTTGCCCAGCGCGCTTGCGCGAAACATACTTTGGCCAGACTTGCACACAAAGCGCTCTCTCACCTTGCAATTTACAGTTCCATAAACTTGCCACGTGTCCACAACATCTCTTTTGTCATACTGCATGCACCTGACTTTTTCAGTGATACAGACGTTAACCTGGGGTTTGCCTTTGTAGGTGTTGGATCTCCAAGCCGGTTGACTCTTATCCGTAGGCATTTCCTGAATGTCATCAAACGAGCTGTTTAAGCTGCGTATGTCTGTGTTTAAGGGGGTGCCAAGCGGACAAGCCTGGATAAGCAAATATCGAAGCTGACCTATTTTTGCGCTCAGCTCAGCTTCATTTTTCCGACTTGGAGAGATGTAGTCCACAATGCCTAACAGAAGAGCCAGCCCTTGCGAGAGCCCGCTAACGGTAAGGAGGAGTGGCCGTGGCTCCAAGGTCTCCTCAACTAGTGGCAGACAGGCGTATATCAGACCACTCTTCTGGAAAGCGAGCACGGGCCAGAGGTCCCCTCCTTCGGTGCGAACAGAATATACCGACGAATGGTCGATTCGAGTACAAGTATCTCGGTGCTCCACAAAAATGTCGTCGTCTATGAGTCTCAGTTCAAAAAGCAAGGCCTTAAGAAAAGCACTGTCAGAGGGCACAGGCACATGTGTTGACCCGTTGAAGGCCTCGGCGCGTATTTCAACGGTGGGGTAACGTCTGTGACGTGCAAAAAAAAAAAAAGCGCGTTAGTGCTATTTGTCTTTTCCCACCCAAAATATGATAACAGAGTTCCCAGAAGCAAAGCCATGCAATCCCTTTTCTGGCTGTCAGAGAATGCAAAAGCATTACAAAAAATCTTGGGAATATCGATATAATCAAGGATGAGTTTCTCTTAGATATTCAAGTAACTCCCAAAGGCCCCCCCCTAGTCCCAAAAGTAACCTTGTGTAAGTAGAAGCCAGCAGCATCCTGACAGAAACAGTGATGGGATCAGAATCTAAATCATTGTCAATAAAACTATTTCACGAGCAATTAGGCTTCATTCTAACAGGTGGATTTTTACAGGAAACTTTGAGCAACTACATTAACTCCTTTTTTAATAAAATGTGACTCTGTCTACTCTTCCTGTTGCACAAAGGTATATGGCGTTTAAATGACACTAACGAACCCGAGCATGACTCACACCACTGCAGCAAAACTTCAACAGTAAAATATTTCAAAGAGGCAAGATCATGCCAGAGACAAGTTTCCAGACATTTAAGAAAGCAGATGTCCCACGTAATGAAATTCAGCTAATAGCTTTTTGCCTAGATGTAGTATGCTACTGCTACAGGTTTGCTACTCTGCTAAATACTGTATTTATGAGACTGCATAACGGAAGTTATTTATATACAGGTTCTTCATTGCTGTTCTGAGCTCACACCATTGATCTGCAGCAGTCGCTTTAACTGATAAACAAGGTTAACTAAAAATCTTTGCAATATTATAAATGCAAAAATATCTCACTGTATGTAATCCAGCAAGAGCTGTGTGCCTTTTTTGGGGGGGAGCAAAATGGATTCCACACTGCAGGTGCAACATACGTGACTCAAAGCTGTTATGGCTTCTTCATAATTCCATTTTTTTACTTTGCAGTATTCAAGATGTGATCATTACAGAGACACACGGTTCTGTATATTCTGAAACCGCTATGTTGCATCAACATATGTATTTCATTTCAAATCTCCTAGACACAACATATTAGAAAAATCAGCTGTTTAATGCTATATCTGATTTTTTTTCTTCTGAAGCAGTATTACTTTTTAAAGGAAAGAGGGAGGAATTTCTCCTCAAGCCAACCTAAGTCTGTCAAGAGGAACTGGAGAGTTGTCTTTTAATAAATAGCTGAGAAAAATTATTACTTCCACTAACGCATTGGTTTCCATCCTTTTTTGGAACTGCAGGCTCCCCTGAGTCTCTCACACTAAGTTTGATAACAGGTTAGCTTTTCTACATTCTCTTTTGTGGATTCCCTTAGTAGTTACCCACGGACCCTCGAAGTGCATATCACAGGTTACATGCCAGGCAATTAGTTAAATCCCTTTATAAATCACCTTGTATCAGATCTGTTCTCAGGCTGCGCGTTAGTGTGCACTCAGAGCCACACTTACATGCAAACACTGGAGAAAAAACATGCACAGATGTATAAATGCCTTCATTTATTCTTCTTTTTATAACATCTTTTTAAGGACACATTGACAGTCTGTTTCTTAAATTGCCATGGAACTTGGAATCCCAGCAATGTGGTACTTTGTTTTATCTATGCCCACCACATGTAGCATTCCCCTTCTGCTCCTGAACCCTTGCATGGTTCTTATGCTGTTGCCTCTAAGTCCCACCTACACCATCTTTTAACTGAGTAGCACAGTCTCTTGCTGGAGGCAGCTACACTTCCTCAGGCTTATTTTCAGTGACTGCTTTTTTGTTTGATTCTTAATCAAGCATCTAGGGGTTTGGGTTTTTAGTTTGTTTGGGTTTGGTTTGGGGTTTTTTTTTCTCAGTAAGGAAAAAGCAAGCAGAGGTAGAGAGAAGCCAGAGCGACAAGATCTGTAAACAGGATACAGACGACAATGAAACACCTCCCTGCAGTCTCACATTTACTTTCCAGAGCAAAGAAACAGAGTGGTTTTTACAGCACGAAAATTTATAAGGACTTCCAGAGCAAGGTTGTTGATAAGACGCTACACATAACCTTGACGAGCATCTCTTATTTTTGGTCAACATTTCCAAAACAAAGGAAAAGGAGTTATTTCAGTCCAGTTTTGTCTTACTTATGTCCCTATCTGTCTACTCTACTTGCCGAAACTGTCCCCACACCACAGCAATCTTCTCCTCCCACTGAATCTTCCCAGCTGTAGCCGAGTCATTAGATGATTAGTTAGTCCTTCAGATCTCAGGTTTTCGGTATCGCCTTCTAGAAAGCCATGAAAACTTAAAAAGATGAAAGTTTGCAGGGGTGAATGAGCTTTGGCGATTCAAGAGAGAGACCATACTTGTTGCCTGAATTAAGTTATGATTAGCTCAAAAAAAGTGGAATGCTTTGATGTCCCAGATGTCTTCTCTGAGGTTAAAGATCAGGGCTTACGTATCTCCAGCTGAGTGCGTAAGTCCTGAAACCAACAGTTTCCATGTGATCCGGCATTCTTTATATTGTCTGTGCGCTTTGTTGAATTTAAGGTCAGTTAGGAGGATAAACTTGGGGTTTCCACAGCCCTATTATTTCCTCTGGGAACTTGAAAGATCTAAGTCTGGAAATCACTTGAAGTATCAAGTGTAGTTTTCCCTTTTCAAAGAAGCGCTATTCCTTGTCCCCGCTGCGTACTGTGTGACAAGTCACTTCACACATCCCTGTCACTAGACACCGACCCCCCCCTTCCTCCATGGTGATTACACTCTCAGATTTTTTGGGACAAGGTTTTCTCTTTCTCTTCTGTTTGTAGAGGGGAGGCCTCATCTCTAGTCTTGTAGGTAATACAAGGACCATAATACTAATCCTAAAACAATGAGAGGAATGTCCAATGTGGAGATGTGTCCGCACCTGAAGATGGAAGGTAGCCTACTTGCTCTTTTTTTTGCCTCCTTTTGCTCCTTCTTTTGCCTCAGTTCTCTGTTCAGTTTTACTAGGACTAGGACTTTATCATGTTCCTTTATCCAGGTCTCAGTATTTTTCCTTTCCCTAGCCCCCACTTATTTTTCCTCTCATTCTTTGGAATTGAGTCCTCTGAAATCAGAGAGAGGACGTAGAAATAGCAAAAAATTTTGCCAGACCAACAAAAGCAGCCGGCATAACCAAAATCTTAATTAAAACTTTGCAAAGAGTTCCGAATACAAAGTCCTCCTTTGGTTCGCTAACTTAAAAAAAACTAGCTTTGTATGCAAAACCTGAAATGAAATGGAAAGTTGAATTTCTGCCTGAAAAGACTGTACTTTTCTTACAGTTACAAAACAATATGAAGAGAATATAAGTGAAATATATGCTTTCTACTTTGCCCACTTTGTTCGTACGAGGGTATTCCACAATCACCTTGTCCTTTTGCAGGTAAGAAGAGCCAGGTAAATACAGGCGCTGACAGAAAGAGGGACAGAGGGGAAGAAAAAGGAAAAAAAAAGTCACGTACAAAGCGCAGAAGTTGTAAAATAAATGTTTAGGCTGTTGGTATTAAAAGCACATTATCTGCACCCAGAAGTTTTCCAAAGCGGGTTCAGAGGCGTGAAGAGGCCAGCGGTGCTTGGAAGAGCCAAGGGGCTGGCGAGGCACCGGATTATTTCGGTATTTTCCCGTTTGCTGGGGGCGCCCGAGGCTGCCCTGGGACCACCGGCGGCCCCCGCGAGCTCTTCCCTCCCTCCTCCCCCTCAGCGGGGCCTGACGCCCGCCGGACCCGCGGCCCGGCCCGGAACTCCCCCCTCGGCCGCCCCGCCGAGCCCCGGCCCGGCCTGACCCGCGGCCCGCCGGGCGCCGGCCTCCCCGCT